>CM053769.1:119413864-119438153 GCA_028658325.1 Potorous gilbertii
CTGTTCCTCCAGCATTGCTTGAATGGTTCTTTCTACAATTTTGTAGAAATCAAAGACAAGTTACTGATCTGCAGTTGGCAGAGCAGGTCCTATTCTTTTCCTTCTGAGGGAAATTAAGGCACTTGCCTTTCTCCAGGGCCTCAGCACCATGGCCATTTCCCAGGATCTTTGTAATGTCAGTGACAGTGCCATCCCCACATTTGCCAAGAGGTAGCTCACTTGGACCAGGAAACTTGAATTCAAGAGTAGCTCTCTTAACAATCTCTTTGTTTATCTTGACTCTCCACTCCCAGATAACCACTTTGTTCTGTTTTTTTTTCCTAAAGCAAAGGTCATTCTCATTCCAAATAAACAAAACGGAAGCTGAGCAGCTGAGTCTCTTATCTATTATCAACCCATCTGCCAGTGAGCATTCCCCAGCCCAGGTTGGCCTGTTCTTCTCAATATGACTTTTTTTTAAAATCAGATATTGGGGAAGTCTGGGGTCTGGAAGATCAACATGGGTGTTCCTTAGGAAAGATTTTGCTGGGCTAGGGATATGCCTTAAAGGGCCCATTCAACATAAGATTTTCCAAGGCCAAATAGACCTAGAATATATGTCAAGGGGCTATCCCATAAACCAGGTCACAATCAATTAAAAGGTAAAACAGACAAACCCTAAAACAATATCCCAAAATGGAATACAAAAGAAAAAACACCCTCTCCTTTGAGACTGAAAGACTGAAATGTCTGAAAAGATGGCACAGTTATACATAAGAGGGGAATATAAGATGATAGAAATGGGCAATTGGAGCTATCATATCTCCATTCGTTGAGGGCTTGATGTCAGCAAGGAACTTCATGAGCCCAGGACAGGCATCCCCTTGCCCCACCCAGTGAGCCTAGACAAGTTTGCATGGGAGAGCAGAGAGGACACAGTCATGTCTCTCCTTTATGTAGTGGTGATTTCCATAAACATAGTGAAATAGTGAAAGCCGAAACATAAAAATCTAGGCACTGTGTTATTTGAAGGTTAATGGGTCATTCAGTCAATCAACAAGCAGTTCTACTATATGGTAGGCCCCATGTCTGCCCTCAAGCAGCTTAAAACAGAGGAGATAACATGTACATATACTCTTCATGTGTGTGGATTGTTCAGCAGTAATGAGAATTTACCTGAGACTTGGGGAAGGGAGGGATGGAGGCAGAAAGGAGACTGCCTCCCATGGAAGTAAGGAGCCAGAACATAGTTCATGGACGAGGGCAGAGAAACAAGAACATGAGGAAGATCGGGCCAAAATCTAGAGGAAGAATGGGGGGAGGGGCTGGGGGACATATAGGGCCCAAATGAACACAGACAGGAGAGGACAGACATGCTGTGCTGGAGGGCAGACAGACAGGAGGGGGAGGCAGGCAAAGTGGGGCAAAGGTCTTTTCTCTCAGCACAGGAGCTCTCAAGTCAATCCCACCATCCCATCACAGCAATGGGAATCTCTATTTCCTCCAACCTTCTGCTTTCTCTTGGGGAGCAGTTCATTAATAGGGAGCTTTTGTTTCTCATGGGGAAGGTAGAGTAAGAGACTACAGAGCACTCAAGCCAACAGGCAGGAGTACCATGAAAGAGAGAGAGACAGAGAGAGAGAGAGAGAGAGAGCAGAGTACTGTGCAGTAAAGTTAGCAAAGATGGATTCTTAGGAATATGGATTTCTTTCAGAATTCTTTAAGAAAATTCAAATTTGAGTAAATTTATGAAAAACGAGAACCATTTGGATAGGAAGATACAGAATATATGCAAACTTTATTTAGGGTAATATGGGGAGGGAAAAACACCAGCAGCCAGGGGGAATAATGAAGCCTCCACCACAGGAGCAGGTGGAAATAAATTGTAATGGGACCACAAGTGTCTTCCATACACTGGAATTTAAGGGTCTCTCATGAGTTCCCAAATGCATGACTTCTGGACTCTCTAAAACTGGTGTGGGCATACTTATCACCTCACAGTGACCTTAAGCCTTCTCTTCTCCAGAGTGAACTCAGATCATAGACACAAAGCTGGAAAAGATCATAGTGACCATCAAGTCTAAAGCATTTTGCCAAATCCAGCCTCAGACACTTAATAGCTGTGGGATTCTGCACAAGTCACTTAACCTCTATTTGTCTCAGTTTCCTCAATCATATAAGTATAATTATAAAACCTACCTTCAAAAGTTGTTGTAGGAATTAAGATAATATTTGTAAAGCTCTTAGCACCAAGCCTGGCACATAGTAGGCACTATATAAATGCTAGTTGTTGTATATCATCATTATTTTCACTTCTTGTTTCTCACTTCTGACATTATAGGAAGGGAGACCCCAATTACAATTAGCAAGGGGCCATGAGAGGTGGGAGTTTGGGGCACAGAAGTTCCAGAAAAAAGAAGAACTGCCAGGAGGAAGGAGAAGTGTAGAGCAGAGATAGCCTTTCCTAGGAACATTGACCCTGCCCCACCCCAAAAAAAGGGGCTTTTTAGACCTTTACAAGATGTCAGCTAGGTAGCACCTGGAGCTCTGGGCATGACACAGGACAAACTTAAGCAGGAAGACCTGATTTCAAGGCCAGCCTTGGATACTTACAGACCACGAGAAACTGGACAAGTCATTCAACCTCTGCTTTCCTCAACATTAAAATAATAGCACCTGCCTCCCAGTGCTATTTTGAAAATAAAAGGAGATTATTTGTAAAGCACCTTGCACAGTACCTAGTACATAGTAGGTGCTTCATAAATGCTTGCTACTCTCTTTCCATGGGAGGGTGGAAAGGGCTCCCTTTCTTATCCTCTAACTGTGTCTCTCCATAAACTGTGGTTCCCAGAGCTAACTCCCTGGGTACCCTTAAACAGGAGCATTTCCTCTGTCCTTCAGCCTCAGTTACTCTCTGTCTTTATTTCCCTTTCTCTCTCTCCTGCTCTCTTTCTCTTTCCCTCTCTCTCCCTTTCTCTCTCTCTCTCTCTCTCGGCCATTGATGTTAAGTGACTTGCCCATGGTCACACTGCTACAGCTAGTAAGTATTGAAGGCAGATTTGAATTCAGATCCTCCTGATTCCATGGCCAGTGCCCCATCCACTGCACCACCTAGCTGCCCTAATCACTCTCACAGGGGAGGCAACACGGGATGGCAGATAGAGAATTGGACTTTGGAGTCAGGATACTGGAGTCCAAATCCCACAACTGAGGCTGAGTAGCTCAGTGACCCTGAGCAAGTCACTTTATCCCCACTGTTCTCATCTGTTAAATGGGGATAACAATGCAGGCATGCCCTTTGTGAAGAAGACAGAACATCTTTGGGGCCATCTCACAGAAGATGCACCTGATTCTTTCCTAAGAACCCATTTCATCTCCCTCCTGCACTCACCTCAGTGTGGGTCCAGCATTTACTGATTGATTCCCTATGCCCCATAGTCAGCACACTATCACAGACGCTGCTGCCAACACTGCTGTGTCCCCAAGGGTCAGAGGGCTTGATCTAAGGCCAAGTAGTCTAAGAGGGTTTTGGACAGGGCAGATGGCAGAAAAGGCTGATGTGTACAAGGAGAGGCAGTCTTGGCATCCCAAAGGGCAGAAGAGGGAAAGCAGGGAGCATCAGAGAGAAAATTCAGCATCTGTCACTGAAACAGGGTTGAAATGACTAAATGAATGAATGAAGCATTTATTAAGTGCTTATGGTTTACAAAGCAGTGTCCCAAGTAATAAAGACACAAAGAGAAAACCAAGAACAAACAGTTCCTGTCCTGAAGAAGCTCATGCTCTAGTGGAGGAGACAACAGAGAAGGAAGTGTGTCACCACACCCAAATTTCTTTTGTGTTTCTTTTGTGTGTGTGTTATATGCTATGCCTAGCTGTGTCCAACTCTTTGTGACCCCATGGACCACACTGTCCATGGGGTTTTCTTGGCAAGGATACTGGAATTATTTTTCTTTTACTTCTCTAGCTCATCTTATAGGAGAGGAAACTGAGGCAGACAGGGTTAAGAGACTTGCCTAGGGTCACAGAACTAGCAGGTGTCTGAGGCTGAATTTGGACTGAGTAGGAGAAGTCTTCCTGATTCCGAATTCAATGCTCTAGCTACTGCATCACCTGGCTACTTGAGTCAGAGAACAAAAATTCATGTCCCACCTCTAATACTTATGTGTGACTTTGGGTGACTCATCTCCCTTCTCCATAAAAAAAAGAAGGGTGGATTCTCAAGTGTCATCTCTAAATCTGTGATTTTATCAATCATAGGAGATAGACTTTCAAATACATAAAGAGAGTGATCATGTCCTCCCTGAGTCTCCAGGCTAAATCTTCTCCTGGGTCCCCATAGGACATGATTCAGACCATACCTACAGTATGTTGCTCGGTTCTCAGTGACATAGTTTAAGAGCATTTGGAGGAGGCCAGCCAGGATGGGGACAGCATCTGATAAAAGAATGGATGGAACTTATTAGAATGGAGAAGGCTCAGGGAGACATGAGAATGGGAGAACTTGACTCCTAAGTTCATAAAGGCTGTCACCCAGAAGAAACGTTCTGCTTGACCCTGAGGGAAAGAAGCGAGAAAAACTGAGACAAGTCACAAAGAGGGAAATTGAAATGCCAAGGGAAAAAGTGGAATTTTGAGAGTTGCCCCAAAGTGGTTGTGTTGTTGTAGTTTGTCCTTCATTCTCCAAAAGGGGCCCCAAAGTGAAACGGGCAGACTCAGGAAGCAGTGAGACCTTCAGCCAACTGGGAGGGCCTCTTATTAATCAGTCAGTCAATCAAGAAACATTCATTAAGCACCCATTTATGTGCAAGGCACTGCTAAGTGTAGGGGATGCAACAAAAGGCAAAATTCAATCCTTGATCTCAAAGGAAAGCTCAGGCTAATAGGAGGAACAGTATGCAAACATCTGTGTACAAATATGGTATAGATAATGGATAAAGTGGCAATCACCAACAGAGGGAAAGCATTAGGTTTAAGGGGGAATCAGGAGGGCTGGACTGCATGGATTCTGGGAGCACTTCTAAAGCTGATATTGGGTGGCAGATGAAACCTTTTACAAGCTTGTATTTATTTCTCCAACCCTGACTCCCTCCTCAGAGGTCCTTGGGGAACCTATCCTCTAATCAGGGCCTGTGCATTGAACTCTCACAGATGGAGGGAGGGGACTGTGACTACACTTGAGTCAGAGGGCTTGGCAACTGAGACAGAGCACTTATTCCTGTGCTGAGTATCACACCTAGCTCTCTGGTTTGTAATGAGCTCTGGAAAAAACGCAAAGCTCTAAAAGATACTTATTTCAGACCCTCAGTAATGCGGTTTTCACTTCATCCCTTTTTTAAATAAATAATTGTTCATTTTCTTCCTGACCCATTTTTGAGGTTTTCTTGGCAGATACTAGAGTGGTTTACCATTTTCTTTTCTATATTATAGGTAAATGAGCAACTAATTCTTTTTGTATTCATTTCTACATATGGCCCTACTGGAATAAGTCAAAGAATATCTCCATTCACTTATTTCACCCCCCGCAGGTTCAACAAACTCATGGGAGCCAATTGTCAAATTTTCCGTAGGACCTTCTATACCATGGAAATCACAAATTGAGAGTTGATTTATTTTTTTCTGGATTCAAATTAAATGCATAAGTATGTCCTAACTACAATTTTTTGGAGAAATCGTTGTTAAATATTTACCAACATACTCCTTTCCCCTTCTACCTTTTGCCACCATCCCCCTTGCCTCTAAAATTTTCTATTCCTGTTGGCACC
This sequence comes from Potorous gilbertii, assembly GCA_028658325.1. Lineage (NCBI taxonomy): Eukaryota > Metazoa > Chordata > Mammalia > Diprotodontia > Potoroidae > Potorous > Potorous gilbertii. The sequence goes on from CM053769.1 coordinate 119,419,609, forward strand.
ACCATCTTCTCAGCCAGGTTTATCTCTGACTTCTCCCTCACCCACAATTTCCAACAAATGGTCAAGTCCTATCAAGTCTGTCTCTAGATCATCATTCCAATATGACAAAGCCACTGTCCTAGCTCAAACTGTTTTCTATTGTAGTGCTTCCTATGACCGGTCATCCCTTACTTTCAGTCTCTCTCTCCTTTCCAAACCACTCTCTACACAAATGCAATTGTCTTTATGCCCAAGGCACTTTTCTAATCATGTTCTAAAACCATCCATGATCTTTCTTCACCTACAGGATAAAATATTGACTTCATCCCTCCCTTTTAAATATCTTCCTAATCTGTTTCTAAGATGCTCTTCCAATCTTCTTTCACCTTATTCCTGTTCACAAACTTGAACCTCCAGCTAAACTGGACTCATGCCTTCCCCCAAACTTGATGTCACTCCACTGTCTTTGTGTAATCAAACAATCTGTTCCCATGCAAAGAGTATGTTGTCTTTGTTAAAAGTAAAATTCTTTCTTTGAGTTTTCACCCTGAATGACAAGGTAAACCTCAGGAAAAGTTTATTAAAAGTCCATGAAGGTAACAACATATTGATCAGTAAATGGCTTTAAGATGACTTAGCTTATACTGATAACCTTCATAATAACAATTCTAATAGGTTCATGTCATTAAAAGAGATTGGACCCCTGCATCTCAGTTCTTCCCCAAGATAGGAATACATGACAATTTGCAGGTAAGGGTATAAACATCACAGATGGGGTACATAACAAAGAGCAGGTAAAGCAAAAAGCTGAAGACTTGGTGTCACCTTCCCCAACACAGATTGACAAACAGATCTGGGAGTGATGGGTCACTGAGTCAATATAACTTTCAATGCCTTTTTTATCTCCACCAATCTGAACCCTTGACTTGCTTTAAGATCAAATCAGATGTCAACTCCTTTACCAAGCCTCCCCTGAGCCACCCAGTTGTGAATGATCTCCTTTGTTTTACCTTCTTTTATATTCAGCTCAGTTAGAACATAAGATACTTTAGGGAATGGATCCATGAACCATGATCATATCAACTTTTCAATTGTTCCTGAACAGGTGTGTCAATGTATTGTCCTGTGAACTCATTCACCATCCCTGTAACTTTCTGCACTAAAGTGCTCCTCCCTTGTCACTATGCCCTTCTGTGTTTTATCTCTTCCTTTAGAATCAATCTGAGAAAAATAATTATTAATAACCAATGATTTGGGGAAATGCAGAGTTCCCTCTTTTTTCTAAAATCCTCATTTCAAAAGCTTAGCCTCTGAAGGTTGATCTAACTTTTTGCTTAGTGGTGGTCAGAACCCACCCAACCTTACAAGGATTCTCTAATCTGAGGTAAATTCCTGCCTGCTGTGTTCCACTCAAGCAAGTTGGGGTGGAAGTAGAGCCACCAGGGATGCTTCTGACTTTGGATTTCACCACCAGGACTCAGCTTCCTTCACACCTGGGTACACTGGGAACCTTGTGACCCTGGAAGACTCCTCTGCCATGCCAGTGCCTCTTCCCACCCAAGGGTCTCCATTTTGGGGATGAACCTAGGCTTTCCGTGATCTGTTCCTCTCTCAGCTGTTCTTCTGACTCTCTGAACTATGTCACCATGCCTCCTTTCCCTCCCCTCTTTTTATGTCTTGTATTCCCCCATTAAAATGTAAGTGCCTTGAGACCAAGGCCTATCTTTGCTTTGGTATATGTGGCCCTATTATAAAGCACAATGTTCTGCATATAGTAAGAGATAAATTTTTTTCATAAGTTATATATACACATAAGCTTTGTACTTTTTTTGGTGAATCTCCCTTGTGAAATTTAGCAAATAAGTCAGAGAACAAGCATTTATTAAGCACTTCCTATGTCCCAGGCACTGTGCTAAGTGCTAGAGATACAAAGAAAGGTCAAAAAACAATCTCTGCCTTCAAGCCACTTGCGATCTAATGGAGCCAATAAGATGAAAAACCATTACTCATAAAAGATATATAAATGGAAGTCATGTAAATGGAAGGAAATCACAAAGAGAAAGGCCCTAGCAATAAAGGAGGACTACAAGAGGCCTCTACTCAGAAAGAAAAGGAAATTCAACATAAGCTTTGCAGTGTATTGACTTAGAGAGCTGTTTAGGTCATAGATAGGCTAAGGGCCTTGCCCAGGATCCCACTACAACATGTCAGAGATAGGACTTGAACCAAGGTCTTCCTGACTGAGATCAGCTCTCTATTTACTACATCACTCTGCCTCTGCTTTGAATTTAATAGATGCTTAATAAATGCTTCTAGATTTGAATTGAATTGATTCAAATAGAATGGAATAGAATTTTGGTTTTTGTATCAGGACACTAAGATGGCAGGTATCCTCATGTCAGAGAAGTCAGGCCTTGGACCCAGGACTGGTTGCACCCTGGATGAATTGGAATGTTGTCTTTGTGGGCCTCACTCATGACTCTGCCATCTGCCTCTATACAGATTCTAATGTTCTGTTGCGCAATGTTTCACAACCTCATAACTCAGGGATGGTGGGGAGCTCAGTGGAAAAATTCAGTCACACATGCACAAACTTGCTACACCAATCATCAACGTTTCATCAAAACCACTTGGTTTATAACCACAAAAAAAGTACATAAAACACTTAAAAACAGAAAAACTGGGCAGATGTGTACCTAGATTTGGAGACAATAGAATGCAAAGTGTTCAGAGAAAGGGTAAGTGGGATTCCACAGAGTAAAGTACTATCCAGGAAGAATGAGACGCTCTCAAGAATGACACCATGATGACACAAAGAGAAACAGTCAAAAAGGAAGAAAAAGAGAAATTGTGAAAAGAAACCTTACCCAATCACCTCCTAATTCACACAGGACCTATCAGCCAACTGAAAAAAGAAAATAAAACCGGGAACACAAGGTAATGGAAGATAAAGACAAAAGGTATAAGGAGCACTGATAAGCAGAATGAGCTGATGGATAGGAAACCCTAAAGACAACAAAAATCGAAATTGAGCTGTGTGTTGAAAGCACATGGAGGACCAAAGAAGGAAATAAACCAGCACACCAAAGGATTGCTTGTTACCTTAGTTTATCAATTCAGTTGTTGCTCCACTGGAGGAAATGCAGCCCCAGTTATTCCTGACACTAATTAGGAAGAGAGTTAGATCTGGCCACATCTAGGCAGAGGGGTGATTTCTCCACAGGGCCATCACTGATCTCTTTGCTTCTGGTTACCTACCCTGTAAGGGAACTGGGGCCCCTTTTCCATTTAGGAGAGACCCAGGGGCAGGAATGTGGTGCAGTGGATTGAGTGCTAGACCTGACCTCAGAAAGACTCATCTTCCTGCCTTCCAATCTGGCCTCAGACACTTGTCTGTGATCCTGGGCACATCACTTAGCCCTGTTTGCCTCAGTTCCTCATCTATACAATAAAATGAAGAAGGAAATCTAAACCACTCCAGCATCTTTGTCAAGAAAACTCAAATGGGGTCATGAAGATTTGGACATGACTGAACATAACTAGACATGAACCAAATTCTGATGTTCCCAGGGGAGATGTTGGGGGAAGAGGATGAGCCCCAAAGTATGATGCCTGAAAACCCCTTGAAGTTAAATCTGCCCTATATAAATGCAGAATTTCCATTGTAAGCCCTTGGTTAGATTTTACTGGAGTCATTCAGATCTAATGGAAATAAAGGTGGATTTAAAATTAGTAAAGTCTGAGGCTTCTAACTACCTGTGTGACATTGAGCAAGTCACTTCATCTCTGTGGACCTCAGTTTCCCTATATGTAAAGTGAGGGGGTTAGGCTAGATGGATATGCTCTAATGGTTCTTTCATCTTTAGATTTCTCATCCTGTGAGCTCTAAAGTTGTTGTTGTTGAGTTGTGTCTGACCCTTTATGATCCTGTTTGGGATCTTCTTGGCAAAGATACTAGAGAGGTTTGCCATGTCCTTCTCCAGCTCATTTTACAAATAGACGAACTGAGGCAAACAGGGTTAAATGACTTGCCCAGGGTCACACAACAAGTAAGTGTCTGAAACTGGAACTGAATTCAGAAAGATGAGTCTTCTTCATTTCAGGCTCAATACTTTATCCACTGTTCCATCTAGCTGCCCTGATGACTAAAGTTACTTCCAGCTTGGAAATTATGAGCCTACAGTCTTTATCTTCGATTCACACTACTTTGCATCCAAAATAGACTATTAAAATGATTATTACTGATAATGAGGGACAGGATACTGCCCAAAGGGAGCAGAGATGTGGGGGGGCCATTTGGAAAAAGGGGTTTGAGGTGGGCTTTCCAGGAAGAGTGCAATACCAAAATCTGGAGGTTGAGGGGTAGGAGATGGCATTCCAGGTTCAGGAAATAGCATGAACAAGTCCTCTGAGTCAGGAAAGCACAGGGAATGTTAAGGAGGCAGTAGAAGCCTGGTTTGACTGGAGTATTTGAGGGAGGGAGAATAGTGTAAAAGCAGAATCCAGATGGTAGGGGTACTTGAATGGCTGACTAAGTGGGCTCAAGTGGTAATAGGGAAATCTGGTGGGTTTTGAGATGTGGGATAACCTGTGAGGATTTAGGAACTTCCACCTGGGATTTAGGAACTCCCACCTGGGATGGAAAGGTAGGATGTGTTGGTGGGATTGGAAGGTAGGGTGTTTGAGAGAGAACTCCTTCCCTCCCCGACTCTTACCCCAAGACACTGCTCCCATTCCATGTATATTCTAGAGAACCTGATCCATCCACCCACACCAAAGGAATTGGGAAAACTGGGGATTTCCAAGATTCATCTGCATCATGGTGATGCAGTAGACTCCACATAGGAGACGCCTCAGTAACTTCTGCTACCAGGAAAGAGCCTTGTCCTAGAGCTCAGAGTGAGGAAATAACATGGCCCAATTATTCATGTTGAGGTAAAGCCAGAGATCCCAGAAAAGCCTATGGGAGCCTCTAAGAGTTGAGGGCTGGGGTGTTGAGCACTGAGGCACAGAAGGAAGAATTTCCCTCTCTTTTTTGCTTGCTTTTCTGAAATAGAGAATAATCTGACTTAGAAAGAAACATCGCCTGCCTGAAAGAAATAGGGAGAGGGACTACCTGGTTGCCTTTGATGAATGCCAGCAACCAATTCCAGAAGAATTCCATTATGATACTGAAAAGACCCCCAGACATTACTACTGAACATTATCCATAATCTTTGAAGGACTGTGGGGATTTCAAGAGATAGCATAGGACTAGAGCAGGATAAATATTTTCTTGATGTACAAAAACTGGAGTAGTTTGTCATCTATACGATGATATTGAGTCTGATTTCTGACACAAACTTAGATCACATGACCGAAGTAATGATTGGTGAACATCTAGAAAAGATCACAAGGAACCAGCAGGACTTTCTCAATCAATCACAAGCATTTATCAAGGGCTTACAATGTGCCGGGCACTAGGTATAAGAACACAATTAATGAAATGATGTCTTACAAGCTGCTTTGCTAAGAATAGGTCATGTCAGACCAACTTTGTGTATTCTTAGCCTCTGTGCTATAAGTAAATGGAGTCTTGAAGGAGCGCTTTTCCATTTCCATTTTCTTGACCCAAAATATATAGTAATGGGTCTTTTTTTTGGCCCCTCTCTGTTTGATGTGATCCCCTGACTCCTTGTATTTTATTTATTGAGTGATATACAGGCATTTGGGACATACCCATACAAGCCTCTTACAAATGAACAAATCTTTAGTCAGTCAGATGAGGCCAAATTCAGAGCTTGGTAGAATTGCTTTGGAGCCAGATGCTATACTCATGGCTAGTCATCAGTTGTCCTACCTGTCTCTCTTCATTAATAGAAAAACATAGGGTGATAGGCTTGATGCTGAATGAGACACATTTTGGACATGGTCAATGTAAGTTATTCACATATGCAAGAAATACACCCAGCACAAGGGATAGAAAGACATGTCAGCAAGGAAGCATGCTCAAAGTTGGGGTTCAGACAGTGTTACACTAAGCAAAGTGAAATTTTTTGTTTATTTTTCTTTTTGGAGTTTCCCAGGCTCAGGCTAAATTGTGACCATCTGAAGGCTCATTTTCCTTTGAACCCTGGTAGTTCACAGCTGTGCTGAGTCATGTAAGTTTCTTGCCTACTGACTCTGAGCTAATCAGGAGCCAAGTTTTTATTAAATACACTGAGAGGTTGACAATTTAGTTTGGGAGTTCACTTACCGAGAAGGATGTTGTCATTCCTTCATCAAGACACTGAGTAGCCATATGTTCAAACACCACCACCACCATCCCGCCACCACTGCTCAGGCATAAAGGCTCTCTTCAGTCAGGGATGTATGTTAAGGGTATATCAATATTGCTTTCATTCAGGCAATAGAGCCCTGTCTCTTGGTCTTTATTTCTCTGATTATATTTTCTCTGTATTTTCTGGATGTAATTAAAAAGAATTCTTAACCCATTAAAAAGCTATCTTTCCTAATAAACAAGAACTGGTGCTAGCAGGTCATCCTGGGTGTGCTAGGGTGCTTGCTACTACAGACATCAAGATTACACGTTCTGAAAATGGGCTTGGTTGAGAACAGACAATCATTGCCAAATACTGGAGGGGGTATTTGTAATCAGACCCAGATGCGATAGAAAAGTTTCAAGCTCCATTATTGATAGTAGGCTTGGATCCTGTCTTTATAAGGACCACAAACTAATGGTGAAATCTGACATTAATTATCTAAAGCACCAGAGGGAGAATGAGTCAAGGTCCCTGTAACAGTTCATGCAATCAAAAAGTGGCAAGCCTCGTCCACCTAACACAAAATTAATACTGGAAACCTCCAAATTGTTTTGTCTATATATTTGCTTCTATGGCATTAGGACCACTTAACCTAAGGAATTCCATAATGGAATCCAATTAATATGAAAATAACATCAAACTATAACCATAATATCAAACAATATAAAGTTTACAACTGTCACAGGATGGAAAGGAGATATTAGAGAGAGAGCAAACAAATGTTTGTTCATTGAAAAGTGTAATTTAAAGAAATAAAGAAATGCATGATATTCAAATGATTGAAATTTGTTCAAGGGACAACACCTAGGATTGTGAAAAACCCTCAAAGTGGGCCATAGCTAGATTAACTGAAGGAATAATAAACTGGACTGCTTCGATGGAGATAAGACTTTACAAGAATGCAATAACTCTGAGTTTTTGAAAGGGTATCACACAAAATAGCAATTAAACTTCTATTTTGTGCCATAGGGAGAAACAAAGGAAAGATTCCAAAGCTGCTAAGAGGGAGGTATAGGCTAGATGTGAAGAATAACTTCCTGACAATTACAGTGGTCCAAAGTGTGATTTACTACTTCCAAAGAGAATAAGTTCCCCATCACTGGAGGTCTTCAAGGGCAAGCAGGAAAGGGAGGGTAGAGCCAAGATGATGGAGTGGAAGGATGGACATGCTCTAGCTCTCCCCCCATAACTCATAAATTTCACGTTAAAAATGACTCTAAACAAATTCTAGAGCAGTAGAAGCCACAAAAAAACAGAGTGAAACAGATTTCCAGCACAAGACAGCCTGGAAGGCAGAAAGGAATGGTCTATCGCACTGGAGATGGAGCAGAGCTCCTGGTGCTGGATGTCACAAATTCCATTCTCAGATTGTTTTACTCTTTCCAAATAAAAGTAAATAAAATGCAAGTGTAGCTAATTCATTAAGATTAAAACTGCTTTCATCTGCTGCTGGCCATTGGAGAAAGATAGACTGAGGGTGATGGAACAAAGACCTTAACAAGTCCTATACATGACTATGATATACCTATTTCCCTAATGTGATAAGTGGAGGGTTGTGATTGTCCAGGGAACAAGAGGATATCACATTGTCTGCAGGGTTTTGCAATGGCTGGGTTCCACGCCTGGAATTCTTTCCATTCTCACCCCCACTTTCTAAAAATCCCTGGTTTCCTTCAGGACTCAGCTCAAATTCAACCTTCTACTGAGACCCTTTCCCGAGCTTCACAGCTTTTCCAGCTTCCCCTGCCACAGTCATCTTTTATCAAAAATATAGATATATGCTATATATATGTATATATATATATGTGTGTGTGTGTGACTATATGAACATAGTATATTTTGTGTATATATTACATGTATGTATTATATATATAATGTATACATATATGTGATGTATACACATATGTGTAATATATAAATGTATGTATAGATATGTAGATAGATGGATACAGAGAGAGAGATGTATATCTCTGAGCCTGATAGAATGTGAGTTCCTTGAGGTCAGGACCTAATTCTGTCTTTGTATCCCTGGTACAGAGAACCCCCTTAATGCTCGTGACTTCCCTCTGAAATTATCCCCAATTTATGGTGTTCATATTGTCCTTATACATGGTTGTTTATATGTCCCCGCTATTAAAATCCTTGAGAGCAGAGATTGTCTTTTGTCTTTCCCTGTATTCCCAGTGCTCAGCAGGGTGCCTGGACCATAGCAGGTGCTTAACAAGTACTATTAACTGACCTATAATAAATACTTGATAAACTTTTATTTGACTAATTGAGTGATTATCCCACCTGTCACCTACAGGGACTAACTAGAGAGAAGAAAGTCAGGGAGTTGGGAAAAGTTCAGGCAAAGCCCAGCTAAATTCAGTGAGAGAAGTGTACCATCACAGGGAGGAGCAATGAGTCAGGGTGCCTGGGACTGGATCCTGTGTCCCTGAGCACCTGGAATGTGACTCCCTCAGCTCTTGGAGGCTCCCATAGGCTCTTCTGGGCCTCTCTGGCTTTACCTCAACATGAATAATTGCACCATGTTAGCTCATCACTCTGAGCTCTTTCCTGGTAGCAGAAGTTACTGAGGCGTCTCCTATGTGGAGACTGCTGCATCAGCATGATGCAGACGAATCTTGGAAATCCCCAGATGCCTATGGCTGTGGAGAATCAGTTTTCCCATTTCCCCTGGAGTGGGTGGATGGACCAGGTTCTCTTGGACATACATGGAGTATGAGCAGTGTTGTGGGGTAAGGGTCGGGGGAGGGGAGGAGTTCTCTCTCAAACACCCTACCTTCCAATCCCACCAACACATCCTACCTTTCCATCCCAGGTGGGAGTTCCTAAATCCCAGGTGGAAGTTCCTAAATCCTCACAGACTATCCCACATCTCAAAACCCACCAGATTTCCCTACTACCACTTGAGCCCTCTTAGTCAGCCATTCAAGCACCCCCCACCATCTAGATTCTGCTTTCACACTATTCCCCTGCCCTTAAACACTCCAGCCACACCAGACTTCCAGCTGTCTCCTTAACATGCCCTGTGCTTTCCTGACTCAGAGGACTTGTTCATGCTATTTCCTGAGCCTGGAATGCCATCTCCTACCCCTCGACTTCTAGCTTTTGGTATTGTACCCATCTTTGAAAGCCCACCTCAAACCCCTTTTTCCAAATAGCCTCCCCACGTCTCTGCTCCCTTTGGGCAGTGTCCTGTCCCTCTTTATCAACAATAATCATTTTAACAGTCTATTTTATATGCAAAGTAGTGCGAATCAAAGAAAAAGATTGTAGGCTCATAATCTCCAAGCTGGAAGTAACTTTAGTCATCAGGGCAGCTAGATGGAACAGTGGATAAAGTATTGAGCCTGAAATGAAGAAGACTCATCTTTCTGAATTCAATTCCAGTTTCAGACACTTACTTGTTGTGTAACCCTGGGCAAGTCATTTAACCCTGTTTGCCTCAGTTTGTCTATTTATAAAATGAGCTGGAGAAGGACATGGCAAACCTCTCTAGTATCTTTGCCAAGACTCCCAACAGGACCATGAAGAGTCAGACACAACTCAACAACAACTTTAGAGCTCACAGGATGAGAAATCTAAAGACGAAAGAACCATTAGAGCACATCCATCTAGCCTAACCCCCTCACTTTACATATAGGGAAACTGAGGTCCATAGAGATGAAGCGACTTGCTCAATGTCACACAGGTAGTAAGAAGCATCAGGCTTTACTAATTCCAATCCACTTTTATTTCCATTAGATCTGAATGACTCCAGTAAAATCTAACCAAGGGCTTACAATGGAAATTCTGCATTTGTATAGGGCAGATTTAACTTCAAGGGGTTTTCAGGCATCATACTTTGGGGCTCATCTTCCCCCTCCAACATCTCCCCTGGGAACATCAGAATTTGGTTCATTTCTAATTATGTTCAGTCATGTCCAAAAATTCATGACCCCATTTGGGTTTTCTTGGCAAAGATACTGGAGTGACTTGGATTCCCTTCTTCATTTTATTGTATAGATGAGGAACTGAGGCAAACAGGGCTAAGTGATTTGCCCAGCATCACAGAGCAAGTGTCTGAGGCCAGATTGGAAGTCAGGAAGATGAGTCTTTCTGAGGTCAGGTCCAGCACTCTATCCACTGCGCCACATAGCTGCCCCTGGGATAGTCAGTTAGGTCTCCTCCTAAATGGAAAAGGGGCCCCAGTTCCCTTACAGGGTAGGTAACCAGAAGCAAAGAGATCAGTGATGGCCCTGTGAAGAAATCACTCCTCTGCCTTATTTCTATCTCATAGAATCTCTAATCTCTTTCAAAATGCAGGTCAGGTACCACCTTCTACGGGAGATGCTTTCTGATATACTGCTTATCAGCATTCTCTCCACTCCTCAAATCACTTTGTATGTGCTTTGTATAGATTTATCAATATGCAAGTGTAAGGGTGGAGCCTGGTTGAATAAATCAAATCAGCCCACCCTATTTAAAGCAAATCTTCCTCTCTAAAGCTCTGACCCATTTATTAAAGGAGAATTCATCTCTATAGTTCTCTAGGGATAAGCAAAATCTGGACAGCTCCCTGGGTACAACAGAAAGTCTCCTTCAATTGAAGGAAGGATGTGACCATATCTTATGGAGCAATATGAAACCGTTGAGTCAATTAGAATGAAAGATTTGAGCACCTAGAAGTTTAAGGTGGAAGTCTTCCAACTAAGGCTCTGAGAAGGATGAGGGAACAGGGAGACTAGTGACTCAACCAAAGAATTTTGTCCTTCCATATCTTCCCAGGAGCATCTTAACACTGCCCTCAAAAGATGATAACAATGTCTGCATTAAGAACCAAGGACAAACTGGTTGAAAAGTAGATACAAGGCTCTCCAAAGAGTCAGGCAGAAAAGCCAAGGGGAGCAGCCCCAGAACTCTAGCTAAAGGATTCCCAAGAGTTGGGAGTTACCCCTTTGTCCCATGTGCTCACTAAACTTGAGATCACTTTCCCTGTGACTCTATATCTGCTTATGGGAAAGAATCCCAGAGACTTTGGGTGAAAATGTTTTTGTACCACTTATACTATCCTAGTAAAATATCCTTTTCTAAAAGCTAATTAAGTCTGATTAATTGATATCAACCAATAATCAGGGAGGAAAAAACCACTGGTGGGGGCTTGTGAATTACAGAATTAGAAAAAGAAATACCTCCTCATCAGATCTAATCTTAGAGCCCAAAGGGATATCATATCCATGATTTGGGGGGTCCTGACTCCTCAGTTAGAATGGGAGTTAGGATGGTAGCTACAAAGCATTGCTACACATGAAAAGCCTCTGGAAGTATCCCTTACTTCTTAATGTAAGGATCATCAAGGAAACTGGGTTAGGAGAAAGAAAGAGCTAGAGATATAGAAACAGACACACAGAGACTGGGAGACAGAAACCAAGGGACACAAAGACAGGGATAAAGAGAATGAGACAGAAAAAGAGAGAGAAAATTATTTGAAGCAGCTACTAAAGAGAGAGACCATGGTGGAGAACCAAGAACAGCAACCTGGTCCTGGAGTCCATTTACCCTGTTCCACAATGGACTAGCTAGCCAAAGCCAGAAGCACTAAAAGATTGTTCCTTCCTATACCCCCAAGGACAAGATCTCCAAGACCTAAGAAAGCACCAATCTACTTTAGTTCCAGTTAGTATAGGATCCTGAGTTCTACTCCACATATGGGGCTGAGGTGTGCTATGAGGAAACTAAATAGACAAGGCTTTGAGTCAGGAAGACCTGAGTTCAAATGCAGCCTCAGACACTTAGTAGCTATGTAGCCATGGAAAAGGTTAAGTATAACCTCTTTGTCTCAGTTTCCTCATCTGTAAAATGGGGGGAAAGCCTACTCCAAACGGTTGTTATGACAATCGAATGAGATAATTTTCTATAAAGTGCTATATAAATGCTAGTTAGTCATGAATCTCAGGATCTGAGTTCCTCCTGAACCCCTGCCTCTTCATTTGGTAAGTCAAGCATCAAGAAGACATTTATTTGCCTGATTGAAGGGTTATGACCATGAGATAAAAGCAAATTGAAACTAGATATGTCATAGAACTCTAACTTCCAAGTCAATCCTATTTCTGAGGTATTTCTGGCATATGGGAGACTAATGAGTTTGTAGCTACTTTGATATTTTCAATGTTTATTATTCATTGTTCTCCAGCTATTGTTTACCATTACTTCTTACTAAGTTTATGCTGAGTAAATGCTTATGAAGATTCAAGCACAAGCCTTCTAACACCTTTATGCCAAACCAATATTACCAACCCATATTGAAACACAGCAGTCAAAGGGAATCACGAGAATGTGGGATCACCAAAAGGTGGGGGCTCTGAGCTAATACTGATGACCTTACAAGAACTGCACTCAGAATAATTCTCTCTCCCTTTCCTTCCCACAACCTACACTTCCTTCAAAATTGCATATTTTGTTGAAAGTAACACTCTTTTTAAAGGTATCAGGGTTTATCTTTGACTTCTCCCCCTCCCTCACCAGTGATGAACACAATCTCAAATGCTGTGATGCAATGTTTCACAACTTCCTAACTCAGTATGGGGGAGGGAGGGAGGATGCAATTCAATGACTGGGAGTCAGAAGACCTGGATTCTCATCTAAACTGTGATGTTGCTATGGCCAGCTGTCTTCTCCTTTCCTGGGTCTGTTTGATTAGTTATAGAACGAGAAAGTTGACCTAGATCAGGAGTTCTTCACCTGGACCCCACTGGCTGTACAGTAAAACCTATAAACCACTCTGCAAAATGGTTCTGTTTTTTTGAATTCACAACTGAAGGAAATGTTAAATTTCAGTTAGAAGTTATCCAAATTCATGGACCTCCTGAAATCCATGCATGGACCTTGGGTTAAGCACTCTTGCCCTAGAGGGTCACTGAATTTCCTTCCAACTCTGATAATCTATGATCCTGAACAGGATGACTTGAGCAGGTTCTCCAGCCATTCTCTATCAACCTTGACCTCCTTGTCTCTGACCTTGACACCAATCAACAGAATACAAGCCCCTTTGGAATAGAGACCATCTCATTAGTCTATGCATCCCCCATAGTATCTATAACAGCATAGTATTTGGTACATAGTAGGCTTAATTAGTTCTTCTTGGTTTATTGATGGGTTACCACCAGACAATAGACTGAAACAACTGAGAGAGACCTAGAGAGTATCCTGGTATCTCTTCTTCTGACCACCGTGTGATCACCTGCCCCATGTGAGTTCTCCATAAAATAGTCTTTTTAGCAAGGGGCAGCTAGGTGGTGCAGTGCATAGAGCACCAGTGCAGGAGTCAGGAGGACCTGAGTTCAAATACCATCTCAGACACTTGACACTCACTAGCTGTGTGATCTTGGGCAAATAACTTAACCCCAATTGCCTCATCCTGGGTCATCTCCAGTCATCCTGATGAATTTCTGCTTACTGGATTCAGATGACTCTGGAAGAAAAGTGAGACTGGTGACCTGCACAGCCCTCCCTCACTCAAAACAAAGTCAAGTGCAAGTCATGTCAGCATTTCTCTGATGGCATGGTCTTCTTCGTCAACGAAGGATGAACATACACCAGACAATATAAACCAGCAGCCAGAATATCCCTCACCTTCAACCTTATTAGTATCCCTTGCCCTCCTCCTCCTTGACTTTTTTTCATATAAGCACAGAATTCTATCAAATCCACTTAGTCATAACATCATTTGGGGGTAATATCTAATATTTGCATTTAATTCTTCATGATCCTGGTCCCTATTGCTATAAATAGTCACAAGGCTTGAGTACCTGAAACAGGTATCAGACAGGGCCTGTGCTAAAAGGCAGCCCTCTTAGAGTAATTCTACACAGAGTCAATCTACCTCTGAGAAGTAGCATAATACAGTGCTAAGAGAGACAGCTGTGGAGTTAAATGACCTAGGTTCATATCCTGACTCAGGATTTGGGCTGCTTTTGAGAAATTCTCATGTGCTTTTCCCAATCCTAATCTTCTACCTAAAATCTGTTCTTCTAACAACATTCTTCTTTCTCCATCCAAATTTATTATTTCATTTGTTTTCGGTTTTCAACATTCGCTTCCATAAGTTTAAATTTTCTTCTCCTCCCTCTCACCTCCCTCCCCAAGACAGCATGCAATCTTATATGGGCTCTATACATACATTCCTATTAAACACATTTTCACATTAGTCATGCTGCACAGAAGAAAAATAATGAGTGGGAGAAACCATGAGCAAAACAAAACATAACAAAAGAGAAAATAGTCTGCTTCATTCTGCATTCCAATTCTCTAGTTCTTTCCATAGTTGTGGATGGCATTTTGCATCATGAGTCCTTCGGGATTATTTTAGGTCCTTGCATTGCTGAGAAGGACTAAGTCTATCAAAATCGATCCTCATACACTATGGCTGTTACTGCGTGTAATGTTCTCCTGGTTCTGCTCATTTCACTCAGCATCAGTTAATACAAGTCTTCCCAGGTTTTTCCGGTCTGCCTGTTATTTCTTAAAGCACAATAGTATTCCATTACATTCATACACCACAACTTAACAAGACTATGAAATACCAGCATCTCCACACAATTCAAATTGAAGGTCACCTAGGTAGGGCAGTCATGAGAAGGTTACAATATACAAAAAATTGCATGAGAAAATGGTCTTCGTGTATGTCACAGAGATAATGATACTATTCATAAAAGCTAATACTGGTATTAGCAGAAACAGTTAACTAGCTATAGCATTTATATAGCTTATAGAAATATCATCTCATTTGATCCTTCCATCCACCCTGGGAGGCAGGTGATATTATCCCCATTTTACAGATGAGAAAAATCAAGTTTTAATAGAAGTTGAGTGATTTGCCCAGAGTGACACATCTAGTAAGAGCCTGAAGCAGTATTTGAACTCAGGTCCTCCTGACTCCAGATATACTACCTATGTACCTCAATCAAGGGCAGAGAAATCAGGGCCCACAGGACTGTGTGTGCACACTGTCTGACACTAGTAGGTCCTTTTGAAATGCTTACTGATGTCAAGGAGAACTAACAAAAAGTCCATTGAAAGAGCTGAAGGTCAAACCTTAGCATATAGGGTAGACCTTCCTTTAGAAGCTATGAAGGATCTCACAGATATGACTACTCTTACTTACCTTCAGTCATGTGGCTCCTTCTATTTGACTTTTAAAGTCATCCATAAGTCAGCTCCCTTTTACTTTTCCAATGTGTCCTTCTACCTTCTACCCTTCCACATGTTCTTTCAAGCAGTGACAATCAAGTCACTCCATCTGCTGGGCATATTCTCCATCTCTGGACATATTCACTGGCTGTCCCTCACACTTTCAATGGTCTCCCTTCCCATTTCTGCCTCCAATCCACTGACTAGACCTTGACTCCAGTGACTACCACGAGCATCTCTTACAAGGTAGGGTCTCTGCTGCTAGTTGGTCCTGTCAGACCAAACTGACCTCTAACCTGTGGGTGGCCAGAGTGAAACAGATCAGGATAGAGACTGGAGAGTCAGGAATCCAAAAGAAGTTTAATTTCAAAGTGAGGGAAACAGGCCTGCAAGCAAGAATCTGTGTGCTGTGAGGACACCTGAGGTAGCGTGGGTAGATCTCAATAGTTACACCAGTGGCCACACAGTGAGTCATAGCCCTGACAAGGAAGGGTAGCAGCAGCAATAAGACAAGTTTGAGTCATAGCAGGGATTCATGACCTGGTGCTTGTCCAAGTTCAGAGAACACCTGGGGTTGGCCAAAACAAGACAATAATGATGTGATTTTGTCAGGTGATTACATCATCCAGAGGGCGATCAAAAGGACTCTTGTTATGCCAACCTTAGAGCACAGCTCGCTTGCTGGACTCATGTGTGAGGAACAATCAAAAAAGTTAGTTTGACTGTATCATAAACTGTGTAAGAAGAGCAGCAATACATATTTAGGCTGGCAAGGTGGGATGAGGCCAGGCGGTAAAATACTTAAAATGACAAAAAGATTAGTTAGCATTTCAATTCATCAATAAATACTTATAAAACAACTACCATATGCCAGGCACCATACTATGTCCTGAGGGCACAAAAAATGTAAAAGTCAATATTTGCCCTCGAGGAGTTTGTAATTGAATGAAAAAGAATATATACAAATAAAAATATACAAGCAAGCTATATAAAACATAAACAGGAAATAATTAATGGAGAGAAAGAACTGAAATTAAAAGGGTTTAGGGAGCATTTTAATTGAGACTTAAAGGAAGACAGTAGTCAGAAAAGAGGAGGAAGAACATTCTAGGTATGAGACAACCAGAGAAAATGCCTGGAGCTGAGAGATGGAGTGCCTTATTCATGAAACAACCAGGATCAAAGAGTACATGTTGGGGAATAGGGTGTAAGAATACTAGAAACATAGGAAGGAGTTAGGTTATGAAAGATACTGAATGACAAATAGAGAATTTTATGCTGCTCCTGAATATAATAGGAAGGCACTAGAGTTTATTGGGGGGATGGTGGAGGGGGAGGCAAGGAGTGACATGATCAAACTACATTTGAGAAAAATTATTTTGCTGCATGAATAGAGAATGGAATGGAGTGGGGAGAGACTTGAAGCAGGCTGACACACCAACAAGCTATTGTAATAGTTCAGGGGTTAGGTGATGAGAGTCTACACTAGAGTGGTGGCAGTGTCAGGAGGGAAAGGGAGTATTTTGGAGAGATATTGCAAAGACAAATTTGTTTTTGCATTTATGTACAAATATACAAATACAAATTTGTATTTATTTCATTGTTAGATTTATCTTGTTGTGAGAGGGGAAAGTTGAGGTCCTCCACTAATACAGGTTTACTTTCTATTTCCCCTTGTAATTCACTTAACTTTTCCTTTAAGAATTGGGGGGTTCTACCATTTGGTGCATATCTGTTTAGTATTGATATTACTTCATTGCATATGACATTTTTTTAGTAAAATGTGATTTCTCTGATTATCTCTTTTAATTAGGTCTATTTCTGCTTTATCTTTGAACGACATCATGGTTGCTACCCAGGCTTTTTAATCATAGCTGAAATATAATAGATTCTGCTTCAGTCTCTCGTTTTAACTCCGTGAACATCTTTCTGTTCTAAGCGTATGTCTTGTAAACAACAAATTGTGAGAGTCTAGTTTCTAATCTGTTCTGCTATCTGCCTCCTTTTTATAGATGAGCTTGTCCCATTCACATTCACAGTTATGATTACAAACTGTGTATTTCCCTCCATCCTATTATCTTGTGTTTATCCTTCTCTTTCTCTTTTTGCTCTGTCTCTCCTCAGAAGTCAATTTTGCTTCTACTTACTGCCTCTCTTAATCCACCCTCCCTTTCACCACCACTCCCTTTCTTTTATTTCTTTCCCCTCCTACTTCCCTGTTGGGTAAGATAGATTTCTACATCCAATACCCAATTGAGTGTGTGTATATATTCATCCCCTTTGAATCAATTCTGAGGAGAATGAGGTTTAAGCGTTGCCTACCACCAAAATCTCCATTTTCTCCTTCACTGTGAAACTTCTTTCTTGTACCCCTCTTTTATTTGAGATAATTTTCTCCATTCTTTCTCCCTCTTTTCCCTTCTCCCAGTGCATCCCCCTTTTTCACCCCTTGTAATGATAATTTAAATGGAAAGATCTTTCCTATTCATTAATAGGCCCATGTGACCTGCCTGGGTCACATGGAAGTCTGAGTCCCATGGAGCCTCTGATGAGAGGAGTTTGCTGAACATCTAGAGTAGGAAGGATCAAACAGGAAGAGTTAGAGCTTGAGAAGAGTTGAGAAAAGAAACTGATGAGAGCAGTCAGAAATGAAGGATGCAGGAAAGCCTGCAGCTGACTGTGAGTGAGAGAAGGGCATTTTGTTTAAGCGAAACTGTTTGTGATTTGTTTAAGGGAGCTGGTTTGTGGGGAACCTAAAAGAGGGAAGGGTTAGGGCTGGTGTTGCCCTCTGCATTGTTATTGTGTATAGATTATGATGGATTTAGCTTTCTGGTGTCTGAATAAATGTTTTGGTTCTGTCTTTCTGTGATGTTAATTATGTTAATGAGAGTTAAAGGTCTTCCCCACCCATTAAGGGAAGCTTGATTAGGGGAGATTTGTTTTGTGGGAAAGCCCACATCTAATTTCTAATGAGGCATTGATTCTCAACGGTCATGATACCCTCTGGCTCTTAAAAGTGTATATATACTCTAAGATGAGGTTTTGTTTTAGGGCTTACTCACTGGCCAAATGAGACCCTGGGTAGCCACT
>CM053769.1:119438653-119495998 GCA_028658325.1 Potorous gilbertii
AGCAAATGTCAGATCTCAGAATCAGATGTGCCAATGGGGCTCCACCTTGAGAAACCTCAATTTCCCTGGAGATTCATCTGCAATTCCTCCTACTTCCACAATTCCTTTGGCACAAAGGTGATTTCACTCATGTTGATTCAAATCCATCACTGACCAGCCACCAAGGCATTGGAAGATGAAATCAAGCCCATGGCATCAGTAAAGGGTGACCTAAAGAAAGATAGATGGAACTCAACAGATGCAGACATCAGCAGCTCAGCCTTATCCGCTCACTGATTTCCCAAGATCACAGAATATTAGAGTGGGAAGGGACCTTAATAGTCATTTTGTCCAATTAACTCTCTTATTGTATTGAGAAAGAAACTGAGACTCTAAGTAGTGATGTGTCCATAGTCAAAGCTATGTCTAGAACAAGTGGGGTGGGGATAAAGGTTTAAGGACTGACTGAGGGTGGAGGGTGGGGGTGATGCAAAGTTCTATACACAACATAATTTTAAGTATAAATCACATTAACATTTTCTCCATCACTTTTTTATGTCCAAATCTCCATTTCACACACACACACACACACACACACACACACACACACACACATGCACACACGCACACACGCACACATACACATACACCTGTTTCTATACAGCCCTCAATCTAAGAATGGTCTTTAAATTTTAAAATATTTTTATTTTAAAATGTAAATATCATTCTTAGCTCCAAAGCCTACCAAAACACCTTTCTGGGCTTCCATTTACTCATCTGTAAAAGGACCAGATGGCCTCCAAGTATGATCTTTTGGTCCCACATAAAATAGCTGTAGGAGGTTATAGAAGGAGTCATTCCTGGCTCTGTGAAGGAAAGGCCTTGAAGGGTGGGTAGGCTCTGGATTGGGAGAGAAGGCATGTTAACAGAAATCACAGGGGCTTGAAACCCAGTGTAGACAGGTTTCCACCCTGCCTGGCTGGTTAGGGCAGTCTCCTGTTCCCTCAGCCCCATCTCTTTCTCTTACTCCCAAGTTCTAGGGTTACTTATGTATGTATGACTCATGCCTCAGCTCCCAAATCATTGGCATTTGGAACCAGTTAACAAATCACCCAGACTTCATGCAGTAATCAAAAGCAAAGCTATTGAATTAATAAAAGCAAAATAGTAACAGCATTCACAGTAGCTACAACAAATCTAAATCCCCACCCTGTCCTGTAGACTCAGGCTGAAACCTGACCTGTGTTGGAGAGGAAGTCAGTAGATTAATATAAATAAATGCCTGGTTTGCACATATCTCCAGAGAAGCCACTGCAACAGGTAGTTAGCCTGGAGGTGGAGGGGTGCAGGGGACCTGGAAGAAGGGTAAATACTTCTCCAAGCTGCAGCTTCTGGACAAGCATGACCTGAAGACCAGATGCCTTCCCTTCTAAAATTACATGCCATCTACTCTGTACATATCTTGTCTGCCCCTATTTATGTATGTTGTGTCCCAATCCCCTACTTCCCTTCCATTGGACTGTGAGCTCCCTGAGGGCAGGAACAGAGTGTTTGCTTTTTGTTGTATCCTATCTAGCCCATGGTTGGTACTTAACAAATGTTTGTTTATTCATTGATTAATTGATGATTGATTGACCAGTCCTCTCCTGCTCTAGGGTCCCAACAACTCCATTCTCCCTTGAAGTGCCCCACTCCCCTAGCTCATTCCTGACCAGGAAAGAAAGATGGAGCCTCATATATCGAACCTCCCTGGAGGGTGGGAGGGGAAAACATAGAAGAAGACTTCTAGAATCCAGAAGCGTGAGAAGCCTAGCCCCCCACCATGTTCAAAAAAGGCATGGCTTGCAGGACTCTCCTAGTAATGAGCAGCTATTAGCCTCACCTTGCTCATTCCCCTTCTGCTTTTCCATTTTAACCTTCTAGCCAATGCCAACCTCCTCTGTCACTTTTGCCTGGTAAAAGTATCCTATTAAGGATCACCCATAGGTCACTGAGACTCATCCATGTGGACCGCTCTTACTTAGGCAAGGGGGGACTGTGAGGAACCAATGAATAACAGCTAACACTTACATAGTGCTTCAAGGTTGGCAAAGCACTTTACATATGCCATTGCATTTGATCCTTACTACAACCCTGTGAGGCAGGTGTTACTACAATCATCCCCATTTTACAGATGAGGAACCTGGAGCAGGGAGACAAGTCAACAAACATATATTAAGTGCTTACTATACTATGATTTTTCCCCAAGTTACCCAGCTAGTAAGAAATGATTTGCCTAGATTCATACAGCTAGTAAGCACACGAGGTAGAATTCAAACTCAGATCTTTCTGACTCCAGGCCCCAGTGCTCTATATCACCTTGTCTTCCTCAATGCAGAGGGGAATAAAGTTGGACAGGCTACTGATAAGAAGATTAGAGAAGCCCTCTAACAAATTTGATAAGCATCTGTTAAGCTATTAAGACCTCATTCCACTGGTCATACCCCAAGGAACCAACAAAGATTCGTTTACTTGGCCCACCTCCTCATCTCTTCTTGTTACCAAGAATCACCTCACATGAGTGGGGTCTGACTCATAAAAGGGATGTCTTCCTCATAGAAGGGATGCCTCCCTTTCATATGTCTCAGAACCCCTCTCATGCCATCACCAATGGATCAAAGCTCATCCTCGGAGGATGGACACCTTTTGAACATATTAACGTCAGTCCCAGTTCTCTGAAACTTTTGTTTTTCTGTTTCAAATAATTGGCACGTTGTTAACCATAGATTGTCTCCTGACTTAGCCACAAAATTCCCTGACTATATGAACATAGGTAAAACAATTTTGACTTCTCTAGAACTCAGTTTCCTCATCTATAGGATAAGAGAGTTGAACCAGGTAATCTCCAAGGTTCCTTCCAACCCGGTGAGTCTATAAGTTTGTGAAGGAGGGCAATGAGGAGACATCAAGGTCAGAGACTTGGGAGTTAAGGGACTAGTCTCTGATTTGCCAGAACCAGGTACCATCCATCAAAATACATGCTTATCTCCCACCATCACACGCACTACCCAACACAGCAGAGAGCCCTCAGGGATGGAGGCAGGAATAACTGCCAAACTTCTTGGTTCAGACAGCTGGATACTGTTATTCCCTTAGCTTTCCTATCTTTCATCTAAACTATGTGGATTTATCCAGTAAGAACTCAAGATTCAACTCTTTTCCAACTGTCACTTCCTATATGATCTTGGGCTACTCACTGGGACTCTGGTTCTTAATCTGTAAGAAGAAAGGGTTGAACTACATGGCTTGTGATCCCCCTGCCAGCTCTAGAACCTAGGACCTCTATAATCCTATGATTTTACTCTGTCCTTCAAGTACCACCAGCTTCTAACTCACTTTCATTGAATCCACCATTTGTCCCTAGAATTATCTTATGACAAGAGAAGGCACAGTCTCACTATTAAGACACTACCAAAGAAAGGGGGCTGGACAGGAAGGCTAATTGTTTCTGACCTGATTATGATTTTTTTTTTTTACACTCTCCTGGTTCAGACAACTGGATGCTGTTATCCCCTTAGCTTTCCTATCTTTTATCTAGAATATGTGGATTTATCCAGTCAGAATTCAAGCTTCTTCTCTTACCTGTTTAGCTCTTAAATACATAACTAAATGCATCACTATTCCATTACAGTCTCGGGGCTCCATTGAGTCACTCACAAATATAGTATACACAACTTTTTTTTTTTTGGCAGCTAGGCGGCAAGTAGATAGCGCACTGGGTTTGGAGTGAGGAAGACTCATCTTCCTGAGTTCAAATCCAGGCTCATACATTTATTAGCTGATCCTAGGCAAGTCACTTCACCCTGTTTGCCTCAGTTTCCTCATCTGCAAAATGAACTACAGAAGAAAATGTCACACTACTCCAGCATCTCTACCAAGAAAACCTCAAATATGGTCACAAAGAATCAGACAAGACTGAAACAAGGGAACAACAAAATTCAACTTTAAAAATCCCTCTGCTCTGCTCCAAGGTCTTACTTCCCTCTTTTGTCCCATTTCTGCCTTTGCTCGGGCCAGGGAGATTGATTGATGACAGAAACTCATAAGCTCTATCTAGGCTGTCAGCATTAAGAAAAACAGGAAGAGCTGCCCTTAAGCGTCTCATTCTTCTGCCTGCCTCTTTCTTCTCTACCCTGTGGCATCATGGCATCCATCTCCTGGAAACCATGCAACAAGGGAACCAAAGCAGTGCCTCCTCTGACCAGCAGAGGGCACAACGGCATAAGGAAAATGGCAAGGTCACCAAGGAAGGCCAAACTGTCCGGATCCCTCTGTAATAAATTTTCAGAAATCCTGAAAATGCTTCTTCCCTGATTCCGTGGAGTCAAGAGTTCTTTCACTGGTTAATGTATTCATTCATTCTTCAAGAACCATTGATTAAGCTCCTGTTAGTTGTAAGACATTGTGCTGTGCTCTAGATTCCAACCTTAATTCAGTTCCTGGCTTGAGCTACTTGTCTGTGCCTCAGTTTCCCCATCTGTCAAATTCAATCTGACAACAAACATTTGTAGTGACTCTACTGTGATTCAGGGATTGGTCCTTGGGAATCTAAAGGTCAAAATGAAGTAGATTCTACCTTCAAAGAACAGACTGTCTCCTGGGGGAATATGGCATATGTATGAACAAGAATAGTCTAGTCTGTTTATAATTAATTGTATGCCCTCTGTCTGACACACAGCAAGCACTTAATACATCCTTTTTGATTCAGTCGGTCATTTGTTCAATCAATACATATTTGTTAAGTACCTACTGTGGATCAGTCACTGTCCCAAGTGTTATTTTTAAGGCAAATTAGAAGAATTCAAAAAAAAATCAAACACATGTTATAAAAAAAGTAAGGAATAAGACAGAGGATTGATAGCTGGGGGTAGGGATCAAGGAAAACTTCACGTGGGAAAGGCAGCAAAGTTGAGACTAGAAGGAAACAGGATCTGAAGGTGGAGATGTGCAGAAAATGAATGCCAGGTGTGACCCCTCGCCAACACTTCCTAAATATCAATAAATAAATAATAAAGGAACAATGAAAATATAAGTGAATTTATTAATGAATGAACAAATAAACATAAATAAATAAACAAATAAATGGATGGATGGGTGGATAGATGATTAGATAGGTAGACAGAGAGAGAGAGAGAGAGACAAATAGAGAGATAGACAGACAGATAATGACAAGCCCCGAGGTCATTCTGCTGAGTTTGAGTTGAAGGACTAGTTAAGAATCCTAACAGAGTAGAGTCTTAAAGCAAAACGTTTATGGAAGAAAGTAATATAAAATATTATATTTTTATATATTATATATATATATATTATATATATATATATATAAATTTTTATATGTGTGAATATACATATAAATATATGTATATTTATATATACAAAGGCAAGTTGGAGACATAGTTTGGAGAGAATCAAATGCCAGGCTAAGGAGTTCATATTTATAATAAGATAAATAGGGAACTAGGGATGGATTTGAATCAGGGAAGTAATGTTATCAGATCTGTGCCTTAGGACAATTATGTTGACAGAGAATGCAGGCGAAGAGATCCACTAGAGGTTATTACAATGGTGAAGACAGTCAGAATCAGGCTGGTGACTGTATGAGTGGAGACAAGGGAGATGTGGCAAGTGATTGAATATGAGGAGGGAAGAGAGGGAAAGGGAAAGGTCAAAAATAACTCCTAAGTTCCAAATCTGGGAAATTAGGAAAATGGTTGGGCCCTGCACAGAAACAGGGCAGTTTGGAGGAGGGGCAGGTTTAGTCAATGAATTCCGTTTTTGACATGTTGAGTTGGAGCTACTGGCAAGACACTGGCGTACAGATAGGTGCCCAGATGGTAGCTGGAAATAGGATTATAGAAATAATATTGTTTTCCTGACTTACCTCTCTGGGTTACTTTAAATTTTGTTGGCAGGGAGGAGAAAAGGAGTGTGAAATAATAGAGGCATTTTAGAATTGTGAAGCACTATTATTTACCTTGAGTAAAAACACATTATCCCCAATTAGTTCTGCCATTTTTGCATGAAAGGGCCCCCTGGATGCTTGTCTATATGTACAGAGAATTGACTAACAAGTAGGGTTGATCTTGAGAAAAATCTATATGTACATGTAAATTCCCAACCTCCAAACAGGTGGTGTTCCAACAGTTCATTTGTAAATCAGTGGTTTGGAACTTGAAATTATTTTTCCATAGAAACAGTGTTTTAAACATTGATTAGGTGCCCATCCCATCCTTCAGAAGTCCATTTAGCCCACAGTGTGCTCAAAGTATAGATAAGTAGTTGAGGAATTAACCACTTTAGGTCCCATTGTTTCCATGAGAAAATGTCTTCCAAGTTTCAATTCACAATTTCAAGGACATATAGAGGAAGGATATCCCCAAGGTGACCTAGCAAGTAGGAACTCCCATCTATCCTGTATTCACTTATAACAATGGTAATGAAAGTATAGAAGTAGCAGGGAGAGTTATGGATTACCCAGCAGCAATGGGGAGGGAGAAATTCCAGCAATTGTGGCAGGACACAGGGAAGGCTGTAAGACAGGCTTTTGTGATGGGGGAGGGGGAGAAGTCCTACATCCTCTTTTCATCATCTCCCTCCTCTTTTTCCCCTCATTGCCCAATTTCTTGATGATGCCTAGGATGCCCCAGGCCTGCTCTTCTCCTACTGCTCCCCAAGCTTTCTTGTCCTCTGGTTTCACATAATCCAAATTTAGGTGTTGTGTTTGCTGATAGATTGTGTTATTCTCATTCAGATAATATTTGACATTTCAACAGGGATTTTAGTATGCCCTCTCCACAGCTGGCATTCCCCAAGCAATGGTGGGAGAAGGGGGAGTGGACCAAGAGAATGGAATATTGACCAAGGAAAGTTTGGCATGTAGACTGATCACCACAGTCCTGGTAATTTAGAACCTTGCTGGAAAGGTTCTCCCCTCAAAAACGCCATGTTTGAGTTTTCTATTCAGTTTAGAATAGTGACTGGTACACGAGTCATTTTTCAATTGGGTCCAACTCTTTGTGACCTCATTTGGGGCTTTCTTGGCACAAATACTGGAGTGGTTTGCCATTTCCCTCTCCAGCTCATTTCACAGATGAGGAAACTGAGGCAAACAACATTAAATGATTTGCCCAGGGTCACACAGATATTAAATGTCTGAGGCTTTATTTGAACCCATGATGAGGAGTCCCAGGCCCAGCACTCTATCCTGTGTACCACCTAGCTGCCCAACTAGCATGTAGGAAGTACCTAAGAAATGCTTCTTAGTTTGATTTTCTTTTCCATTCTCTGGATCCTCTTGACCTGAAACCCTGATTTGATCTCCTCCAGGTCTGGATTTCCTTGATATCTGACCCCTGTCCTAACTCTTGACTCCTTCAATCAACCATTTATTAAGTACCTATTATGTGCCAGGCATTGAGCTAGGTACTGGAGGTAAAAATACAAAAAATAAAGTAATCTCAACAGGCAATGAACTTACATTTCAATGAAGAAGAAAACAGATAAATATAGAAACATAAGCACAAACAGAATGTTTACATACATATATAGAGATACACACACACACACACACACACACAAATATACCAAGTAGAAGGTAGTTAAATCCAAAGAAGTTAAGGAGGGAGGGTGCTAGAGGTTTGGGAGATTAGGACGGACTTCATGTGACAAGATGGTGCCTCAGCTGCATTTAAAGAAAGAGGGGGACTTCATAAGGAGGAGTTAAAGAGGGAGAACATCCCAGGCTTGGAGGATGGCCAGTAGAAAGATGTAGGAACAAGAGATAGAGTAATACGTGTGAGGAGCAAAGGTCAGTTTAGCTGGGACTCAATGTGGGAGAAGTGGTTTAAATGTCCAGTGACACCAGGAAGACAAAGTAGAAATAAGTTGTGAAGAGTTTTAAATACTAAACAAAGAAATTCATGTTTTATCCTAGAAGCAGTGGGAAGTCACTGGAGCTGGTTGAATAGGAGAGTGACTCAG
This sequence comes from Potorous gilbertii, assembly GCA_028658325.1. NCBI lineage: Eukaryota > Metazoa > Chordata > Mammalia > Diprotodontia > Potoroidae > Potorous > Potorous gilbertii. The sequence continues at coordinate 119,446,652 of CM053769.1, forward strand.
TTATGTCTGTGCTTAAGGAAAACTATTTTGAAAACCATGTGTAGGATGGAGTGGAATGGGGAGAGGCTTGAGGCAGGGAGAATTCTGATGCTGTTGCAATAATCTAGGTGAGAGGTGATGAGGACTCAAACAAAGCGGGCAGAGGTGTGAGTGAAAAGGAAGACTGGATGAAAAAGACATGATGAGGGAAGAAAGAGCAAGATTTTATAACTGATTGGCTCTGTGAGAGGGAGAGTGGGGAGTTGAGGATAATGCCAAGGTTATGAACCTAAGACACTGGAAGGATGGAGGTACCTTCAACAGATATAGGGAAGTTGGACTTAGCACCCAATTATCCTGTAAAATAGAATTCCTAGGATAATGGCAATAACCCTGGACTTCACCTGATGGGTCAGTGGTCTCCGAACGACAATAAAAACCAAAGGAGGGGTAAACAAGGTCAGGCGAGTGCCTATGAGATGGTAGTGGGAAGGCAGCCAACTAGCCTGCCTAGGGGTAAGACTCTTCCTAATAGCCAAACACATGGACATATTGGAACATGCAGAGGAAGAAGAGGAAGGAGGAGGAGAGGGGGAAGGGAGAGAGAGGGGGAGGGATGGGGGGAGAGGGAGAGAAAGAGGAACAGCAAGAATTCTATGAGGGCAGCAATTTAGGGGTTGGAAGTTGTTGATTTTCCGAAGCTTCAGATCTTATAAAACTGCCCTTCAATGTCCATTATCCTCAACGATCACAATGACCAAGGAGTGGAATGTTGTATTTTCAGCCATTTGAATTGGTGGGAGACCAACTGGTCTACGGACCTAGGACTTGTGTCCCAGAAAGTATGCAAATGGAGCCCCTACCCATCCACCCTGTGAACTCTAAAATGTAAGGTGGGAGCCCCCAGGAGCTGTGATGGTTGATATAGGATATCTAATCCAGAAGCGTATCCCTCCTTGAAGAATGCCCAGCACTAGACAGGCTCCCTTATAAGTAATGGACTACAAGAAATATTTTGGGACATTGGTGTCAACTTCCCATCTGCCAGGTCTTCCTGGTTCCTGCAACCATGGCTGGGAATGTCAGAGCAGGATCTGGACTTTTCTTACACCTGTGTGCTTCTTCTAAACTTTACTGCATCTGGTTGCACCCAGGCCCTGAATGGGTGGTATGTCCAGCTGGACTAAGGGATCAGATGATGGAGGTGGAGGTACCAGGGATGATGCAATTTCCATTGTTCATGGGGTGTCCCTCATGCTAGAGTTCATAAGCATTGCAAGGAGATTAAGTGCCCATAAGAACTCTGCTCTGGTGAAAGGGGCTATCAGATCAGGCCTAGGGAAAAATCAGTTTAGAACTACTTCAGATGGTCTAGAAGTCCTAAAAGAGTCCACTCTTGGACCCTCTTGGGCCCAAGGCTACTTTTTCAGGCTTCATAGAACCTCATCCCCTAGGAATGTTTAGCCTGGAGAAGACTAAGGTCCATGGTAACTGTCTTCAATATTGGAGGGCTTTTGTATGGAAGAAGGCTTAATCTCATTCTACTTAGCCCCAGCGTACAGAACTAGGAATAGTGAAAGGAATGGGCAGGAGATACAGATGCATGTCAATGTCAGGAAAAATTGCCTGTAATAAATGCCATCCCAAGAGAAAGGAGTTGCCTTTGTGGGTAAGAGCTGCCCTTCATTTGACACCTTCAAGCAGAAGCTAGCTGACCACTTGTCAGAAAAGTCAGTCAACCTCTTCAGGTCTTAGTCATATCATCCATGCAATGATGTGAAGGCAGTGTGGAATCCCCCACCATGTATATTCTCCTCACATTCAGGAACAAGGGACGTCATCTTTTGCTACATCAGAAGTTCCCAAGGATAAATATGAATGACAAGTCCTATTTCAGAAAAAAAAAAAATAATTTGCATATAAGTGGTATGAGGACTTTGGATTTGCTAGCTTGGAGAGTCCCAACTCTGGGCTATGGGGAAGTCACTGGGGAAGTGAAAAATGGAAGAGGAGAAGTATATTAGGAAGATTACACCAGTAGTCACAGAAAAGAGGAATTCAAGAGGGTAGGGACTGGAAGCAGAGGGGCTAGACCAGGCAAGAGATAACAAGACCCTGGGATAGGGGGGCCGTCATCATCATCATCATCATCATAGCTAACATTTATATTAAATTTTAAGGTTTGCAATTTATTTCATTGGATCCTCACAACAACCCCAGGAGGTAGATGCTCCTATCATCCTCATTTTACATTTGAGGAAACAAAGGCAGACAGAAATTAAATGACTTGCCCATGATCACAATTAGAGTGATGATTAGAAAGGTTTGAGAGACATCGTTTCTGGGTAATTTAATTATTTAATTAACAAAGTCGGCAGGTTATTAATAAAAGGATGGTCATTTGACCATCTCTCTTAGACCAAAGACTATCATGGCTCGTAGTTTATATACCTTTCCAATGAGTAACTGATAACATCCCTCATCTGGTCATCCTTGGGCAAAGATAATACCAGACCACACCCAGTCTGGGGCTATCTAGACAAAAGAATCTGTCTCCACCCAAGGCAGAGCGGGACACAATGGGCTTGCCAAACTTAGATTAAATTCCTTGTTAAATTGGGTCCAGTCTGATCAACACTGAGGAGAGTTAGTGCAATCTCATTATCAGTAATGTCCTTCAAAAGGACTTTTTACAATGAGGAATTTAGTAAAAGGAGAAAGCTGTGAGTCTTCTCCCAAATTATTGTTTATTAATAAACATTACTCACACTAGTAAAAGACTGAGGCAGGATTAGAACTCAAGCCTCATCAAAAACAAGTATTAAAATGGTTGGTTGGTTGGTTGCTGTCCTTCGTTTTTGAAGACGACTAAAATGACATCACCATGATAATGTGAAGTTTCTACGTGTTCGACTGTGGCTGATCAGACCAATACAAGCTCAGAATGCTCTACCACAGGTTGAGCACAGACAGTCTGTGAATATTTGGTGTGGATATTCCAAATTTGTGCATCCTGCTTTTGCTTTGTGCTGTCACAATTCTGCTTTGCTCATATAACCCAGCACCCGTTCTGATGTGGGTATGCCATGCTCAGCGGCCCTGTGTCAGTGTCTCCCATGTTGCCCAGTTAAATTCAAAGTTCTCGAAGGAGACCTTGAGAGTGTCCTTGTATAGCTTCTTCTGGGCCACCATGTGATCACCTGCCCCATGTGAGCTCTCCATAAAATTATCTTTTTGGCAAGCATACATTTTGTATTTGAACAGCATGGCCAGTCTATTGAAGTTGTGCTCTCTCTGAAGCATAGTTTGAATGCTTGGCAGTTCAGCTCAAGCAAGGACTTGAGTGTCTAGTACGTTATCCTGCCAGGCAATCCTCAGAATCTTCCTAAGACAGTTCAAATAGAAGCGATTCAGTTTCCTTGCCTGGCACTGGTAGACTTTCCAGGTTTCACAGGCATACAATAATGAGGTCAGGCAACTCTGTAGACCTTCAGTTTTGTAGTCAGTCTAATATCTCTTTTCTCCCAAACTTTTCTTCGGAGCCTCCCAAACACTGAGTTAGCTCTGGCAATGAGTGCATCAACCTCATTGTCAATGTGTACGTCCTAGAAAGTACACTAGCAAGGTAAGTGAACTAATCCACAGCATTCAAAACTTCTCCATGTGTTGTAACCAATGGTTCCACATATAGATGATATGGTGGTGGCTGATGGAGCACCTGTGTTTTCTTGGTGTTAATTATTAAGCCAAAATTAGCACAGGCAGCAAAGAATTCTATTCCAGCTGAGATTTACAAGATAAGGGGACCACTGCACATACAAAAGCTGACTGATATTTTACAGGTTATATGACAAGAGGAGGTTATCCCTCAGGAGTTCAAGGATGCCTCCATCATCCATCTCTATAAAAGTAAAGGGACTAGATTGTCCCGTGACAACACAGGGGGGTCTCTCTCTGTCTTACTGGCAAAATTCTTGCTAGAGTCCTCCTTAATAAGCTGGTCCTTCACCTGAAAAATGGTCATCTACCTGAGAGCCAGTGTGGCTTCAGAAAGGGCTGAGGAATAGTCAATATGGTGTTTGCTGCCCTACAACTCCAGGAGAAAGTGCCAGGAGCAGAACAGAGGTCTACACAACATTTGTAGATGTGACCAAGGCCTTTGACACTGTTAGTCATGAGGGTTTATGGAAAATTATGTCAAAATTTGGTTGTCTGGAGAAGTTCATCAGTACTGTACATCAATTTCATGACAGCATGTTTGCCCACGTTCTGGATAGTGAACATTGCTTTTGTGCCTTCCAAGTCACCAGTGGAGTGAAATAGGGTTGTACACTTGCTCCCATGCTTTGAGCATGAGGTTTTCAGCCATGTTGTCAAATGTTTTCAATGAGGATGAAAATGGCATCAAGGTCAACTGCCATACTGATGATTAGTTCTTCAATTTGAAAAGGCTACAAGCCAAGACCAAAGTGAGGGAGTATTGGTGCATGATTTTCTGTTTGCAGATGACTGTGCACTCAATGTAGCCTCTGAAGCTGAGATGCAATCAAATATGGATCAATTAAAACAGTACAAATGATAAGAAGACAGATGGTTTAGATATTTCAAAGATCAGCTGATCAACTGACTCAATCCGATTCAATTCAACACAAATTAGGTAGCACTACCATATGCCAGACATTGTATTATATTGTGCTAGGCATTGGAGATACAAATACAAGTATGAAACATTCCCTGCCCTTAAGAAGAAAACAGATCAAGGAATAACTATTTCTTAAGTGTCTACCATGTGCCAAACATGGCGCTGGGTACTAGGCATATAAGTACAAAAGGAAGATAGTATCTGACCTTCCAGAGCTTATGTTTCCCTTAAGTCAATATAAATATAAATATGTATAATATAAAGTATAAATTTATAAGTCAATACAAAATATAAATATTTATAATAAACATGCACAAATTAATTTTGCTGGGGCAAAAACTAGGAGATCAAAAGAAAAGTAGGAGGTACCACCCAAGCTTCTCTATAAAGGAAAGAAGAGTTTTAAGAAATTAAATTAAAAAGGGAGAACATTCCAGGTATGGGTGATATCCTGAACAAAGGCATGGAAATGGGGGATGGAATAGTTAGTAAGTCAGTCTGGCTTGACTGAGGAGTCAGACTGAGGAGGAAAAAGAATGTGCAGTAAGTCTTGAAACTTGGTTGGAACCCAAAGATGAAGGGTTTTGAATGCCAAAGAGAAAAGTATATATTTGTTGCTAGAGGAGACAATAGGGAATCCACTGAGCTTCTTGACCTTGAGACTGATGTTGTCAGAGCTATTTTAGGAATATTATTTTGGCAAGGGTATGGAGGGAGGGTGAATTGGAAATAGGAGATACTGGCTGTATAGAGACCAATTATGAGGCTACTGCTATACTCCAGGTGAAAGGTGAGAAGAGCTTGAACTAAGGTGATGGCCATGTAGGTGGAGAGAAAGACATGAATACAGAAGATGTAGAACAAGAACCAATGACACTTGGTGACTAATTGGATAAGGAATGAGAGAGATCCAAGAGTCAAAGATAACTCCTTTGTTAGGAACATTGGTGATGGAGAAGATGGTGAGCTCAACAGAAAGTTATAAGGAAGGCTGGGTTTAGGGGGAAAGTTAAGGAGCAATTTGAACAGGCTGAATTTGAGATGCCTCTGCAAAAAGATTTAAATGTCAATGTTTCTGGAAATCTACCTGCCTCAAGGCTTACCACTCCCCAATCCATACTCCATTCAACCACCGAAGTGATCTTCTTAAAGCATAGGTCTGATCATATCACGTAAAGTTCATTGCAACTCTTAAAGTGCTATGTGAAAGCTATCTACCTACCTACCTATCTATTATTATTTTACACTCTGCCTCATTATATCAACTCCAATGACTCTCTATTACCTCTAGGATCAAATATAAAAGGGATAGGATTTGGAACTCAAAAACTTTTTTTAATAGTGTTTTACATACAGTTGAGGGGAAATTAAATAGTATTTAAAAATAATTAATTAGTTAACTTGATTCCTTCATAACCTGCCTATTTTCTACCTTTCCAGTCTTCTTCTATTCCCCTCCATACACTCTCTGACGCAATGGCACTGGTCTCCTTACTGTTCTCTACACAAGATGCCACATCTCAAATTGCATCCATTTACCAGACCACCATTCACAATGGCCTGGGAGAAAAAAATTAAACAGAACAGAACTCCTTAAATTCGGCTGGTTCCATCTCCTGGAACAAATGCTATTCCAAGTGAATACCCAGAGATCCTAGAACAACTTTACAAACTCAGTTTAAATAGCAGTTGTGTTAATATCTTACCAAGACTTCCCTCCAAGAAAGTCTTCTTCCAAGGCTTCAGCATTGTGTGGAGGTGATATAATAACGATGACTTTATATCGATACAGCACTTTAAAGTTTGAAAGATTCTTGAGAAATCTCATTTGGTTCTCATAACAATCTTGGGATGTAGCTGCAATTATTGTCCCTACTTTATAGATGAGGAAACTGAGGCAAAAAGAGGGTAAGTGACTTGCCCAGGGTTCCCCAACTGAAGCAGGATTTGAACTCAAGTCTTTCTGATGTTACGTCACCTAACTGTCTCTAGCCACAACACACAAGAAACTAAGAATCCCGATCTAGAGAGTGGGACCCAGAGTTTGGCCATCCTGATTCATTGTCAGGTATGAATTAGGTAAGATGGCATCCTAAACTCTGTGACTGAGTACACTTCAGAGACACACATGCCATGTACATCCACTCACACACATTCAGGGTACTCTTCAAAGTCACACCTACCCCACCATTGGCTGGACCTTATTCAGTCCATACCAACCTTCTCATGGCATGGTCCCTTCTCCAACATCATCTTCTGGGGCCAGTCACCACTGTAGCTTTTGCTGACTGTGCTAATGACCGACAGTGGGAAAAGCCTGGGAGGGGTAACTTGTGTCAAAAACCAGTGGAAAGTCAATTGCATGCCAAGAAGACACTCAGTCAGAGTGGCCAAGACTTCCCCTGGTCTTGCCCTGAAGGACATTCTCTGAGTGAGGAGTGGTAGCCAGGGGAATTTTCAGGGCATGAGAAAGAGGGTATCATTGAGGAATGTTCTGCCCCAGAGGTAGGTGGACAAGAGGGAGCCCAGCCCTACTTGCTGTGACTGTACAATGTGTATATCCATTAGTGTCAGAGGTTAGTCATTGATTTGGCAATTATTAGGCTAATGACTGATGTTCGTGATAAATATAAAACATGATCTAGATTGTATTATAGATTAATCCTCAGACTACATCAGCACGTAATTAATATCCACTCTAGACTCATTTTAAGGCTTCCTTTTCCACCCATTCTGTAAACATCTAATGCAAGTTGGTACACCAGGTGCTATGTAGTACAGTAGGTAAAATACTGGATAGGGAGTGAGGAAAACCTGAGTTCAAATCCACCCTCAGACACTCCCTAGCTGGGTGACCCCTGGGCAAATCACCTAACCTGTTTGCCTATTTCCTCATCTGTAAAATGGGCATAATAACAGAACCTTCCCCCTGGGGTTGTTGTGAGGACCAAATGAGATAATAACTGTAAAACATTTGGCACAGGACCTGGGACACAGTATAATGTTAGTTACTATTATTGTGTTAGGAACCAAAACACAGCTAAAAATACATGTATCAGTGATGTACACTAACCCAATACTTAAAACCAGGTAAACACCTAGCCACACCCTTACAGCCACCTTTGATGTAGGCATTCCAACACATAGAGGTCAAATACCAGTGGACAGAACTATATGTTATTTGTACCTGCTCTAACAAAACCTAGGATTGTGTTTCTTGAGCCAAATCGTGGAGTCATTCTGAAGACCTCTTCCACCATTGGTCCAATGGAAAAAGCCTTGGTCAGGTCAAATCCTCCCTGGTATGTTACTTCTTTGTGTGACCTTGGGTGAGTCACTTAACCTAATTGGGCTTCAGTTTTCTTTTATATAAAATGAGGAAATTGGATTAGATGATGTCCAAGATGTTTTCCCCATCTAACTCAATGACCCTCTGATGAAAGATGTCAGAAAAAAAAATTGAGGTGGAATTGAAGTGCTCAGATGGAAAGCTAAAAAATGTTTTCCTTGGCAGCTTCAGAGGTTCAAGGCACAAGTCAACATCAATAAAAGAGAACTTCCTATACAATGTGACCTTCTCTAGAAGAACCATTTGGGACTAGGAATGGTCCAAATTAGGGATTCGGCAATATTTTTAGACATAAGGTACCAAATTACCAAAAACCCTTCTATTTCCAGAGGAGGCTGAACAAGTTACAGAACAAGGTTTGAATCTCAGCTATCTGTGTGACCTTGAATAAGTAACCTAGCCTCTCTAGTCTTTAGTTTCTTATTCATGAAATGATCTATAAGGTTTCCTCCAGTTCTAAATCCTGATCTTTAAACCTCAGTAAGTGAAATTCTTATTCACTAACTTTGTGCTTCTTCATGCACATCACCCCATCTCTCAGTTCTGTATCTTTTCCCAGGCTAACCCCCATTCCTATAGTGTTCTCCCCCACCACTTTTGCCTCATGGCTTCCTTCAAGACTAGGGTCAAATCCTACCTTCTACAAGAGAACTTTTCTGGTCTTTCCCCTGCTGACAGTGTCTTCCCTTCCCTCCATTTTACCCTGTATATATCTAATATGTACAGAGTTGTTTGCATGTCATCTCTCCCATTAGAATGAGATCTCCTTGGGGCTATTTTTGCCTCTCTTTGTATCCCCAGAGCTTAGTATAGTGACTGGCATAGAGTAGGAATTTAATAACTACTTGCTGACTTGACTTGACCATGATCCATTGCACTCTAAATTCTCTCCTAGCTCTAATATTTTAGGATTCCTTGAGTCAGAAAGAGTACCTTGGACTGGTGGGCAAAGCTCAAGGGCTGTGGTGGGCCTGATGGCGGGAACCTTCTTCTCCTTCCTTCTTCTACCATAATCCATTGACTGGCAGAAGAATCAGGAAGTGGTTTTAATGTCACCATTTCCTGCCTCTGAGGTGTTGGGAAAGTACAGTATTTGTCTTTCTCATCCACTTGAAGTGAACAACCTTCTTGATTCCTCAAGGGTCTGACACTGCCAGCACCCTTTCTTCTTTCTTTTCAATTTAGAAACGTCATTTCATCTCAACTGGCCTCCATTTGCGGATTACATCAGCTCTAGTGTCTCATCCAGTGGTAACCTGCCATGAGTCATTGATGTGATATTGTTATGACTTCAGAGGGAAACATGGCGGGTCCCCTGAGGAAGGTGAAGGGACCTGCTGATAGGATACCTTGCACAGAATAGACACTGCGTGAGCCTAAGGCCAAGTAAGTCCTTCCTAAAGACTGCACCCTGAGGCAGATTCAGAGAATGTCAGATCACAACAGAACCTGTCATTTTACAGGTCAAAATATCAAGGTCCAAAGAGAAGCCATTTCCCAGTAAGTCAGTGCAGGGCAATGGAAAGAGTGCTGAACCCGGAGTTAATAAGAAGTGAGTTCAAATCCTGGCTCTACTATTCTTTCCTTTGCATCACTTTGGGCAAATCAATTAGTGTCTTTGGATCTCAATTTCTTCATCTGGAAAGGAACGGGATTAGACCAGATGACTTCTAAGCTCCCTTCTAAGTCCCTATAATCCTATAGTTACCTTAGAGACAGAATTCCCCATTCAACTCTCATGGACATTTTCCCCAAATATGCATTTGGGGTAAGACTAGAAGCCCTTCTGTTACAAAGCATAAAAGGTATGATAGAAGATACCCAGCCAGACACCAAGGGAAGGTGCATTTCTCTATATTTGACTCCCTCCTCCATCTGCTCAAGGTGCTTGATCTCAGATCCTAGCCTCAACAAGCAGTTATTAAGCGCCTACTGTATGCCAGATGCTAAGGGCTGGGGGTACAAATATAAGGAAAGAAACAATCTCTGTGGAAGATCCTGCCCTAGTCATAACCCTTGGATTTCTGGGAGAGCTCAGCAAGGAGGCTGGGGAGAAGGGTACACCCACTGGAGAGAGTGGAAAGCTGGACCTGGGGTTCTTAACAAAGGGGCAAGGTGGGGATGGATGGCATCTTTAATTCTTAAGTTGAATTTGTAAGAAATTTAATAATATAACACTTTAAAGTTTGCTATGCATTTTATAAATATTATCACATTGGTCCTTACAACAACAATAGTGATAACTAGCATTTCTATAGGGCTTACTATGCACCAGGTTCTGTGTTAAGCTCTTTATAGTTATCATTTGATTTAATCCTTAAAAGAACCCTGAAAGATGGGTGCTATTATGAATCCCATTTATTCAATAATAATAGCTAACATTTATAAGCTCTTTCTAAGTGACAGGCACTGCACAGAGTGCTTTACAATTATAATTTCATTTGATCCTCACAACAACCCTAGGAGATAGATCTTTTTTCCCATTTTGCAGATGAGGAAACTGAGGGTGAGAGACATTAAGTCTAGAGTTACTCAACTGATGTCTGAAGCAGGTTTTCAATTCTGGACTTCTTGACTCTTCATTGATAGATTCCTAGGAAAGGAGACTTCAAAGAAGGAACTAAAGAGACAAGGGATGAAAAGAGAGATGACCCAGAGTCCCATGAATGTAGTCCAAGCCAACACTCTACCATATCCCTTACTATCCAACACCTGAAGCCCCAGGGATATCGCAAAGTAAATTTTTTGGATAATATTCTTCTTCTTGGGACAACTGAGATTTGACCTCATTCTCCAATCACAGCGTCCATTTATTCCTTTATAATCTACTACCTAAACTAATCTGGCTGGCTTTCCCTCAGTTTCGGTTTTGGTGCCTGCTTTGATAAATGTTTATTATCAAATGCCAGGCTACTCTATTTGCTTTTGTACATCATGTAGCTAATCTGTTCCATGGATAGGTCTCTCTATTTATGAAGCAATATTAAATTATTTTGATGATCACTACTTTATGATATAACCTAATATCTGATATTAGTTTCTTATTTGTGTCAATGGCACCATCAGTTTCTGAATCAAAACCTCTGAGTCATCTCTGACTCTTCCATCTTTCTTCACTTGCTTCCAGTTGGTTGCCTACTCACGTCAATTTTACCTTGACAGTATCTCTTGCCCCTGTCTCCGTTGTCGCTACTTTTATGCAACCATCCAAATTGGAATCCTTACTACCCTTGATTATAGTTCTGAAGGAGCTACTTATAACTGGTCCCATTCCCTCCAAATCTATCATCTCTCTAATCCATAATGGTGCCAAACACATAATAGACATTGAATCAACAGCTGCTGACTGAGTGAGTGATCCTTCATACTTAAGTGCTAGGAACATACTACTCTCCTCTTCAGAAACCTGGAATGACTTTCCATTATCTACCAAAAACGTCTATCAATTCCTGATTCTAGTATTCAAGGCGTTCCATAGTCTCATTCTAACTCAGGGATTTTAATTTTGTGTGTGTGTGATGAACGCCTTTGGTAGTCTCACGATGCCTCTTCTCAAAATAATGGGTTTTTTTAAATTCATAATTGAAGGAAATGCTAAAGAAATTAATATAAAAATGATGAAAATTTTTTCCTAAACAAGTTCATGCATGTCCCCCTCCCTCCTTGATAAATGCCAGTTAAGATTCTCTGGTCTAACCCATATTTCTAGTTTTATCTCATACTGTCAATTTACACATATTCTATGTTCAAGCCAAATTAGACTACTCACACTTTCCCATTCTCTCTCATCTCTGTGCCTTTGCTCAGAACTGGAATGAATTCCCTGCCAGCATCTAGCTAGTAAAGTCACTCATTTCCTTCACGTCTCACCCAGGTGTCACCTGATCCATGGAAGTATGAAGCACTTAGCACGGTACCTTTGACATAGTAGACGCTTACTAATGTTGGTTTGTTTGCTTTGTCTCTGACCTCAGCTTGCTCTCTCCTGCTTCCAGTTTCTCATGGTATTTGACCTGGATTTCTTCACATTTCCTGTACCTCCCCTTGTATCATAACTAATTGCGTTTGAACTCCTTTCTTCTCTGTAAGTTCCTGGAGGGCAGCACAGCTGTGAGACCTCTTTTCAGATCCCCAGCCCTAAGTATACAGCTTTGGACAGTGTATGGAACTGAATTACCCTTGGAAGCATTTATTCTACCGATGCTGCCTGTTCTCCAGACATTTTCCAAAGTCCATCTTTTAGCAGCATGGTGTAGTGGATGAAGAATCCTAGGTTCGAGTCCCACCTCAGCAACTTGTTGACTGTGTGACTCTGAAAAAGTCACTCCTTGTTCTCTAGGAGATTCTCTAATCAACCAATACCTGCTTTGGTATAGGGGATATTCTGCCAGAGTTGTTGTGACAATCAAATGAGATAATATATGCAAATCCTTTGCAAAAGAATTAAAGCACTCTATAAATGTTAACTGTTATTACTTCTGTTATTATAGCTGAGAAAACTAAGACTCAAAAAAGTTAAATGAATTACCCAAGGTTAATCAAGTAGGATCAAAGGCAGCTTTTGAATCCAGGACCTGTGACTCATAAGCTAGCGCCTTTTGTGCTGGAGCACACTAATTCCTCCCTCTTGGGCTATTGCTATAGTTCCCTAATCAGTCTCCCAACATCCATTCTCTCCCTCCTTCCACTCCTTCTATACACCCAATCTTTCACTCATTGTTGCTGCCCTCAAGTCCCTGGGTCCTGATGAACTTCGTCCTTGGAAAATGAAAGAATTGGCAGCTGTACTCACTTTTCTATGGTGAATGAACTCATGGAAAAAAGCAAATAAGAAAAGAAAAGAAGAGATTTTGAAAGAGTAGGAAAAGACAATTGTCCCAATTTTTAAAAAGGGAAATGAGGGGAAGAAGCATTTATCAAGTGCTACATGTACCAGTCACTGTGCTGAGTGCAGTGATCTTGACCACAGGATTTCTGTTCACTTCCTGTTGCCTGCTTCCCTCCTCATTCTATACCCACAGCCAAAGCTTCACAGAGCCAAGAGGTGGGGGCAGGTCAGACAGAATGAGAGGGCACTTTTGATCATGCCCTTTTCTGGGCAGGGTCAATAGACTGGCATATCAGGGAAATCACGTGGAAAGTTTATCCATATTTTAGCAAATCATTTAACAAAATCACCCTGCTGTCTTATAGAAAAGACCAAAGGACATAGGCTAGGCAATAGTAGGATGGGGATAGAGTCAAATTGAATGGTCGGACCCAAAGAGTACTCATTAGTTGTCCAATGTCGACTTGGAAGGCCAAGCTAGGTAACACAGTGCATAGAGTGCTGGGTCTGGAGTCAGAAAGACTTATCTGTCCTCACTTACTAGCCATGTGACCCTGGACAAGTCACTTAATCCTCTTTACCTCAGTTTCCTCATTTGTAAAATGAACTAGAGAAGGAAATGGCAAACCACTTCAGGATCTTTACCAAGAAAACCTCTAATGGAGTCACAAGGAGTTGGACACAACTGAACAATAAAATCTTGGAAGCCAGTCTCTAGTGGAGTATCCTAGGGATCTGTGCTTGGCTTTGAGCTGTTTAACATTTTTGATCAATGACTTGGAGAAAAGTACAGATGATATGTTTATCAAATTTGCTGATGACACAAAGCTGGGAGGAATGGTTAACATAATGGATGACAGGGAAAATATTCAAAAAGTTCTTGACTAGTTAGGTCATTGGTTCTAAGTGAGTAAGATAATAAGGCTAAATGCAAAGTCATGTATTTGCGTTCAAACCATTAATTTCACAAATACAAGATGGGAATGGCATGAATGGACCATAGTTTGTCTGAAGAAGATCTGGGAATCTTAATGGACTACAAGTTAAAAATAAGTGTGCATGATATCGGCTGCTCAAACAAAGCTAGTAAAGTCTTAGACTGCATTGAAAGGCATAGAAATTTGATCTAGGAGTGTGGAGGCAGAGAATATTGATGCTTACATTCAAGGGATGGGAAGTCTATTCTCCTGGCTGGAGTGTTGTAAGGAGAAAACACTAGGGAGAGCTACCTGAGATCCTGATCTTGACAACCATTTTCTATATAGTCACCCTCCCTGGAACAGCACTTGGATGCCTCCCCACCCAGCTGGACTCTATCAAATAATTCAAATAGGGGTTAGGGTGGGTGAGCACAAAAAGCTTGTAAAAATGAATAGTGGGAAAGATTGGTTGTGGGAAGAGCCTAAATTTCTCGGCAGAATATGCTCTTTACAAGTACTCTCTATATTCAGTGAGTGTTTGTTCAACGAGAGTTTATGAATCAAACCTAAACATTCCATGGGCTGATTATAAATCATTAGAGCAGCCTTGGCTTACATATCTGCTCTGGGCTACACCTTTTTATCCTGGCTCCAGGTACCAGGCAGAGGCAGGTGGAGCAGCCCATCAGGTAACAGTGATGACAGCAGATTCCCTCCCAGCATCAGGAACAGGAGGCCAAGGCTAGGTAGCCAGGCCAGAAGGCACCTAAGGAGCCAGCTGTATGGAGCAGGGGCCAAGCAGGCAAGGCTAGGCAAGGGTAGACATACCAGAGAGTGACAAAGCAAACAGACCTTGTTGAGATGTGGTCCAAACCTGTCTGAGTCAGAAGATAGTGAGTCAGCTGAGGACGGCAGAGTCCAAGCCTATGAGAGCAGAGAGTTGGGATGTGGCAGAACAGTGTTGGGCTAATGCCAAGTGAAATCCGCAGAACCCTGCAAGGTGAACTCATTGCTGCCAAGGGCACCTGCCCAGCAGTGCAGGGATTTGACAGAGCTTTGCCTGAGCACCAGGAGAGTCATCCCTAATCAATTATGAGGGAGTTGTCTTGGTCTTAAAGAAACCCCTTGTCCTCCAGTCCCTCAAGGTCATAGTGTTGCAGTTAAAACATTGGACTTGGAATTGGAAAGGCAAGCATGTGCCTTGGATATCTACTAGCTGTGTTATCTGGATGAGACTTTTAATCTAAGACTCAATTTCCTTTCCTGTTCTGATTTGATACCCTCTGAGAGCCTTTCTGGCTAGAAATCTATCATTCTATAATCATAAGTTCATAAAGTTGATAATAGAAAAGTCATTTAGTCCAACCATTTCATTTGATTAAATTCAATACAACAAATATTTATTATGTATCTGCTATATGGAGAATATAGACAAAAACAATTAGCCCTTACCTCAAATAGAAATGAGAGGTCACCAAACCCTATATATATGAATCCCTATGGGCCACATATTAACTTAGAAAACCACAAATTAGCATTATCTATATTTAATTGTATTTTTATTTATTTTGTAAAGATTCCCCAATAGCATTTTAATCTGGTTGGGGGAGAGTTGTGAGATGCACATTTAACACATCTGATGCTTATTATCAAGGGATTCACAGTCTGCCTTGATGGATAGAACCATGTACAAAAGTAAGTAAATGGGTAAGCCAGGTAGTAAAAAAAAGAATTACGATTCAAACTCAGAGTCAATCATTCCAAATCTAGTGCACTTTTGACTGTGCCATGAATACATTTCTCTGATGGCATGATCTTCTTCGGCAATAAAGGATGAACACGAATAAAGAACCTGAATTTTTTTTAAAGTAAATAAATGCAAAGCAATAGAAAGTAATCTCAAGAAGGAATGAGTGCTAATTATCAGAACATCTGGAAAGGCTTCAGGTAGATAGAAGCAGCTAGAAGCCAGGACCTGGAATTAGGAAGACCTGAATTCAAATCCCGCCTGATTTGAATTCCTTCCTAGCTGTGTGACCCCCCAGTCCATTCACTTAACCTCTATCTTGATTTTGTCTTCTATAAAATAAAGATAACCATTATAGCACCTACCTCCCAGGTTTGATATAAGGATAAAATGAGATAATGTTTGTCAAAGTGCTTTGCAAACTTTAATGCAATATAAATGCTGCTGCTACTTCTACTTCTCATCTTTATTATTATTTTATTTTTAGGAAGTGACATCTAAGCTGTGCTTTGAAGGAAGCAGTTGATTGTACAGGCAGAAATGAGGAGAGAATGTATTTTACAGTGGAGAAAAAATGAGACCCAGAAGACCTACTAGTCACTCAGTGAATAGAAGTAGGTAACTGAGCCAGGATTCCAACCTAATGCATCGGATTCCAAGTCCAGAGCTCTTCCCAGGATACCAAACTGCTAAGAAGGCAGCCTGAGTCACAGGCATCTTCTAAACCAGGAAACAAGGGGATTCCCGAGACTCCTGAAAGGTGACTCCCCTTCTCTGAATCTCCATGGTCTTGCTATTTGATGCCTATCCTGGTTGGAGCCCAAGACAAGTTGGAAGTTATAGATTTGAAAACTCTCTGTTTCAGTTTCATCTTTAATGGCAAATTTTCATTGATTCAGACTAAATGTTGATCCAAAATAGTGAGGATGAAAACAGCAACAACTGATGTGTAGAGCTTCATGGTTTATAAAATAACTTTATGTAAATAACAATTATCTGTTGCTAGACCCTGGGGGCTGGGGCCTTGTAGCCTCTCCCTATCTTCTAAAGGGTTTCTCTCAGCTTTGAACTCACATAAATGGACCAGGTTTAGTTCTAGGGGAGGTTGACTGTCTAAAAGAAGGACTGGATTCTTTTCTCATGGTTTTCAGTCTTTTAGACTCCCACTCTGGAGCTCCAGGGGAAAAAAATTATTTAAAGCTCAGGCTAGAGTCTCCATAAAAGAGAGAGTAGAAGACATTCAACATAGAGTGTAAATCTGGTATAGGGTAGCTATATTTCTTTCACATACCAAAATATAATGCATAGTGCACACTGATAAAGACTTAAAACAAGATACGGTAACCTAGACCTATGATTATACGCTCCTGAAAGACTGAGATTTTAACATAATAATGTGACATACTTTGCAAAAGTGCTACATAGGCATTTTGAATTTCACCTTAGCTCTGCACTGTCCAAACAATTCCTTCCATCCAGATCCTCACATTGTTTTCTGGCAAGTCAGGCCAAGTATGGGTTCGTACTCTGTTAAATTGTCACTTATCATGCAAGAAGTGTTGTAGTTCACCTCAGCTCCCTCACCAACCAAGGACCTAGAAGATTCATACTGCTCAAAATCACAAGATAGCCTCTAAAGTCAGCTGTATTTATCTTAGATTGATTGTTCAGGCATTTATACTCAGGAAAGAAATATAAAAGTCTTCTGCATCCAGGACTGTGAGAGCCAATCTCAATCTTGCCTAAGTGTTAACTGTCTTTTTTTGAAATAGACCCCTAAGAAAGAAATGAAAGATGGATAGAAAGACAGACAGACAGACAGATATACAGACAGATGGATAGATAGATAGATATAGGTGGTAGTTATATAGACGACAAATAGAAATGAAAGATAATATAAATACATGATAAATAACAGATGATGGATGGATGGATGGATGGATGGATATACACATATATAGAGAGAGAGAAAGAAAGAGAGGAAGAGGAGGAGAGAGGGGAAATGAGAAGAGAGGAGGGATAGACAGACAAAGACAGAGAGATAAAGGGAGAGAAACAAGACAGATAGAGTGAGAGAGATGCATACATGGGATAGGAACAGAAACTGGACTTGTGGTTTCATTAGCATAGGGAGCTCCCAAGTGAGAAAACTCCATTGACTATTACAGGTCAGCACCTTCTCTAACTTAAAATCTTAGAAAGTTTCCTTGAGAGATTAAGTGACTTGCTCAGGGTCACACAGTCAATATGTCTCAGAGAAGGGAATTGAACCCAGGTCAGCCTCTCTTTTAGGTAAGTTCTCTTTTCATTTTACTAGTCTGCTTTCCATAGATGCTATTACTTCAGCTACTTGCCTCTGGCAGTACCCATCCACACTTCAAGTTGCAGTGTGAAAACTAAATTGCAAAGTGATGCAATGTGCTGTGAAAACTAAATTACAAAGTCTATTGGTACTGCTTCTAAAATAAGAGTAAATGAGCTCTGAGTGAGGGCTTAAACAGGGCATTGTTTTTATCACATGGAATTGATGATAGCTATTTCAATTGCTCAGAGGCTTTTTCCCACTTACTTTATAGGTCTTTAGGTGTGTTTTGGATGTTGGGTTGACAGATGTCTAGCTTCTGAATAAATAAATGAAGGTATTACTGTGAGTACAGTCAAAGAAGTGAATGATTTGAAATCAGGAAGACTTGGACTGGTTCCTTTCCCTTCCACTTACTAGCTATGTGGCCAATGGAAAATAAGTCACTCACTTAGCTTTTCTCAGCCTTGATTCTCTAATCCACAAAATGGGGATACTCCTATGACCTACATCACAGGTTGTGATGTGTGAGCTTTTAAGAGCTTATGTGTATAACAGAGATTGCACCACCATGAAAAATATATGTGAGTAAATGCGTAGAAACCATTCCACTGAGTCACAAAAAGTGTGCTGTCATTCATATGGCAACTTTCAGATTGAAGATTAGCACTGAAGGTTTAATATTTGAGATAATAAAGCAATCACCTTTTCAGTCACTGAGGAAAAACAGTCAGAGACGCAATAGATCTGTGAAAGAGGATGACCTTCCCCTCTGGTTTTTCGTTCGGTCATTTTTCAGTTGTGTTTGACTCTTTGTGGCCCCATTTGGGCTTTTCTTGGCTAAGATTCTCTATTCGATTTCCATCTTTAGATCTTGTCAGAAAAATTCAAGCTCATTCCTAGATGATTGAGGAGGAAGTTGGTAAGTTCCCCCATCTTGACCCCGCCGCAACTAAAAGCCCATTGCAACTAAAATCTAGGTGTCACCTGTGAAAACTATCTGAATATAGGCTTGCAGTAACCATGGGATATAAGGGCTATTATCATTCCCATTTCACAGCTGAGAAAACTGAGATAGACAGAGGCTAAGTGACTTGTCCAGAGTTACACATTTAGTAAGTGCCTGATGTTAGATTTGAACTCAAGTCTTTCCTGAATTCTACGCCCAGAACCTTATTCACTTCTCCACCCAACTGTTTAAGGTAAGAAGTGGACTTCAAAGGGGAAAAAAGCATCCCTTTCCCACTTCTGGCCCCCACCTTCGGAATAAAGGCCTTGCCAGTCACACCTTTTCTCCTCTCAATGAGCAGATCTTGCTCCCTAGGTAGTTCACCCTCAACTCTACCCTTGCAGAGATTTGTCTGTGAATTCGTGGCAGGGCAAGAGGAAAGAAGTGAGTGTTCCATTTCCCAACAATCCAACTTTGCCTCAGAGAGAAAAAGAAAATTACTCTTGGATTTGTTTTTAGCCTAAAGCAAAGAAAGGAAAATTCCAGATCCATTTATGGATTGTAAAATTGAAAAGTTATTAAAAATAATAAGAAAGATTAAATCATAAAATCGTCTTTCAGCTTAATTCAGTCCCCCAATCTTGCCCTGTCCCAGTTGTGCTGAGGGTGTCACTGCATCACAGGGTCATACCATAACGGCTTTTCATGACAATGACCCTGAGTCATCAAGACAAGATTCAGTTGTGTTTAGTGACCAATGAAGCATTACCTAAATCCCACTGGAGGGTTGGATGTCTTGGGCCCAGTAGCTGCTCTGGGTGTGATGGAGGCAGGCAGAGAAATACCAAGGAGACAGTCACATTTTTCTGACTCAAACTCTGGCAAAGGTTCCTGGCATGACTCCCAGAAGCTTAGCCCAAACTCAGAACTTCCCCCTCTGTCTGCCCTCCAGTTTGAGAGCTCTTGAGATGCTGCATGAGAGCTGAGGCCTGGCAAGAACACAGTCTGGTCTGCCTGTTAGGAGGCAGACAGACCTGAGCCCAGCAGTCTGGTCTGTCAGGAAGGAAAAGAACAAGAAAAGAAAGGAGAAGCCCTCTGAGGCAGCTCCCATGTTTCTGGACTAGGATTCCTTGTCAATAAGGGTGTTGGGGGAGGCGGGGGGAAGGGCACAGCTTCCAGGACTTTGGAGGTGATGAACCCCCTGTACCTGCCCTTCTCAGACCCTTCCATCTCTCAAGTGCTGTGGTTCTGGGGTCACTAGGTCCCTTAAGGCAGGTTTGGGATAGGGAGAAATAACTGAGCATGAGGGTCTGAGTCTCTAGTGCCAGTGCTGCTGAGATCTAGCAGAGGGAGCTGGACAGAGGTCCAACTCTTCCCTTTCAGCTTATGGGAAGAAGGTTCCCTGGAGAAAGAGACCCTGGTTCTCTGCCCTTCTTCCTTTGCCACAAAGAGATTTCATTTCCAGATATTGACCTGTATGTATCAACTCATACCTCTTGGAGGAGCGGATGCCTTAGTCAGTCATTCAACAAACATTTATTGCATGCCTACGATGTATGAGGTATCATGTTAGGCCCAGCTGAAAGAGCACTGAGCTGAGGGCATTTTCCCTGGCTGTCCCTCATGCCTGGAATTCTCTCCCTCCTCATCTCCACCTCCTGGCCTTTCCTGGCTTTCTTCAAACCCCAGTTAAAATCCCATTTCTTACTGAAAGCCTTGCCTGGTCTCTATTAATCCCAGCACCTTGCCCCTGTTGGTTATTTCCAGTTTATCTTGTCTATTGCTGATTTCAACATATTTGTTTGTTTCTTATCTCTCTCTTTAGACTGAGCTCCTAGAGGACAGGGACTGCCTTTTATATTTCTTTGTACGCCTGGGCTTAACGCAGTTGTTGGCACATAGTAAGTGTTTAATAAACATTTACCAACTGACTAGACTCAGGAGGAATCTCAGAGTCTATAATATAAGACCCTACCATCTTATTTTACAGATTAGGAAATTGAGAAAAAATTTCAGTTCAATTAAGCAATCATTCAGTAACGATACTTAATTTTTCATTAGTCAAAGTCTTTACATATATTATCTCCTTTGACCCTCACACAAGCTTATGATATAAGTACAATGGATATATTCACCATTTTATAGATAAGGAGATTAACATTGCAAAAAAATTATAAGTAAATTCTGATGTTCTTAAGAGTTGGAGCCCTGTATATTGATTTAGAAAGCACTTAGTCCAGTGCCTTTAATGTGGAGATAGTGTAACATAATGGAGAGAGTTTGGGCCCTGCAATCAGGAAGACCAGTGTTCAAATCCTGCCTCTGGCGTGTATTAGTTCTGGAACTATTGGTTAGTCGCTTAATCCAACAAAAAGCAGCCACTGCACATAATAAATACCCCAGAGATTCTGAGACTGGATCTGTGATTTCAGTAATATAGGGCATTTCCAGGTGAGGAGTCTCCCTCCACCTATACAGATTAGCACCTTTTAGTGAATTATAGGCCCCTAGAGTTACTTAGATGACTTAGAGGTAAAGTAATTTGCCTATGTTGCTTAGCCACTGAATCCAGGTTATCTTGGCTTCTAGTACAGTCTGGAAGGAGGTACCAAGATAAATAAAACACTGTCTCTCTACTTAGTCTAATAAGAGGAATATGAGACCTACACAAATGACTATAATGCAAGTTAGAACATAAAAATGCAACCTCTTTCAGTTTCTTCATCTGTAAAATGGGAAGATTATAACCACTAATCTATCTCTCAGAGTTGTGAGAATTCAATGAGATAACACTGTGTGGCCTTGGGCATGTCACTTGATCTCTCTCAACCTACCTTAATTAATCTGTCAGAGGATAATATTATCTGCCTACCTGGCCCAGTTACTTTGAGCATCCAGTGAGATAAGGTACGTGAAAGTGCTTTGAAGACTACGGAGACACTCAGCATGCCTCAGGTGCCTCTAAAAGCATAAATTGAAAAACAGGTGCCAATCTGGGGCTTTGCTCACCAAGGAGTTCCCTATACCTAAGAAATCACAGATCTATTCTCAAACAAGTCAGCAGGCAGATAAAAGACTTTAGAGCCCTGGGCAACTCTTGTCATAATATTCACTAAGAGAATATACAGAAGTCAAGTCTCTTGCTCAAAGCCAGTTTCTGAATGGTCTCCAAGAAGTATTTTATCAGGAAAATTGGAGATGGGAGAGCCTCATGGATCACAGGGTGGAAGTAAAAGAAAAAAAACAAAGGTTGACTGATACTCATTTTAGGAAACTCTTTCTGAGAAGTGATGAGATTCTGGAGAACTTCAAACAAGTGAGAAAAGGAGGGAAGAAATGGACCTCTCCAGGCAGTTTTCAAGCAGAAGACTTCTGCTGAGTTCCCATAATTACCTGCCTTCTTCCATTTATTTTGTATGTATCTTGCATGTACCTAATTTTATATGTATATGTGTGTGTATATACACATAGACATATAGACATTTGTCTCCCCTTTTAGCTTGTAAGCTCCTTGAGAGAAAGGCTTCTTGTTCTTGCCTTTATTTTTATTCCCAGAACTTAACAGAGTGATTGATTGATCGATCAACACTCTGAGTTACTTTCTGCTGTGACCCTCTGAGGCATGGAAGAGGAAGAGGCAGGGATTTCCTGGCCTTTCCTTGTAAGGAAAGCTGTTGCTTCCTGAACAGACCATGAATCTTAATGCCTGTTTATCTCATTATCTCTAACTTGAACACTTCCCCTCTTTCTCTTTCTATAAAAATGCTACCCTAATAAGTAATCACTGGTTCTAGAATCAATGCACTTGACTTCAGATGACCTTGAGCAAGTACCATCTGGCCTCAGTTTCCCCATTCAGGAGCTGTGGGTTGGACTAAATGACTTCTAAAGTCACTTGTAGCTAACCTACCCCAACAAGAGTGTCATGACAGTCACACTTACTAAACTGTGAAATCCAGTGTAGATGATAGTTCTTCTTTCACACAATAATCCTTCACATACTTGTATCATGTATCTGGATGGTGCTGGGGGAGAAAGTGAGGTTAGTGACCTTGCACAACCCTCCTTCACTCAAATCAAAGTCAACTGCAAGTCATGTCATCATCTTGATGTCATGGTCCTTTTCGAGAAAGAAGAAGAAACTCAACAATCATGTATCTACACACATACTTTGATACATGTTAGCTCTAATCAATTTAAACATCCTCAATTCTTTTGGTTGTTCTTAATATAGGAGATCTTAAGCTTTTGTGGGCAAGGAGCCCCTTTGTTAATTAGGTAAAACCTATGGCCCCCTTTTCAGAATAATGTTTTTCAATGCATAAAACAAAATGCATAGGATTACAAGGGAAACCAGTTATAGAAAAATAAAGATGCAATTTTTTCTCTATATCCCATGAAATCTATTCACAGATCCCTTGGCGGTCTGTAGACTCCAGTTCAAAGACTCCCACTCTTAATACAGGGCAGCCAAGTGATACGGTGGATAAAGTGCTGGACCCAAGGTCTGGAAGACTCATCTTCCTAAGACTAAATCTGACCTCAGAAACTTACTACCTGTGTGACTCTGAGCAAGTATCTTAACCTTATTTGCCTCAGTTTCCTCATCTGCAAAATGAACTGGAGAAGGAAATGGTAAACCACTCTAGTGTCTTTGCCAAGAAAACCCCAAATGAGGTCACAAAGCATCAGACACAACTAGAAATGACTGAACAACAGCAACTCTTAATACACAATGTCAAGTGCTACTACCTTTCTGATCACATTCAATCAAGTCAATCAGTATTTATTAAATACCTCCTAAGTGCCAGGGATACAAAAAAAGGTAAAAAAAGAAACCATCCTCTGAAACTTTTCCAGTTTGCCAAGTGGTTCCCAGAACCGAATGAATGAATGAATGAATGAATGATTTAAAAAGCATTTATTAAGCAAAGCACTAGGATAAATTCCAAGGAAACAAATAGAAAAATATTAGTCCCTGAATTCAAAGAGCTCACATTCACAAATTCATCATGCAGCCTAATGAGCATGGAACATGATGGAATGATTTGTATTCTTTGTTTCAGACACTTTGTTTTTATTCCTACACCCTGAGGTCACACCGGTTTCTTGTTGATGCTGGTACCCTTGTTTCTGTTGCTGTTTCTGTTGCTGCTGTTTAGGCTTCCAAATCCCATATGAGATTGGGCTTTCAGTCAACTCCAACACCCAGTTCATTTTCCCATTAATTGCTGCTGACTACTCATTATAATAGTGACAACTCACATTGGTATCTGGCCATATGGTTTATAAAAGCACTTTCCTACAACTCTCAGAGGTATAGGCAATTCTAGTATAATTACCCCTTTTACCCTTTTACAAAGGAGGAAACAGAGATTCAAACTTAAGTGACTTGTTCAAGGCCACTCAACTAAAGCTGAGTCTACCCAGGTCTTCTGTCTCCACTTCATGTGTTTTTCCCATCATGCTCCACATCCCCAGTCATATCATGCTTGTTCTGCACTTGTGTTGATTTTTTAATCTAAATGAAGGATCTTACATTTTTCCTCATTGAATTTCTTTTCAATCAGGACCATTGTCCTGTGAATATCCTCATCATCACCTAAGAATTAGCATCCATCCCAGTTTATAGTCTACAAATGTCGAACAAATGCTAGAAATTTGTAACAAATACTACAAATGTCATGTGCAAATTCGTCTCTAAAACTATTCATACAATCCTTGAACAAGTGCCTTAAACCTCACCATGACTTGGTTTCCTTATCTGTAAGATAAACTGGTTAGACTTGATCATCTCCAAGGCTCCTTCTATTTCTAACATCTATCATTATATAATTATTCCGTCTGACTCATTCTTTGACTTCACTTTGAACAAACCTAACTCTTATTGACTTGTCTCCAAAAACCTGTCTCCTCATTTCCCTAATCACTTAGAAAGCTTTCCCAAATTCATGGAATAGGTCTAGACAAGATGGAAATCAGGCTGAATAAATAGAGTTTGCTTTATAATTTTGCTTAACTCTAAGATAAAATTAAAAACTAATTTTTTTCTAGCTTAAATGGGAAGCTTTAAAGAACTCTTGTTAAAATTCTGTTGATAAAAAATTCCCCTGTATAATATCTGGTCTTTTATGCTTCCATACTTTAAGAATCTGTGAATCTCTTTATTTGGGTTTTCTTTCAATCAATGGATATAATCCCTCTACAAATTAGTAGGCGGTCTTTGAGAGTCGCTGATGTTAAGTCTCTGTCAAAGTCATCCTGCCTCTACTGGGTAGGTAAATTAATCTGATGTATAATAGATGCAGATTATCACCCTATTCTATTGTTTGGTTACTTGTGACATTCAAAATTCAGCTTAGCCAGTGGGGGATTTCCAGTGGAGGTGGTAGGGATGCCAACACCAGGCATTCACTCAAATAACTGCTTTTAATTACTTCAAAAATGTTATTCCATCAGGTAGAAGGTGAACTGTGTTAACAACTGGTAGACCACAAAGGTGGGAGAACAGATTGATCATCCTCCATGACCTCTGAGAGAACAATAAAAAACACAGAAGCATAGTGAAGCTGATCAACCACTAATCACTGAACTGAACTGTGTGATGTCTTGTCTAGAATCTTAATGAAGCCCAAACTGAAGGTGTCTCTGGGAATTGTTGTTCAGTAGTTTCAATGACGACAGACTCTTTGTGACCTCATTTGAAGTTTTCTTGGCCAAGATACTAGAATGATTTGCCATTTCCTTCTCCAGCTCATTTTACAGATGAGGAAACTGATTTAAGTGACTTGCCCAGGGTCATATGGCTAGTAAATATTTGAGGTCTAATTTGAACTCAGGTCTTCCTAACTCTAGGCCCAGCACTCTACCCACTGTGCTACCTAGCTGCCCAGGAATAGGTGAGCACACAAACCTCAGAATCATGTACTTAGACCTGGAAGGGGCCTTAGAGGCCATTGAGTCCAATACCTTCATTTTAAAGTTAAGAGAAATGAGGAGTAGAGGGGATAAATCACTTACCCAGGGTCACATGGCTAGTAAATTTCAGAGGTAGAATTTGAACCCAAGTCTTACCGATTCCATGTCAAGTATCTTAAATGTAAAGCGCTTAGCACAAAAGCTGATACATAGGAGGCACTTAATAAATGTTTATCTTCTCCCCTTTTTAATCAGTTGGTCATTTGACAAGCACTGATTAAGAGCTTGCTATGTTGCAGGAGCTGTGCTAAGTGCTAAGGAAATAAAGGCAAAAACACAGTGCCTGTCATCAAAAACAAGCTAGCTAGGTGACACCATAGTGCATAGAGCCCTGGGAATCAATAAGATTCACCTTCATGCATTCAAATCCTACCAAACCCTATTTGCCTCACTTTCCTCATCTGTAAAATGAGTTGGAGAAGGAATGGCAAAGCACTGCAGTATCTTGGCCAAGAGAGTCCCAAATGGGGTGACAAAGAGGTGGACAGCAACAACAAAAGCCACCTAACACTGGAGACAACATGCAAAAAAAATAGACTTGTAAATCTATGCGTGCAGAAGGCAGGCATTAGCAGCAGCTCTCCTCTGTACCACTATGTGTCTGAAATAGCCGGTGTTAAGGACAGCTATTCTGAAATTCTCCAACTAAGAACTGACTAAGAGAAAGAGAGACACTACCAGCCTAGACTCTAGAGAACCCACCTCACAAAGCTACATGAGATCTCTCTATGAATCAACAATCGACATGTACTTATTAAACATTTGCTCTGAGTGGGCCACTGGGGTAGGTGCTTGGGCTTTTTCCCTGGAGATCCAAAGACAAAAATAAAATCAACCCTGACTTCAAGGACCTCTATCCCATGGTTTCCATACCATATGACTACATACTTGTTTGCCTACAGCTTTCTTTACTGATGGCTCTTCAGCATACAAGGGCTGTGTAATTCTTTTCTGGTAACCTTCTTTGTTACGGTAACTTACAACACCCCATGGACCTATATGCCTTGTTTTGATGGGAGCCTATTACAGCTACATATTTTCAGATCCCTAATAAGACTTTGGGGATTGGAAGGTGAGTCTTCTCATTTTTTTCTATATCAGTAACTGGAACCAGAGTTAAATAACTATGAGATCCAACCTCAAGAGAAACCTCTCTAAATTTAGCTAAACTAGTCCTTTGACAGCAGGCATCTAGTCCACTGCCAGATCTGTCCTTGAAGCATTTCCAACCCAGCCAACACAGGACTCTTAGGGATAGTTTGAGATATCTTAGGCAGCTAGATGGTACAGTAAATAGAGTGACCTGGAATCAGAAAGACTTGAGTTCAAATATGACCTCAAACACTTACTAAATGTATGACCCTGAGAAAGTCACTTAATCCTATTTGCCTCAGTTTCCTCATCTATAAAATGAGCTGCAGAAGGAACTGGCAAATCACTCCAGTGTCTTTACCAAGAAAACCCCAAATGGGACCATGAAGAGTCAGACACAGCTGAAATGATGGAAAAACAAAAGCACAGAGGTATTACATGACAGGACCCAAAAGTGAAACAGTTAAGGAAGGAACTTGTCCTGGGGTGATCTCCTTCCTTTTTTATGCCTGAGGGGTTACAAAGAGTGAGACATGACCAAAACAACAGAGCCGCCATAAAAGTTGCATACTATTGGGATAATATATGATTAGAAATACTTTCAGTCTAGATGTGAAAATCCTATTTAGATTTTCTTTTGATATAAATCAAGAGCTGAGAAGAAAGTTTTAGGGTCATGTAATACAATCCCTTTACTTTCCAGTTAAGAAAACAGAGGCCCAAAAACTCGTGGTTTGTTCATGGTGACACAGGAAGTAAGTACCAGAAGCCAGATTGTAATGCAGGTCCTTTGACACCGGATCTGATGCCTTTCATTTATAAAATTTATAAAATCTTGTTTGGTTTTTAAAGCCCTTCATAAACTAGTACCTCCCTACCTTATCAGTGTTTTTATACCTGGTTTCCCATCTTGTGTACTTCAATTCAGTGACACTGGCCTCCTTGCCCTTGCTCACACTAGACACTCCATACCCCAACTTTGGGTATTTTTTCTGATTGTCCCTCATTCCTTCAATGTTCTCCTTCCTTATCTCTACCTCTTGGCTTCCCTGGCTTCTTTCCGGTCCTATCTAAAATCCCACCTTCTTCAAGAAACCTTCCCCTTAATAATAGTGACTTCCCTTTGTTGATTATCTCCAATTAATCCTGTATAGGTCTTGCTTGTACATAGTTGTTTGTATATTGCCTCTCCTATGTGAGCTCCTTAAGAGAGGAAACTTTTACCTTTCTTTGTATCCTTTGTATCCTCAGTGTGTGGCACATAGCAGGTGTTTAATAATAAATAGTTACTGACCATGTGACTTTTCCATTGGCCTTGCTAAAATTAAAAAAAAAAAAAAAAGCTCATTAGGAGAGTAGCCTCTTACTGGATAATGACCAGGGGAAGTTTTACAATCAGAGATTAAATGGGGAAGCATAAGAAATATGCACCCTAAGCTAGAGTAAGGTCTGGGAAAGATTGGCCTGGTGACCAGGAAGTTGAATTAAGTTCAAAATGACCTTGAGCCTGAAGAATTTAGCTCTTTAGTTAGAAAAGACTTTGATTTATGTTCTAGAGAGTTTAGCTCCCGGGGCAAAGAATTGAATGTTAGAAATGAAAAGTTTCTTCTAGCCAAAGTTGTGAGAAATAATTTAGCCACTCCTTGAGGCAGAGGAAAAACAAGTAGTAAAGATTCTTTTCCCCAGGAAATGTCCTATTGTGCCAGCGCTTACGGTCAGTGCCCTGAAAGAGTTGTGGGAAATCTCAAAGGTCCAAACTGAAAGAGCATAGCATTTTCTCATGGGAAAGAGATAATACTATAGCCAAGGGCTCTAGCTGAAACCAAAAGTTGAAAATAATGAAATTGTGCCTAGCGGCATCTGGCAGACACTCTGTGTCCAGCAGACTCCACATCCAACAGAGCAATCTCTGGTGTCTGGTAGACTGGAATTGCAGCTGAGAAGCTTATGACAGAGACAGGACATATAGCAGAGGAGTATCCAATATAAACAACACATCTGGTGAAGCATAAGTCTGACAGAGACAATGTGCTCAATGGAAACTAGCAGGGAACAGACCTGATGTGAGCCACATGATGACATGACCAGAGGATTTAGGCAGTCCTTGGATGTTAAAGGCATGAGTTGTCCTTTCATGTAATATCTGGGACACATGTTATCAACACATGTGCCTTGCCATGTGTGTCTTATTCCATATGATTTCACTAACCTGTATGCCTCCTAAGGAATATTCCTTACATGTTTCTATCTGATGCTGAAAGGATATATGGAGGAGCAGACCATATGTTGACAGGGGAAAGGTATTATTTCTACTGATTTTACATTGCATTAAATGTCTTTGCTTTGAAGTAATTGTGTTATCTGACTGATGACAAAAGGTAAATATATTGGTGGGGGTTCGTGAGCTATGGTTTATTAATTTATTATAATAAATTATAATTAATTTATTAAAACTGAGTTAATCTTATTTGGGGGGATTGACTCTCTGAGCTGGAGAGTACTTCCCAAATCTATTCACATATAGCTCAATTAAACCAACACATACCAATGACATAAAATTTAATCACATGACTGCGACTACCACCAACATGGTAACAGCATACCCCAATGTCATAATCAAGTTTGGGGGCAAATAAATTCTTTGAAAGTTGAATCTGTAAAACTAAAATTTTTTAAAAAGTTAGCAAACATCACAAGTCTAGACACCAGTAAAAAATAGTTGGGTGGGGAGAAGAAAATTAAGAGATCCAACTCACTCACCTTTTAAATTACTGAGTATTTCACCAATACTTAAAAAACCTGTGACCTCAATATGAATATTTCCCCCTGTTGAAATATATAGATATACAGATAGATACATATACACATATCAAAGCCTTTCTATAACTTAATAGATAGTCTTTGAGAGTTATATTGATATAGGAATAGAAACTATACCTATGATTTAATTGGGATAAGAAATTTCCAAGGGAGGAAGCTCTATTGAGTGATTCAGGTCAGCATCTTCTCTGCAGCCCTGAAAGCTGTCTAGGGTACTTAGAGGTTAAGTGATTTGCTTAGCTAGTATGTGACACAACTTATAACTTGCATCCAAGTCTTCTTGACTTGAAGGACGACTTTCTGTTGATTACATCATGTCATCTCTTTTGGGAGTTGGTATAGGCAAAAATTTGCCAGCCTATAGGTAAGCTGATAATTACTGCAAGCTATATTGAATTGGTCCCCAGATAACACACATACAATCTATCAAGAGGCTATACATGAGGCTTTTCCAGCTCAAGAGGACCTTTCAGGGCTTGTGTTTACCTAACAAAGTCCTAGCAAACCCAAAGTCACCTCCATATCACAATGAGGCATCAGAGTTGGGTATCAGTGGCAAGCTAAGGTCCATTAAAGCTCAAATACATTAGTATAGTGCAGTGATTATAGCACATAATGATAGAGAATTTAAGATAATCTCTAACCCAGAGTCATCTTCATGCCACAATGAAAGATCAGAATAGGGTCTTAGTGAAGGAATTTATTTAACATTATGACATTATAAGAACAAATATGCTAATTTTCAAGAAAAAAAGGAAAGAAGACAGAGTTAGCAAATTATAGGGCAACGAGCTGAACTTCTTTTCATAGCAATAACCTAGAACAGATGATTAAAATATGGTTGATAAAAACTGGAAAAGGGAGTAGTGATATCAAAGAGTCAGCCTGGCTTCATCAAAAACAGGTCATCTCAGACAAACCTCACTTCCTTTTTTTTGTAAACAAGATTACTAAACTAGTAGATAAAGGGGAGTGCTACAGATAAAATTTACCTAGATTTTATCATTGGGTCATATCTTATCAGATGAAATTCAATAAGGACAAATGTAAAATCTTGTGCTTGGGTACAAAAATATCAACTGAACAAGTATCAGAAGGGAAGGAATGGTTACAGTTGTTCTGAAAAAGATCTGGAGGTCTAAAGCTCAAAATGTGCAGGCAACCAAAAAAGGAAACGTGATCCAGAGCTGTACTAAAAGGGGGATAAGTTGCAGAAGGGCAACTAGATGGCACAGTGGATAAAGTGCCAGAGACATATCTTTCTGAATTCAAATCTGGCCTCAGACACTATGTGACCCTGCTTGCCTCAGGTTCTTCCTCTGTAAAATGAGCTGAAGGGAGTGGCAAACTGCTGCAGCATCTTTACAAGAAAATTATAAATGGGTCATGAAAAATTGGGCATGATTAAAAAATGATTGAAGAACAATAACCTGCAGAAATAGTTTCACTGTATTCTGAACTCATCAGACCAAACCTAGAATACTGTGTTCAGGTCTGAATGCCACACTTTAAGAAGGATATTGACAAGCTGGAGAGTGTCAAGAGGAGGGCACCCAAGATGGTGGAGGGCATTGAGTCGATGTCACATGAGGCTCAATTGAGGGAAATAGTCATGTTTACCCTGAAGAACAGAAAATTCAGTGGGGTTATGACAGCTGCATACATGTATGTGAAGAGATTACATGGAGCTTAGCTATTCCATTTGACCTCAGCGGTCAGAACAAGGAGTAACGGAGTGAAAATTACGAAAAAGCCAATGTTGAATTGCTCTCAGGAAAACCTTCCTAATAAATAGAGCTATCCATGAGTAGATGATGCTAGGAAGTCTTCAAGAAAAGGCTAGATAGCCATTTGTCACCATGTTATGTTGGGGATTCATTTTGTATATGGTTTGGACTAGACAATCATTTGGTCCCTTCAAACTAGTAAATTCTGTGTCTCTATGGTACAATATGTAAAATTGTAGTAACAAAATATATGTTAGCTAAATGAGAAACATACCAGGTATCTGATGAGAGTGAGGTTGAGAGACAGATATCCAGTGGAAATGAGAAGGAAAGAGACTAAGGGAGAGGAAAAGCCAATGTTCTTTTGACCAACAGACTGTGCTTCTTATGACCATACCTTGTACAAGCCTTCTCTCTGATGCCTTGGTTTCACTCTTTATTTACAAGTCACATAATGATTTGTAAATTCTGTATCTTCCTGGACACCTCAAAATCTCTACCACCTAGGTCCCACATCCACCAAAACCTTAGTACAAACTTCTCCTGGCCCATAGCATCCATTGTTTTCTACTCCCCCTACCACCTACTAGATCCCTGAAATGTCTACCTTCCTTTCTTTCTCATCATTCATCCTTCTTCACACCTCTCAATGTCTTTTTCAGTTCCTGGATATCGTCAGGGCACACTTCTTCTAAACCACTGGTCAACCAAAATCAACTGATAAACCAGGAAATAAATACACACACAGCATTTATTACATACCAGGCCCTATGCTAAGAACATTATAATAATTATTCATTTGCTCCATTCCACAACCCTGGGAGGTAGGTGCTACTATTGTCTTTATGTTATAGATGAGAAAACTGAAACAGAGGTTAAATGACTTGCCCAAGGACACATAGCTAGTAAGTATCTGAGCCTGGACTTGAACTCAGGTCTTTCTGATTCCAGATAGATATACACATATGTGTATATATGGATGTATACCTATGTGTATAAATATAGATATTTATCAAAGCATTTATATATACACATACACATATGCATATATATACAAATATACGCATATTATATTTCTGCCTTGATAAATGCAAATACTTGAGGAATCGTGTCTTCTGGTTGATTTTGTTCAGTACTGAAAACACAGTGCTATTTGAAGCTGTCCAAGGTGCTGATCTGTTAGGCCTTAGGGATTCTATGAAAGTCATTTGTGCTTACATCAGTCCTCTAATTCCCAACTCCCAGACCTAGGAGATGGATTTGGCATAGGCACACAATAGCAGTTATAACAAGGGAGTATAAACTTTCCTAGTTAGCACACTTAACTTCTGTTTTAGCTTACCGGAATAGTCCCATCAAAACACTACAGGACACTGATGTGGAAGGCAAGCTTTCAAAGGAATCTCAAATCTGGGAAAGAAGAGGGTATAACTGCAGTCCAGTTTGGCTAGAACATATAACACCTCTGAGTGCCAAAGTTGGACAAGTAGGTAGGTTTATTTCAAATTGTAGAGTTTCTTGAGACCATTCAAGAGCTTATTCAGTTAGACAATAGAAGATAGGACATATTCAGGAGGTGCTGAAGTTTGGGGATAATTTTCTTCTTGTTCAAAGTATCCTGTTAAGAAGATTATTCCAGTAGCAATGAGGAAAATGGATTGGGGATGGATAGTCTGAAGACAGGAAAACCAGTTAGGAAGTTCCTACAATGGCCCAAGTGAGAAGAGCTAAGACTGAGGTAGAATGGTCTCTATGGGAGTGGGAAACAGAGACCAGATACAATGAATATAGCAGAAGAGGAAACAAGAGGGTTTGGCAATTGATTTGATGTGCAGTGTGAGGGAAAGGGAAGACTCAAAGATGTCTAAAGCTGAACTCTTCATCTTCCTACTTTTAAACTTGCCCTTTCTCCTGCCTTCTCTTTTTCTGATGTAGCCACTGTCCTCCCAGGCTTCCAGACACATACTCTTTGAATGATGTTCAATTAAAACGTTTCTTGAGTGGTATGAGTTTCTTTCCTTTGCTTTTATCATATTTACCTGTGTATGCCACATTCTTTACTAAATTGTAGGCTCCTACAGGAAAGTTACTGTTATTTTTTATCTTTTTATTCCCAGCACTTATCTTTGTATCTTCCTTGGTGCATACTATGGTGTTCTGCACACAGTACATACTTCATGCATGTTTGCTAAATGAACACATCAATAATTATTCAAATACGCAAGGTTGGACTTCTTCAATGAACAGCAGAGCTGAAACTAAGGCAGGGTGAATAGGGCTTTGTCTCAGGACACTGATATTCAGGAGAATCTGCTTCCTAACCAGGGTAATCACAGGTCCAGCACCTTATTTGATGGTTCTTTCTCAGTCTACAATACTAATAGCTAGCATTTATATAACTTTTTAAGATTTGCAAAGCACTTTACAAATATTTCCTCATTTGATCCTCACAGCAATCCTGGGAAGTAGCTGTTATGCTTATCCCTATTTTACAAATGAGGAAACTGAGGCTATAAGAAATTAAGTGATTCACAATCAGCTCTTCCTGATTTCAGGTCTAACATTCCCTGACTGCATCTGCAGTGAGCACAACTACCTCTGGTCACCATTTCCAGCATTATGTCTTCATGGGGTGCTTCTCCCAATATCTATCTTCTTTCCTAGACTCTGCAGGGGTAAAGACTGGACTGTGTTAAGAAGACAGTTCATCCCCCTCTTCCAAGTGAGCCTGTAATTTAATCATTCTCTGGGCTAAGGATGTCCACCCTCCCTACCCTCTGAAAAAAAAAAAAACAATTCAATATGTCCTAGGAACAAGAAATCCTAGTACAACTTTGATGCAGTAAACCTATGGCAACCAACCTATAAGTTATGGGCTCTGTCCTTTAGTGCAAATTTCTTCACTTTTCTATCTCCTGATCATTTGATTTAATTTGATAAATATTTAGTGCAACTGTTATGGTCAAGGCCTTGAGTCAGGCAATAGAGATACAAAGAAAACAACCAAAGAGAATCTTCCATTAAAGGGTCTGAGAGGAAGAATATTGAAGACCAGGACCAAAATTTATAAAGTTGATCATTTGAATTCCCCTCCTCCGAACTGGGCCACTCAAAAAGGCAGTGTGCAGATGCTGAAGTACTTGCTGATGACACAGATACTATAGTCCTATAGGAAGTCAATATTTTATTATACTATGTTGTGGAAATGCTCATTTTATTCTGTAAATTAAAAATAAAATGAAATTAATAAATTTTTAAAAGAACTCAATATGAAAACCCACAAAAGTTGTGGGCTCATTGTGCCATGAACTATGAACATCCATATGGAGGATTACTTGTGGTCATCATTTTATTGTTGTTTGGTTGTTTCAGTTATGCTTGACTCTTCATGACCCCATTTGGGGTTTTCTTGGCAAAAAATCGTGGAGTGGTTTGCCGTTTCCTTCTTCAGCTCATTTTACAGATGAGGAAACTGAGGCAAACAAGGCTAAGTGACTGGCCTAGTGTCACACAGACTGTAAATGTCTGAGGTCAGATTTGAACTCAGGAAGATGAGGCTTTCTGACTCCAGGCCCAGCACTCTATCTATTGTGCCATGTACCCCTCCCCCTTGCACCACCTTGCTGGTCATCACGGTTGGGTGTAAAGAACCCATGAGAAGTCAGGAGAACTGGCTTTGAATCTCGTCTCTGATACTTACTACCTATGTCCGAGTCACTTGTTTCTCCTCTCTAAGACTCATATCCCTCATTTGTAAAATGAAGGGCTGGATTAGAGGTTGACAAAAGTCCTCATGGTTCTGACACTTTGTTATTTTAATTCTCCAAGACTTTACTTCGATCTGGTAAATAAGATAATCAAATTATAATTCTGCTTGCCAAAGTAATGACAGAATTAATCTGAGAAAGTACCAGAAGTGCTTTCAGATGTATAGTCAGTAGCTTCTAAAAATGAAGCCTACATCTGTGGCTGCCTCCTGAAGCATATGTACAAAGGTTCCATCAAGCAACAGGAATTCATTCTCTGCAGAATCAAATTGAGCCTTCCTGACTAGTCATTTAAATCGTGATCTGGTAAGAGCTGACATTTACACAGCACTTTAAAGTATGCAAATCCCTTTGCATACATTATCTCATTTGAGCTTCACAACTATCCTGTGAGATATGTATTACCAGAATTAGCCCCATTTTACAGTTGAAAAACTGAGACTCAGACAAGAGAGATTTGCTCAGGGTTACTCACCCACTAAGTGAAGTGGGATTTGAACATAGTTCTTCCTTGCATGATACTGACCATGTATTTGTATTTGATTTCAAACCTATCTTGTCCTAAACTCAAATACAGCCTTCAAGTTGTATCCTGTTATTCCCTATGGTCACCCAGTGACAATTATTTCCAGTGAGTTCCTTAATGTACTGCACCACAGGCCATTCATCAGAAGAGACCCAGTCAAGACCAGCAAGAGCTTCTGACCAAAAGAAATCATGAGAGAGAAGGACTCCAGAGCACCAGCTCCAGTCTGAAGGACTTAGTCACAATGTGGACAAAACATTCCAATTCTTGTGCAGTTTGCTTTGCTCTCTTGCCAACGGATTGCTCCTTCCCTGCTTCCCTACCTTGTTAAAACCAAATTCTTCAGCAATGATGGTTTTCCACCCTCCTCACTCTTCACACATTTCCAAGTGACCTCTGTAGCTGGGATCCTTCAGGAATTCAAAGAGCCATGATTTTACTGATATGGGGACTCTTTCACCAACAGATTCCAAGATCAACTCTTAATGATCATTTGGAGTTTCTACAGTAAAAAGCCTTGTGAGGAGAGGAGAGCTCCAGTCTCTTCACCTTCTTTGAGTCTCTAGAGTCACTTTGGGTTCTTTTGCCATTCAACTTCAGGTTGTTGAGTTTGTCCTTCATTCTTGACCATTGACATCAGGGAGATGATGACATGACTTGCAGCTGACTTTGATTGTGCAAGGTCACCAGCTTCATTTTCTCCTCCAGTGCCACCTGAGTCCAATGGCCAGATATTCACCAGGACTGGAGATGAGCAGGATGCAATGGGAGACCCTGGCCCTTTTAGGCTGAGGTAACACCCATTCAGTGAATAGGCCTCTTTAAGAAATAAGTCAAGGGATAGCCCCTTTAATAAAATAAAAAAATAAATCAAACTGGGAGAGGAAGGCCAGCAGAGTTGCTGGCCAGAAAAGAGAAACAGTTACAATTTACCTTCACTCTGAACCAGGAGAGTCCAACAAATAGTTATTAGATGGTTCTTGGGCAAGGACCTATTGTTGTCCAATCTATGAGATCTATAGTGAAATGGGTTTAAGGTTTGGTCTTTGAGAAAGAAATCTAGCCAGTAAACCCAAGTTAAGTAGGCACATTTCAGTCATCAAAATTTACCTTCCTCTGGAGGCAAGTTAGAGATGGAGAAAGAGAGGGAAAGTTAGATGATGCCAACTCCACTTCAGGTTACAGAAAGGAAAAAAGGATTCTGGAAAGAATCTGATATGAGAGGAGCCAACAATCTCCATCATGTCCCATGTTCCCTCCTAGGGGCTTCAAGACATTTCTCCTTGGATGAGATCTTGGACTCACTCTTGGTTGAGCTGAGTTACTTTGCTCTCAATAGAAGATCTCTTTTACTCTGTGGTGTCTGATATATATTCTGATATGAATACTTTCTCTGGTTTCTGTTTTGCTATCAACTTGAATAAATGGATAAACCACTGCTTACTGCATGTTTTCACCATGGACCTGGAATTTGGTGGGAAGGAAGTCAAGTCTTGAATATAAAACTTGGGTCCTTCTTTCCCTATTAATAAGCAGCACCCAGAAGTTTTTAGCTTGAACCTGAAAACCACATCCTCTAGAGTCAGATTAGTACTATTTAAGGGGGAAGATATATGTAATTCTAGTCTGGTAATCCCTCTCTCTGAGGAGAACAGAGCAGTGCCCTCCTGCTTTCCCTCCTGGCAAGGAATAAAGACTTCTCTGGAGAAGGGTAAGAGAAGAGGTTAGAGATGTCTATTCTGCCTCCAGACCACCCAATGACACTCTCATGCTACATGTGGAGAATATCCTTGTTACATAAGATAGGGGACAAGGAGTTAGGTGAGGAGAGAGTTCTTCTCCCTGAGGTTGTTCTAGGATGAAGGTTCTCAAATCTGAGGTCCATGAACTCGTGTTTTTGAAAAATACTTCGACAATTATTTCCATATAATGTGCTTCCTTTATAATGCCATGTATTTTATTTCATGCATTTAAAAACATGACTCTGAGCAGTCCAACTTCAGAAAAACCTGGAAATACTTACATGAACTAATGCAGAGTGAAGTGAGAAGAACCAGAAGAACATTGTACACAGTAACAGTGACATTGTTCAATGACTGACTTGGATAGAGTTCGCTCTTCTCAACAATGCAAGGACCTAAACAACTCCAAAAGACTCATGATGGAAAATTCCATCCACATCTAGTGGAAGAAATATGAAGTCTGAATGCATGTTGAAGCAGACTATTTACTCTCTTTATTTGTTTTGATTTTAATTCTCATGGTTCCTCCCATTTGTTTTGTAATTCTTCTATACAAGAAGACTAATGTAAAAGTATGTTTAATAAGAATGTATATCAGATTGCATGCTGTCTTGGGGAGGGGGAGGTAAAGGAGGTGAAGAAAATTGAAAATTTATGGAAGTGAATGTTGAAAACGAAAAATAAAATGATTTATGAGGGGAAAAAACATAACTCTGAGAAGGGGATTTATTACCAGACTACCCTAAGGGGTCCATGACACAAACAAGGTTAAGAACTTCCTTTCTAGCCTCAGGACAACCATTGAGTAATATTGGGAATGAGTCATGGAATCATAGATTCAGAGTTGGAAGGGACCTTATAGGTCTACACACTCAACCCCTTCATTTTACAGATGAAGAAAGAGAGACCTGAAGCTTAAATGATTTGTCCAAGATTATAGAATCACACATTTAAAACTGGAAAGAGGCCATGTAGTCCAACCCTTTCTTTTTATAGATGACAAAGCTGATGCTCAGAGACTGTAAGGATTTGCCCAAGGTCACAGAATCTGAACCCAGGTCTTCCAGTGCCCTTCCCACTGTATCATGGTGCTGTTCATCTCTGTGATACCTACCACAAAAATCCCTCCCTCCAAATAGATTGTGCTAGAGCTCTCTAAAATAGATGAAACATAATGCCCCCCTGCTAGCTTCTGCCTTGGGGCATTTTACCTACTTAATATCCTCCAAGGATCAATCATTGAAGCCCATTTCATAAGGAAAATTCAGTAATGAAACTCAAGGTCAACCAGAAGCTTGCTTCATGGCTTTTGCTCCTTCCCTCTCTCTCCAGATTCTGTCTGTATGGGCAGATTTTGAGAAACAGACTGAGTCATCTTGTTGCCACTGCTGATCTCCAGCTCTGATGCTAATTTTTTATGATTAATCTCTAACTTTCTCTCAGGAATTTCCCCTGGCTTGAGAAGATTGAAAATGTCTTCTCAATAATACTGACAGCATGGGCCCCTGTAGGTCTCTGACTTCCTTCTTTTCCCAGAACCATTCATGTCTTTGTAAAGGTGACATTGAATGGTAGACTTGGAGTCAAGAAACCTGGGTTCAAATCTTGGCTCCTGTACTTAGTAGTTATGCAAGTAGGTATTACAGAAATAGAAGTTGTTCTATTAATAGGTAGTCATTGACTCACAAATTTCAAGTTAGAGCATGGAAGATAGGAAATGAATAGGATCCGGGGCATAGGATTGGTTAGCAAAGGCAAGGGTAGAGAACAGTAAAATTGGAGGAGAAATAAAAGACAGGAGTGTCATAGAAGCCAAGGGAGGGGAGAAGACTTGGAAGAGAGGGTAATCTCCAGTGTCCAAAGTGTCAGAAGGTCCAGGGCAGGAGAAGACTGAGAAAAGCTCATCAGAATTAGCAACCAAAAGATCTCCAGTTGGAATTAATTCATTTTAAAATGTAAAGAGTTTCTAAGCAAGTTTAATGGTATCAATGTTTAGTGTGACATTTCTGATAAAAGTTCCTTTTTTTAATGAAAGATCATTGGGGATGACTACATAGAAAAAACACCAAGTTAGTTAAATGCTGTTTTAGCCTCAGACAATGAAACATTTCCCCCAAGCATGGCATAGGGGGAGGGCTGCTGGATTTAAAGACAGAAGATATGGGATCAAATCCTGTTTCTATTGTCACTTGGGTGAGAGGTCACCTAGCCTCCCTATGATTCAATTTCCTCATCTGTAAAATAAGGGTGGGTATACTAAATCAGTGGTGTCAACCAAAAATAAAAACAAGAGCCATTAAATTGTACATAAGGATCCCTGTAGGCTGCATATTGACTTAGAAAACCACATAGTAACATTATCCATGTCCTACTGCACTTTGACTTCTTTTGTTAACTATTTCCCAATTAAATTTTAATCTGATTTGGATTGCACTAGGAAGTATTCAGTGGGTCACTGAATGTTCAGCACTTCTGATCTAGATGACTTCTAAGTTTCCTTCCAAATCTGAATTTGTGTTTTATTTAATTTAAAAGGTAGGAGACTATGTATGCACAATGTTGAATTTATTGTTAGTTATGTATCGTTTGGTTTTAACTTTTTTACAAAAGAGAGAGGGAAAAATACAGATTGAAGCATACTTTTTTTTACTTTTTTTTCTTGAGGTTTTCTTTGACAACACAAATATTATGAATATGTTTTATATAACTACACATGTGTAATCTATATTGAACTGCTTGCCTTCTCAATGGGGGATGGTGGAGTAGGAAGGGAGAGAATTTGGAACTTAAAGTTTTCAAAACAAATGTAAAAAATTGTTTTTACATGTAATTGGGAGAAAATAAAATGTTAAACAAATACTAAAAAAAAAAATCTAAAAAAAAAGAGGGAGAGAGGAGAGAGGAGAGAGGGTGCTGTGTCCAGAAGTAACTATAGCATAAATACAAAAGATATCATTAAATCTTGTTTTGAAAGTATCAATGACCTTTGAAAGAATAGTTTCTATAATGTTTATAGGCTCACTAACCAGACTGGGAGGGCCTAATAATGAGTAACTAACTCAGAATGAGTTGACAGCTAAAAGTACATGATTATTTCCAAAAGTTTAGTGGTGAAAAGGACATTCAGTTTGTGTGTGGCTATATTGATGTCTTATTATTTTTAATTTAAATATTAAAACTTAAATAGAAAATAAAAGAAAAAATAACACTGTCGTGTGTATATTGATGTGTTAAAAATTGGAGCTGGAGCGCTCCAGACATAGCTGAGAGAGAAGCCCATAAACAGTGGCAGCTGAGCCAAACTTGGATTAGGCACTTGTTAAGATTGGGATCAGAAATCTGCACTCATTCTATCAATCAATCAACAAGGGCTTATTCTATTCCAGCACTGTGCTTTGTGAGTGAAAGGGATCTGGGGCAAGAGTTTGAGTGGATTACAAAATGGATGAAAGTTTTTAGTACAAGGGAAACCAGAGAATTTTATAAACAGAGGCAACTTTTATGTATATCTCATTGGATCCTCACAAACAGCCCTGAGAGGTCAGTCCTATGGTTATTCTTGTCCCCATTTTAAAGATGAGAAAACTTTCTATTCCCAATGCCTGCTGTAGCCTTGCACAGAGGTGGAGTCTACTAAATGTGAAATAAATCTCAAATTATAGAAAAGGAAATTGATCATCCTGAATTCCATAGAACATGTTTGTAAGTCAGAGTCAAAATATGTGACATTAAGATGATGGAAGGGAGCCATTGATAAGTCTGAGCAAA
Organism: Potorous gilbertii; assembly: GCA_028658325.1. Taxonomy (NCBI): domain Eukaryota; kingdom Metazoa; phylum Chordata; class Mammalia; order Diprotodontia; family Potoroidae; genus Potorous; species Potorous gilbertii. The sequence goes on from CM053769.1 coordinate 119,487,788, forward strand.
AACTTCCCCTGCCCTCCAGTCCAACAATGCTCAGGTGTATGCCCCATCATAGCTCAGGCAGCTGGTATTTTATCACCTAATCTGTAGCTGTGGTACCCCCTAAAATTTCACTCAAAATTGCCTGGGAGAAACCAATTAAAAAGAACAGAACTCCTTGAATTGAGTTGTGCCCTCTTCTAGGCTAAATCCCATTCTGAGATAATGCTCACAGTAAAACCTTGCAAATCTAGTTTAGATACCACTAACGATAATGTGTTATCAAAATTTACCTCCAATAAAGTCTTCTTCTAATGTCTCAGTATTGTGTGGGAATAACAGCTATAAAAACAACAAAGCTACTATTTATATAGTGCTTTAAGCAATGCATTTGGCAAATGTCTCATCTTAGTCTAACAAGGGCCCTAGGAGTTAATTGCTATCATTTTCCCCATTTAATATATAAGAAATTGAGGGAGCCAAGATGGTGTAGTAGAAAGATGCACCTATTCTAGCTCTTCCCCACAGTCCATAAAATACCTGTAAAAAAAAGACTCTAAACAAATTCTAGAGCAGCAGAAGCCATAAAATGACAGAGTAAAAGAGATTTCTAGCCCAAGGTAGCCTGGAAGGCCGACAAGAAAGGTCTATCTCATGGGTGCATGGAGCACAGCACGCAGAGCCCAGCCCACAGAACCCAGCCCAGCCTTGGCTACCTGGCACTGGCAGGAACAGGACCAGAGCAGGCCTCGGGGAAGAATCCTCCACAGTGGTTCCCAGATCCCTCAACCCACAAACACCAAAGACAGCTTCAAAGGTCAGTGAGAAAGCTTTTGCACTTGGGTGAGAAGGGAGCAGGGTCCTCCCCTAGCCCTGGTCCCACAAGGTGGCAGCAGGAGCAGCAGCCTTCATTTTCAGAGTGCTCTGCCTAAAGACCCTGGGGGAATTGAGCCACTGATTTGGGTCTCAGCCCTGAGTGGTGGCCCTGGGGTGAGGAAGAGTGGAGCTGGTAGAGGCTCTGGAAAGGGAATTCTACTTGCAGATCCTGGGCAGAAAAGTTTTGGTAGCTCCCAGACCAGAACACAGGCTAGGAGAGGAGTAAACTCCTCTTCCTTGATTGTGCCACATTAGAGGGACTGAGAACTTACAGGTCCCCAGAGTATATCCTCCTCTTGACATAGGACTCAAAAGTCAAGTAACTGGAAACTGAGGCACTCAAAAGTTAGGTGACTTGCTCCAAATCTCATAACTAGTAAGGATCTGAAACCAAACAAACCAAATTAAAACTGAGGACTTTCTGATCCTGGGTTTACTGCTCTAACCACTGCATCACTCAGGATATTCTCTGAGGTCTATTCCAGAGCTAGATCTATATAATTTTAGGGAGAGGGGCACTAACAGTCACAAGAATCAAGAAAGACTTAATAGAAGGAGATGGCATTTGAGTTGTGCTGTGAAGGCAGTTAGGGGCTCCAAGAGGCAGAGATGAGAAAGATGAGCATTCCAAGCCAAGGGGGTGGGGAGTGAAAGACATGACATCCAACACTTCCCCTGTGGGATAACTGAAAGGCAGCATGAATGTTGTCCCGGAGTCTATCTAATTAAATTGCAGAACAGAGAATCATTTTAATTTACCACCTGCTCAGCCACAGAGGAGATGAATTTCAAAGACCATACCAACTCTCAGAGACCTCCTAAATCACAGAGAGAAAGTATCCATGATGGGAACACCTGCTTTGATTAACCCACTGGACCTTGAGGTTGCTACTACTGTTTGTCTTTAATTGTGAAAGAGGACCATGATATCAGAGAGGTGATGCCAAGAATGAAAGTGAATTGGATTTGAGTGAGGGAGGGGTATGAAAAGTCACAAGTCTCACTTTCTCCTCTGGAGTCATCGGGGTCCAGTGGTCAGGTATGGATCAGGACCACTGGAGATGGCCTAGAATACAGTGTAGGGCCTTGGCCTTTTCAAATTAAGATTTTAACAGGTTTTGGTTTGACTGAGGCAGTGCCCATTCAGTGATTAAGGCCTAATAAAAAAATATGAGGAAAAGAATGACCTCTTTAAAAAAAATTAGATCTGAGAGTGGAAGACCCTCAAGATTTCTGGCCAAAACAGAAACAACTATTATTTATATTCATTTTGAGCCAATCAGGGCCCAAACAGTGACCAAATAGGGCTCAATCTGAGATGAGTGTTTTGGGGTTAAGGCTGATCCTTAAGGAAAAAACAAAAATAAAACACAAAAAGTCAAGAAATGAAAATTTACATTGTCTTTGGGCAGAGCACCCCCAGTAAGAGTGTGATACCTGATGTGGAGAGAGAAGTAAAAAGGCAAGGAAGGAAAGAAGGAGGGAAGGAAGGAAAGAAAGAAAGAAAGAAAGAAAGAAAGAAAGAAAGAAAGAAAGAAAGAAAGAAAGAAAGAAAGAAGGAAGGAAGGAAGGAAGGAAGGAAGGAAGGAAGGAAGGAAGGAAGGAAGGAAGGAGGGAAGGAAGGAAGGAAGGAAGGAAAGAAAGAAAGAAAGAAAGAAAGAAAGAAAGAAAGAAAGAAAGAAAGAAAGCCATGCTGCCCAACTGGAATTTGGTCCCTAGTAGGCAGCTCTTTCTCTACTCACAAAGATTGCTGTTTGTCCTTCATTCTTGAAGACGCCCATGACATCAGGAACGTGAGGCCATGACATCCAAATGAATTGGATTTAAGTGAGGCAGGGCTATGCAAAGTTACCAGCCTCACTTTCTCCTCCAGAGCCATCTGGGTCCAGTGATCATGTATAGATCAGGACAACTGGACATTGAAGTACTGAAGAAAGAAAGATTCAGTGCAGACCATTTGGCAGTGGTTGTGTTCAGGGTCTTGGGTCAGAAGCACCTTGGGTGAAAAGAGTTCCCCCAACTCAAATTAGAGTGCCACCAGACCTAGTCATAACAACCAAGTCTAGAGAAGTTGAGAAAATGCACTCTCTTCCCCTCTTTGCACAGGTGACTCCAGGTGTGGAACATTGCATTCACTGTTAGAAACAGTTGCTATATTGCTTGGTTTGCTGAACGTTTTTTTTTTTCCTCTTCCTTTTTTATTCTGTTACAAGGAATGGTTTCCTGGGCAAGGAAGGATATAATCAGAACTAGTGATATAAAGGCAAAAGATATCAACAATTTTTTTTAAGAATGGTGCCAGAATTATCCCCATCTTCATGATCTGCTTCAAGCCTAGACAAGATTTTTTCCACTGATGGCTTGGGTGCTAATTATTGCTTTATAGTCTGGATTTAATTTTGAATTGAAAAGATGCTGCTCCAAATGCTGCCCCCCGTGAGTAATGATCCGAACTCCGATGTTTCTGGAGTCATAAGAAAAGGCGTGATTTCATCATGAAACAGCTGCTAGATTAGAAGAGAGGAGATTGGGTTTGCCGGTAATTCGCTGGATGACCAAGTCACCTTGCCTTTGTGAGCCCTGGTGGATCTACAAGTAAAATAAGATAATTGCATTATACAATCTCTGGTCTTTTATACATAATTATGAGTTTTTGTTGTTATTCACAAGATAGATGTAGCAGACGACCTGCATTCCATACATGGCTTGGTGATGTGGTTGAAGGAAAGAAACACAGGAGGCAGGAAAAGATAGACCAATTCTGTTTATTGATCCGAAGGTTAGGGTTTATGTAGACAGAATCTGCAAGTCTACGTGACATTCTGCTTGTCTCCTGTCCCAGTGATTTGGCCAGTCTTATTTTCTTTAAAGACTGTTAGCCTAGAGGACATCTATTTTACATATCCCTTGTTTTCTGTAATTCTCATGTTTGTCTCACAGAGACAGCATCATCTGGGGGGCATGGAGAGCCATTTCGGATGATAATGAGCACAGTCTCAAAGAACAGTTTCCCAGAAGATCTTTCCTGATCTTGTCAACAGCACTCCACCCTGGCCCTCAACAGATAGAAATGACATGCCTGGAAAATTGTTATTAAGTCCTTTATAGTGAGTCAGGATCTGCCCTCTGATGCTTGGTCCTTGATTTCCAGAGAGATGCTTTTGGCATGAGTGCCCTGAGCTGCAGGCCATGGTGGAAAGGAATGTCCTAATCCTCTAGCCACAAGCTTCTACCTAGAAACCCAGGGAAATATCTTATGTCTGGGAAGTAGCACTATCTTCTAACCCAAGGCTGCTGCTAGCATGAATCCTTAGAAGCCACAGAGGAAAGGGACAGTCATTTCCAAAAGAGTAGCAAGAAATCACCTTTGATAGGCTTTGGAAACTTCATGAAGTAGGTGGGACATCTTTCATCTTCCCAAGGAGTCCACCACTTCCTGCTGCCATCTCATCACCAGGCTCCTTAGGTGAAAAGACCTTAGACCACATGTATTCTGATGCCTCCAGCCTTTCATCTCCTGCTGTGTACAGAGTGCTCCCTCCCCACCCCTGCCCCAAGGAAAGGCTAGACATTTTCCATCTTCTTCAAAGCAACTACTGCCTTCTGTACCAGAATAAGATAATTACCATCCCCTTCTGTCAGACCAATCTCCCAACTTGAATGTGGAGAACTTCCAATGCAAAGAAAAATAATCTTCCCTTAGATTTCAGGCCTAAAGGTAGATGAGGTAGCTGGTGGCACAGTAGACAGAATGGATTCAGGAAGACCTAAATTCAAAGATGTCCTCAGAAACTTGCAAACTGTGTGACTGTGGGCAAGTCATTTAACCTCAGTTTCCTCAACCTTAAAATGGGAACAATGATATTACCTACCTCTTAGGATTGTTATGAAGCTCAAATGACATCATATTTGTTTTAAAAAATACTTAAGAAGGGCTGGCATGTAGTAAAAGCTATGTATGTCCTTAGTGCCTCTTGTCTAGACTTAAGAAAGTGATGAAGAAAATGTTAATATTGTAGATTAAACTTTAATCTGTTGTCGAAAAGCCAGTTGTTAAACATTGAGCAGCATATTCTTGGCTTAAAGGTCATCAGAGTCTAGAAGTCATCAAGTCATTTTGCAGATGAGAAAGTGAGAAAGAAAGTTTGCCTAATTTGCCCAATCATATAACTAGTAAGTACCTAAGGCAGGATTTGAACCCAAGCTTTCCAAGGTCCTCCACCAGTCAGCACCAAACCATCCATACAAAGAACCACTGGTTATGGCAAATAAAGAAATTTTGAATGGTAAGGATAAGCTCACTTACTTTGGCAGTGTACTTTCCAGAGATGTCCGTATAGATGATGAGGTTGATTCACACGTTGCCAGAGCCAGCTCAGGGTTTGGAAAGCTCCAAAGGAAAATATCGAGAAAAAGTATTAGACGAACTACCAAACTGAAGGTTTACAAAGCTGTTGTACTAACCCCATTGTTGCATGATTGTGAAACCTAAACAATCTACCAGCACCGTGCCAGGAAATTGAATCACTTCTATTTGAATTGTCTTAGGAAGGTTCTGAGGATCACCTGGCAGGATAAGGTACCAGACACTAAGATCCTTTTTTGAGCTGAACTGTCACAAGCATTCAAACTCTACTGCAAAGAGCACCACTCCAATTGACTGGTCACATTGTTGGAATGCTAAAAGTATGTTTGCCTCAAAGACTATTTTAGAGAACTCACACAAAACAAGCACTCACATGGAGGTCAGATCAAACAATACAAGGACACTCATAGCTTCTCTGAAGAACTTTAGAATTGATTGCATGACATGGAAGATGCTGGCACAAGACTACCCAATACGGTATGCCCAAACCAAAGATGGAGTTGTGCTCTGTTAATGAAGCAGAATTGCAGTAGTTCAAAAGAAACATAAGATACGAAAATTTAGAGGCATCTCCCCTCCAAATGTTCACGTGGACTATTTGTGCCTGACCTGTGGTGTAGCCTTCTGAGCTCATACTGGTCTGATCAGCCACAGTAGGACATGCTGTATTTTGATGCCAACATTGTGATGTCATTCTGATCTTCAATTAAAAAGGACAACAAACAAGGCTTTAGCTGTCCCCAAGTAGCCAGAAGGCTCTTTTCCTGAGCTCATCATCTTAGAAACAAATCTGTCACCAGCTGCCTATTTAAGCAATCAGTCATCTATCACCAGAAGATTTGATATGTTAAATATCGAGCTCCTCTTTAGAGTTTGTCAACTTCTGCATTCTTCCACTATTCAAAGGTTTATTTTTCTTGTTCAGAGCCCAAGGAGAACATTCCATGCACATCTGTACAGAGCAAGTCACTGGATTTGGCCTAGCACTTCCGTTGGTTTGGTCCTGATTGCTTTAGTAACACAAATAAAAAAGAAAGGGAAGTATGGGGTATACAGAAGATCACTGAATTCTAGAGCTGAAAGGGACTTTGGAGACCATCTAATCTAATTTCTTCATTTTACACTAAGGTAACCAAGGACATCTAGGTGGTGCAGTGGATAGAGTGCCCAGCCTAGAGTCGGAGAGACTTGACTTTGTGAAAGCAAATCTAGCCTCAGACACTTACTATGTGACCCTGAGAAAATCATTTAACCCTGTTTGCCTCAGTTCCTCATCTGTAAAATGAGATGGAAAAAAATAAAATTCATCTAGAAAAGACAAAAGCTCAAGGACATCATGGGAATCAATTTTAAAAATGCAAAAGAAGGAGGTCTAGCCATACCAGATCTCAAACTGTATTCTAAACCGGTAATTATCAATACAATCTGGTAGTGGTTAAGAAATAGAGTGGTGGATCAGTAGAATAGATTAGGTACAAATTACATTATAGTAAATGACCATAGTAATCTACTATATGATAAACAACTGCTGGGAAAAACTAGAAAACAGTATAATAAAAACTAAGTATAGACCAACATCTCACACTGTGTACCAAGATAAAGTCAAAATAGGTACATGCTTTACACATAAACAGTGATACCATAAGCAAATTTAGAGAGCATGGGATAGTTTGTCAGATTTATGGATAAGGAAAGAATTTAGAACCAAAGAAGAGATAGAGAGCATTACAAAATGTGAAACAGGCAATTTTGAGTAAATAAAATTAAAAAGTTTTTGCACAAACAAAACCAGTGTAACCAAAATTATAAAAGCAAAAATGAATAGGGGTGGAGAATTTTTCAACAAGTATCTCTGATAAAGGCTTCATTTCTCAAATATATAGAGAATGTAGCCAAATTTATAAAAAGATAAATCATTCCCCAAATGATAAATAGTCAAAGGATACAAGCAGGCAGTTTTCAGACAAAGAAATCAAAACCATCTATAGACACATAAAATAATATTCTAAATCACTATTGATCAGAGAAATGCAAATTAAAACAACTCTGTGGTACCACCTCACATCTATCAGAGTGGCTAATATGACAAAAAAAAAAAGGAAAATGTTGGATATTGGAGGGGATGTGGGAAAACTGGGACACTTATGTACTGTTGATGGAGTTGTGAACTGATCCAACCATTCTGAGGAGCAATTTGGAACTATAACCAAAGGGTTATAAAACTGTGCATGCCCTTCGATCCAGCAATACCACTGCTAGGTCTATATCTGAAAGATACACCCAAAAAAAGGACCTATTTCTACAAAAATATTTATAGTGGCTCTTTTTATGGTGGCTGAGAATTGGAAATCAAAGGAATGTCCATCATTTGGGGAATGGCTAAACAAGCTGTGGTATATGATCATAATGGAATATTATCATGTTATAAGAAATGACAAGTAGCATGCTTTCATAAAAACCTGAAACCTTCCTTTTACAGAAGAGAAAACTGAAGTCCAATGAAGCCAATTGATTTGTTTAAGTTCATGCATGTCCTGAATGCCAGAGGCAGGATTTTAACCAGGTTGACTATGAAACCAGTGCTGTATAAAGACTTTTTCTGTAAAGAGGGGAAAATAAATCTCCAGAAAGATTAAATAATAGAATTGCTCCACAGGCATTTCTCACTTTTTTGGTTTATTTTGAATAGGTTACTGCCCTATTCAAAGAATATTTTTAACCTGTGATGTTCATATGAATTCTTCATATGTCTGTCTAGGTATAGACGAAGCCAAAAAGGAAAAAAACCCGACTCGATCTTCTGGCCCCTACCTTTGGAATGTGGTGTAACTGACCAGGTCCAGACACAGCTAGTTTTCCTTCTACCAGATAGTTACTACTCCCTAGTCATTGCCCTGAATTCTTTCAGTGCATAGTACTTCATGTCTAGTGGACACAGGAGGGGCAGAGGAGGAGTAGATAAGACCCAACAGCCCAGTCTTGTAACAAAATTG
>CM053769.1:119496498-119529073 GCA_028658325.1 Potorous gilbertii
GATCTTCTGGCCCCTACCTTTGGAATGTGGTGTAACTGACCAGGTCCAGACACAGCTAGTTTTCCTTCTACCAGATAGTTACTACTCCCTAGTCATTGCCCTGAATTCTTTCAGTGCATAGTACTTCATGTCTAGTGGACACAGGAGGGGCAGAGGAGGAGTAGATAAGACCCAACAGCCCAGTCTTGTAACAAAATTGTACTCTGGTTAATTTTAGCTTGAGGGCAGAAAAACTCCATCTCCTCTTTAGTTCTTCCTCTTGGGAAGTTGATCCAAAAAATTATGATTAATCATACGCATAATATTTTTGCTAATTTTTAGCTGCTAGCTAAATTTAAAAGCCCTTTTGTTTAAGATGCAGGAGTAAGGTTTCTGTCATCATTTCTGTATACCTATAATACTGTTAACACTGTTCCTATTTCCCTTGCAGTCTCTAATTCGTAAATAAAATCAGCATCCATGATCCAAAAGAAGTTAAGACTGCTCTTTTTATATCTAGAGTAAACAAGTTTTGGTGCTAATCAAGATAGAAGGTATAAAAATACCTTGAAAGAACAGAAAAAACTTTGGAGTAAATATCTTCCTTCCATTGAAGGCAGCAAGAGGGTAGGACCAGAAACACTCCATTTGGTACCTGTTCGCTCAAATGAAAAGTCATTGGGTCAGACACCCATTCAGGCCACTGAAAGTAGAGATAACCATGGCATATGGGTTCAGTCAGTGGCCTCAAGAGCAGATATGATGCCTCAATGCTCAGATTTCCCAGTCTCTAGTCTCCTATTCTATCTGCCTTTCCTTGGTTGCTAGGAATGTAGGTACCAATACTCCTACCGCTGTTCATTTTTCTCCATCCACTCTTAGAAGTTTTGTAGTCTCTTCCTGAGAAGGAAGATGTCACTGCTGTTTCCTTAAAAGCTACATCTCCCCAAAACCTACATGACAAAGCTCTGAACTCTTCCTTCAGGAGTCTGTCTCAAAAGCTGGTTCCACATAGAGCATCATTAATTATGATAGAGGCTTCCATTTATATGGCATACGAAGGATTGTGAAGTACCTCACTCAAAAAACTGTAAGGTAGGAAATGCTCCCATTTTATGGATGAGGAAACCTTGGTTTGACTTTTAGAACTATGCAAAATCCGGCCCCCACCACCCAGTTCTGCACCAGACCATACCTATAATCCTCACACAAACCCCTTCTTCTCTCCTCTTTATGCCTTTGCCCTGGCTAGTCTCTGTTCCTGAAATGCACTTTTCCTCTTTACCTACACATCATCTTCCTTTAAGATGCATCTAAGGCACCATGTTCTGTGTGAAACCTTTCCTGATCTCCCCAATTGCTAGACTTCCATCCTAAAATACCTTATATTTAAACTAGTTTGTATGTTTGAAATAGGCCTTTTATAGTTATGCTTTATATACTTTATGTCTATGTTACCTCTCTTCCTAAACTACTTTGTATTGTAATTATTTTGTATAACTTATACACCTATTTCATACATCTCTCATCTCCCCCATGAGAATGTTAGCTCCTTGAAAACAGGGATTGCTTCATTCTTTATCCTTTCATCCCCAGTTCCTGACACAGTGTCTGGCACAGGATAAGTGACCTGCCCAGAGTCACAGAGCTAATAAGTCCTTCAAGCTCAGATCTGCCCCAGTCCACATCCAGGACTCTCTGCCCTAGACCACCTAGCTATGGCTTTCTTTGGGACTCAGTTTCCCGATTTCTAAAACACAGGAGCTCTGTGATCCCTAACAACCCTTTCTATCTCAAAGGTTACTCTCCAAAGACAGTAAAACAGTGAGTTGCCCTAAGGGACAGTTTCAGCAAGCACCAAACTTAGTTGATAAGAATATATCTTAGAGGGAACATGAACACAGAAAGCATTTTTTCCGGGGAGGGCTACCACAGTTTGAAGTCTCTGTAATGATCTTTAAAAGAGATGAAAAACATGTTATTAAATTTCCACCATATAATACTGGCTGCTCTAAAAATCCCTATTGTGCTACATAGTAGGCTGTGTGTATTCTCCTGTATAGACCATACAGCAAACATATTCAAATACCTAACTGCACCTATGTTCTCAACAATGCAGCTACATCATATATCACGGCCCACCCTTGCCTGGGCAAATGTTGTCATGTCCTCCCATGTTTTTATTATGTGGGGTCTGTCCCCCACAGTGAAGACCTGCCTCTATTTTTCACCAATGGAGCTCACATCCATTGGTGTCTAAGTCCATAAGATTAGTCCTTGCCCTCACCACATGATGAGGGCGTCTTCTTCATTCTTCCATTTCTTCAATAACATCTCTTGCACTCCTCCTCCTGAATAATTCTTTGTTTGTAAAGGTACAGCAGGGTTAAATAGTGGGTAGAGTGCCAGGCCTGGAGTCAAGAAGACCTGAATTCAAATCCAGCCTCAGACATTCATTTGCCGTGTAACCCAGGACAAGTCACTTAACCCTCTTTGCCTCAGTTTCCTCCTCTCTAAAATGAGCTAGAAGGCTCATAAGAAGGAAATGTCAAACCATTCCTGTATCTCTGACAAGATAACTTCAAATGCAGTCATATGGAAACAACTGAACAACCTTGCCTCCGCAGCCTGCTCATGCCTACTAATACTTTCCCATTGGCTTCTTGGGAACCCTAGATTTTAATTCTTTGGAGACTGTAGTGTTCCTGTCAGACCCATACAACATCACCAGAAGAACATCAGTATTCAAGAGGGGTCTTTGTGTCCAGGATTCGGGAATCATCAGTCCCACGTGGCTGTTTTCATTAATCAGAGCCTTATTTTGAGGTATTCTGGAGTGTTCTGGAGGCAGATGGTTCAAGCCCAAAAGAAATAGTGACTAAAGTTTCACTGTGAGCATTCAATCCTGGAAAATAACAAAGGCTACAAACTAGGGCTTGATTTGTTGTTTTGTCAATGATCCAGATGTGGGGAATATTAATAAAGCAGACTAAATTTTAAAGTGTATTGTGCACTTTCAGAGAGCCAGTTGTTAAATATTTACCAGTAGATTAAACTTTCAAATGTTTTGTGACATAAGCAATATGGAAATATGTTTTGCACAACTACACACGTATAACATATTAAATTGTGGTTTGAGGTGCCACTGAAAAATGAAGTCCTTCGCGTGGATAATATACTGAGGGATGTGTCAAGTCATAACTGTTGCTGTTGTCATAGTTACTTTGACAATAGTTTACTGTATATGAAAATGAGAAGTCCAACCTCCATTTAAGAGACGTCTTTTCTAAACAGAAAAAAAACAATGGAAGTAAATGTGGTTTATTGCAACCTTTTGTGTGGATGTGGCAAGAGTCCAGCGTTTTATTTGGAGTGCAGCAATTTATAGCCTCATAAGTTTGCTCATAAGCAGTTTTGAAGGGGTTTTCCCCTCCTTTTGACTTCTCAAAAGCCCTCCCCCAATCCAAAGATAGCCCTCATTTCCATTAAATTGCTTCTAAGGATATTTTTTAGTGCCAAAACTGAATAGATGGTTCACCTAACTTAGCACTCATAACTTGGCACATAATAGGTGATTAATAAATACTTGCTGATTGATTGACTGATTAACTGCTGCCTTCAAATGTCATTCTCTGTTTAACATCTTTGAGTTAGTTACAACAGCCAATCAGAGGTTTTATAAATGAATATTTACAGAATCATGGGTTTCCTCCCAGACAACAGGGATTTACATGTGGATCTTAACTCAGGCTGCCTCAAAGAGCAGCCTTAAGTATGGAAAAGCCTTCTCGAGCTAGAGACATGTACCCTGACTTGTGAGGGCTCTAAAATCTTCAAGAACACTTGGAGTGTTTCATATCACTATGCAGTGATATGAAAAAGAGAGCTTGTCTCCAGATAACCCAGAGAAATCCATCCCCAAATTGCATTACTACCCAGCACTCATGGTTGTGAAACCAATACTGGTGCTTGTATCAGTTCTGAAAAAAAGACTAAGGGAAGAGATTACTCTACCCCATCTTCAGAATTGGTGTGCAATGGCCAGAATTATCCCCTTGTGAGAGGTTCTGGGTGGGGAAAGAGAGAGTGAATACTGGGTTGGACCCTGAGAAAATTACTGTAGCTGGGCCAAAGTGGGCTAGAATTTTCCCCTACTTGCCTCCCTTTGGGTGCAGCCCTGGCTGCTGCCCCTCTTGGAGGAGAGTCAGTCAGGAGTTTGTGTGATATTGGCATTCCCTTGGGGAGGTAGGGGGTCTGTGGTCAATGGTCAGGTCTTTGTCAGTTTGGAAGGCAAGACACGTGTCATATCCAAGGAAGTAATTGAGTAACGACGACAATGATGATGATAGAAATATGGAGCACTTTAAAGTTTGCATAGCACTTTATGTAAATGATTGCACTGGTTTCCCATGAGATACTTAGAACAAGTGTTATTATTCCCCTTGTACAGATGAGGAAATTTAGGGTTAGAAGGGTGAAACGATTTGTCACACACTAAGTGTCTGATTTCAAATCTGGCCTCAGACACTTACTAATTGTGTGAACCTGGGAAAGTCACTAAACCCTGTTTGCCCCAGTAAAATGAACTGGAGTAAAGTGAAATGGCAAGTCACTCCAGTATCTTTGCCAAGAAAACCCCAAATGGGGTCATAAACAGTCAGACACCACTGAAACAACTGAATAATTACAACATAAAACATATCTTAACTTGCTTACTCAATACTTAACCAAAATTACCTAGATCTAGCTAGATCCCTAAAGAGGCTGGAATCCTCTTCTCCTCAATACCCCCAAGTCAATTTTCAATTCATCTAGCTAGGGGAATTCCATTCATTGGTTCATCTCGTAATACCAGGTTCACACTCGGCCAATCAGGAAGGCTCCCAATTACAAGTATGTTGGTAAAGTATGTCTTCCACATCTCTACCTGACTACCAGTTTGCTAGTTAAATTTCTTTTCAATGCACAGGTTGTAATTTGTGTTAATAAGGAAGAGAAGGATCCAGCATTGAATTCAGGGAAGGAATAGTTGTCCATTCTGACTGCAATAAAGAAGTCATGAAAGTATGTACTAAGACTAAGACAAAACAGGCAATGTGTGTCAAACTGTGGAAGACTTTAAATACCAGGTTAAGGGTTTGTACTTTAGCCTATTGGCAATGGGGAGTCATGGAAGGTTTTTGAGCAGCAAGAGAGTGACATGGTGACCATACTTGTGCCTTTGGAAGATGATTTTGACAACTAAATGAAGGATAGATTGGATCATGGATGGATCATAGAAGCTGAGAGTTTAATCAGGATACTATTACAATGATCAAGATGATAGATGTCAAGGGCCTGAACTGAGAAGGAGCTTGTGTAAATGGAAAGAAAGGGAGAGCCTCAAGAGTGGTGAATCAACCAGACTTAGGTCGTGGTTAGTGTTTCATAAGTATTGTCTCTTCCTCTGAGTAACGAGCTCCTTGAGAGCCAAGACTATCTTACTCTTTTATTTACATCTCCATCACTTAGCAGAGTGCTTTGTACATGGTAAGGATTTAATGAATGCTTTATGGATTCATTTGTTCATGAGAGATGAGGAAGAAGTTAAGGGTACTTTTGAGGTTATATACATGATTGACTGGGAAGAGGATAATACCCTTAACTAAAATAGAAACTGGTCCAGTTCCTCTACATTCTCAGATTATCAAATTCATGTCTGGTACTAGCAAGAACTTTTCCCCATTTCAGGTCCTTCCAACTTCAGTGAGTTCCCCTTCATAGATTCATAGAGTGTTGGCTTGAATAGGACCCAAGAGATCATTTAGTTCAGGAGCTTTTCACTTTGTATCATGGACCCTCTTGGCAACCATCTGATGAAGTCTATGAACTCCTTCTCAGAATAATGTTTTTCAAAGCACAAAATAAATCATAAAATTATGAATGAAAACAATTATCTTGAATTAAAGATGTAATATTTTCCCCATTCAAGTTCATGGACTCCTCTGAAATATATCCATAGCATCCATGTCCCCCTTTCAGAATCCAGGTTGATCTATTCCAAACTTCCTTTATTTTTCACACAGCCACAAGAGGTTATCCAGCTTGTCCCTGGTAATACAGGGAGGAGGTATCTTAAATAACAGTCTTCTATGTCATAATCCATTTTGTCCCTTGACTTTAGAGCTCTTTTTCATTTATTACTCTTCCACCTTAAAGCAAAAAAAAAGTCTCTCCAGCTTCTGAGTGGGCAAGAGGGTGTGTGCCTATGTATGTGACAGTCAACATTCATTCAACAAGTATTTATTGAGTAGCTCTTGTATGCCAAACACTGAGTAGGCACACCAAACTCCTCCCTGCCCTGGAGGTGACTCTGGTTCTGAGTTCCAAAAGTTTTCAGTATCTAGGGGTAGACTGGATATCTGTTATCCTAATGATCAGCCTAATTACAAGGATGGTTGTAATTATGTTGGTAACAGAATGATGAATTTTTATCCATAACCACTCCTGATTATAATTAGCACCATCTACATAATTTATATGGAGGAGATTCCTGATCTGTGCCAATGTAGGGGACACCCACACCAATGATATGGAAACTATATGAAGTACTGAAAAATGTGCAAAGTTCTGTGAAATGTACTGAGGTTACCAAGGCAAGAATGTAAGCACAGACTTTGGGGACCATGGTCTTAGGTACTTTTCCCATCCTTGGTGCTACATGTAAAATTTTTTCAATGACTTTAGTAACTGACTCATCATCTTCCTCTCTACCTCTGCTCCTTCCCTTATCCTTAGGCACTTTAATATTCATATTTCTACTAACCTGACCACACAATTCTCTACCATTAGAGACCTTCTTAGGCTCATGGGATCATATATTTAGAGCTAAAAGAGACCTTCAATGCCATCAAATCCAAATCCAACCTCCTCATTTGATAGTGAGGAAACTGATACAGCTGGTAAGTGTCTGAGGTGGTATTTAAACCCAGACTTTACTGCCTCCCGGTCCAATGCCCTCTCTCCTATACCATGATGTCTCTGTCTGTAACCCCCCCTCCTTGGCTCACCTCCAAGATCCTGAACATTAAGATTCCGTTCCAGTTACTTCAAACCTCTCACTCACTCGCACCAAACCTACATTTTCCCCTAATGATAACCTGCCTCCTTGATCTACTACCACTTACTCAAATGATTTATCTCTATGAACTAGAGTAAGTCCCTTACCCTTTCTGATTCTCAGTTTCCTTATCTGTCAACTGAGAGAGCTGGACCAGATGATCTCCAAGGTCCTTTCCAGTTCAAAATACTATGAACACCAGGAAATAGAATCAATGGGGCACCACAGTAGATGGCTGAGAAACTCTGACAGCAGACAAGTGAACCTGGGACAGATAATGTGTGGAAAGATTCAGTTTCAGGAATGATGTCAAAAAAAGTGACACGTAAAAGTGGTCAGTCAGCCAGTCAATAATCTCTTAGTCCTGCAAAATGCAGTGGGATTTTCCAGTGACAGTTATGGTCACACATCAAATATGCAAATACTGTTAATCACACTTCTCTCCTCCCACTCGCTCTTAGACACATAGTTTGAGATCCTTGTTAAGATCATCTCTGGATTGAATAGAACAACTGGAGGAAAGTCATAAGTGCACACTAGTCTGTCAGTCAATAAGCAATTATTAAACACCTACAATATGCCAGGCGTTGTGCTGAACTCTGGAGATACACACAAAGACAAAAGATAGTCCCTGCTCTTGAGGAGTTCACAATGTTATGGGGAGACAATGTGCAAACAATGATGTACCAAAAGACTACCAAGTGTGTACTGTGCTGAAAGATTCTCCTTGGATGTAGACTTAGAGATAACACTTTACCTCATCATAGAGTAAATCACAAAGTCCCATCATTTCTTTTTTCCAAATATATTTCATATCCATCTTTTCCAACTCCCTCCCATGGTTAACAAAGCTTTCCTATGTCTTCATTATTTCATTCCTGAATTACCATGATTGCTCCAGAAATGATTTTCTTATTTCCAGACTCTTCCCACCACAAACCCTCACTCGCATGATGTAGTCTTCCTACAGCAACCCCTTTATCACATCTC
Source organism: Potorous gilbertii (assembly GCA_028658325.1). Taxonomy (NCBI): domain Eukaryota; kingdom Metazoa; phylum Chordata; class Mammalia; order Diprotodontia; family Potoroidae; genus Potorous; species Potorous gilbertii. Next base: position 119,504,567 of record CM053769.1, read on the forward strand.
TCCTCTGCTCAGGAAATTGTCATTGATCTTTATTGTCAATTCAGTTAAGTGCCCCTAAAACACAAGGACCTCTCTCCCTTCCACACCTAGCTATCCATAAGGCTCACTAATTCCCAACATGTATCCTCCATCCTCATCATGCCAATAGCCTCTTTGTTGCCCATATAGTATCATGTTCATTCCTATATCTCAGTCTTTACAGATAATATTCCTTTAGTGTGGAATGCTCTGCGTATATGCCAAATATACATGTATAATACATGTGTACACATGTAAATCAATATATAAATATATTCATAAATATACATGCACAAATATATATTACACTGTACTTAAATATGTTACACATATACATAGATATATACACCTCTGTGAATAAGTACATATACATAAATATATACCATGTATTACCATATATATACATGTATATAAATGTTATATATGTGCATGTACTACACATAAATATATGCATATGCACAAATATACATATAATAAATTATGTAGTACATGAATATATTATAATATACATGAATATATGTATTGCAATATAAATATACCTCTTATACAAGTTTATGAATATGCATGAATATTCAAAATACATATCATGTGTATTAATATACATGTTGTACACATATATAAATGTGGGTATGGATGAATATGTAAGTATTTACTTCTTTAAAAAAAACTGTACATAATAGAAGTTCATAGTTGCTTATATGTTCCTCTATTTCATATTGAAATGTTTCTATTATTTAAGTTCACAATCAAAAAGAACTTTTTTTTCAAAAGAAGGATAGCTTGAGCTTTACCATCCCTTCCTCTTTCCTGATCTCTTCCTCTTCACACTCTCACTGACACGTAAAAGAAGATGAGTGACAGGTTAAAGTAAACTGGGAAATTGCACAGGAAGGGATAAAGTGAGAGAATATCTGGATTTTTTTTAAATCATCCATCTGTCGACAGGATGGGAAGGTGTGGCTAGACCACAGTTCAAGTAGAAAAGATTTGGGGATTTTGGTAGCGTGAGAGCTCCAGATGAGTCAGCAGTGTGACATAGCAGCCTACCAGGTTAATGCAATCTGAGACTTCACCAAGGGAAGCCAAGCATCCAGAATGAGGAAAAAAGTTGGGCCATCTCTGCAGTATTGTGCTTGGTTCTGGGCATCACATATTAGGAGGGCCACTGACAAACTAGAGTATAACTAAAGGAGAGCAAATAGGACGTTGAGAGGGCTAGAGACCATACAATGTAAGGATCCGTTGAATGAATTAAGGATATTTAGCCTAGAAAAGCTTGGGGATAGAGGAGAATGATGGGTCTAGTCAAGTATTTGAAGTGCAAGAAAGGTTATCTTCATTCTGCTTCTCTTTTGAGGAAAGAATTCACTTGAAAAGTCTAAAGAGGATCTTAGTATCACACATTTAGAGTTAGAAGGGACTTCTAATAGAAACCATCTAGGCCAGCCCTCTCATTTTATGTATGGTCAAACAGAAATGTATTGTCACAAACAGTATCAAAGGTAGAATTTGAACAAAAGTCTTCCAATTCCAAATCCAATATCCTTTCCACTGTACTCAGGCAATAGACAGACAGACAGACCAATAGACCAACAGACAGGCTGACAGATAGACACAGATAGATAGATAGATAGATAGATAGATAGATAGATAGATAGACAGCATATAGATAGTAATAGAGCTGTCCAAAACTAGAAACATTGTACCTCAGAAAGTAATGGATTCTCCTTTGCTACAAGTCTTCAAGAGGAATCTACATGGTCACCTAAAAGATTATAACAGATTGGGGATTCTTGTTCAGGTACCAGTTTATACTAACTCTTCTGTCTTTGAGATTCCATGGCTCTAGTCTAGCCCACAGAGACTCTTCCAGCTACTCATCTCTTAACATTTCCATTTCCATATCTGATCATTTATCACCAAAAATCATCATACCCTAGATTAATTGGATATGATTTCCTGTTTCTGAAGCAGCTGGTGGTACAATGGATGGAGCATTGGCCCATAAGTCAGAAAGACTTGAAAATCTAACTTCAGACACTAACAAACTTGTGACCTTGGGGAAGTTTGCCTCCATTTCCTCAGCTGGAAAATGGGGCTCATAATACAACCTATATTTCGTGGTTGTTACGAAAATAAAATAAGATAATATTTTTGAGGCATTTAACACAGTTGATGGCAAATAATAGGCCCTTACTAAATACTTATTCCCCATTCCCATGTCAATGATCACAGAAAATATGGATTATTTTTTAAAATTTCATTTGCAAACTGGCCATTTGGAATTTAGATCATGTTTTCCCACCAAAATTATGCTACAAATGATTATCAAGTTCCCAGGCTAGACTATGATTTATTTATTTGTTTTTATGACAAACTTAACATGAACACTTCAATTTATGAAAATAGAAAAGAGGGCTGTGTTTGAAACTGTGGGCTTCTGTTATATGCTGCTAGTTTTTCATTAAGTATATATTAAATTTAACATAGTTGTAAAAATCCTGGTCTGTGATTCCTTCTGAATTTTCTTCTGTTCTCTGTTGGGCATTTTCTAACATATCAATGACACTCTTTTCTCGACCAACTCTCTCACTCCCCACTGCCACGCAAGAGAAGCTTCTGTAATGAAGTACAGTTGGGTATAACAAACCAATGCATTGCACTGCCACAATTTAACTAAAGTACAATATTAACATGACTTGCTTGAGTTCAGAGTCCTGAGAGTAAAGGTTTTGGTACAGAAGAGGAAAAGAATAATGGGAAAAAACCAAATTCTTCACCTTTTTGGAGAACCAAAGAAGGCTTTTGGCACCCTCCAAACTTTTCCTGTACCCTTTGCCCATATTTCAAGGCCCCTCTCCATGGTTCCCCACTCAACTCAAACTGCCCTAATATATCCAGTGTATCACCTCACCTATGCGTACTATCTCCCTTTTCCAAGAACTGAAAATCTTATTCCCTCAGGGTAGTTGATCTCATCAAGGTAAACAAATCAATCAAATTAATTCACACTAGTTATGTATCTTATGTTATCTTTTTCTGTCTAAAAGTTGTTTTTAAATTTGTTTTTAAAAACTTATTTTTAACTTTTACTAAAAAAGGATTTTTAAAAAAAATACTCTTTTGTTTACCCAAATGAATCTCTAAGTTGTGAAATTTCAAATAATGTAGCAAGTTAAGCGAAAATAGGGACAGTATAGAGAAGGTTGTGTTGGAGGGACATGTAGAACCCCACCTTAGGCTGAAAAACTTTTCCTTGGAGGTCTGTGTTTTGGATATATTCCCCTAGAAAGTCCCTGTTTTTCATTTTATTCCTTTTCTCAATCACTAAACACAAAGATTCTCTGAAAGTAGCAAGTAATCAAGCTTGTGGGGAGGAAGGAAAAAGGCAAGGTGCCTTTTTTTGTTAGCTGAATATTTGTAAACCAGAGACTGCCTGTCCATCTCTGTGTCACCCACAATACCTTGCACACAGTAGATACAGGAGTACTGTTGGTGGATTTATAGCCATATCCTGTTCACTAAACTTCCAGCTAAATCCTTTGAATGACTCCATGGAGGCCAGGTCTCCAGAGGTCCATGAAAGGATGTTATGAAAGGTTTCTTCATTATCCAAGGTCTTGTGATGCTTCAGAGCTAATAGTGATGACCCAGAAGTCAGAAGGTGGTCAAAGGAGTGTACTTTGATCCCCAACTAGACAGCCTAGCCTTGCCTACTTCCACTCCCTCAGGGCTCTTAGACACTGTTCTTCCTGTGCTAAAGTTTTTCCACTCTCCCAGAAGGGGCAGGTCCTGGCCGCTCTGTGGCCAAAGGGAGTCCTACCTCATATCCTTACCCAGAAGTTTGTGTAATCTGCTTGGTTTCAGCGGTTTCACTTCTGGAAATGGAACAATATGGGAGTGGGGGATGGGCAGTGGACCCAAACCACAGCACCAGAATGAGAAATAGTACCACCAATGAAGCTATTATATCATAAGTAATTGGCACATGGCCATTCCTCCTTGAATGTCTCCTCCCCAGAATTAGCTCTTCTAAGAAATTTTTAGCCCGCTAACACAGCCCTCTGTAGAAAATGACCAAGACCCTGGAAATATGGTGTGTTGGGAAGAGTCCCGGACTAGAGTCAAGAGAGCTGATTTTAATTCTGCCATTAACTAGTTGGCAAATCATTTAACTACCACAAGTCTCAGTTTCTACCATTTAAAACAGGCAGTGGGATTACAGGTGAGGCTGTCCAAAATGAGACAGATAATAGTCCAATGCATTCTGTCCTGGTGAGAACACATTTAAAGTGTTGTATTCAATTCTAAGTGCCAGATCTTACAAGGAAGAAGAAGGAAGAGGAGGAGGAGGAAGGAGGAGAAAAAAGAGAGGAAGGAGGAGAGGAAGAAGGAGGAGGAGGAGGAGGAAGAAGGAGAAGGAAGAAGGAGAAGGAGGAGGAGAAGAGAAGGAGGAGGAAGCAGGAGAAGAAGAAGAGGAAGAGGAAGAAGGACAAGAAGGAGAAGGAAGGACAAGAAGAAGAAGAGGAGGAGGAGAAAAAGAAGGAGACGAAGAGAAGAAGAAGGAGATGTGGAAGAAGGAGAAAGAGAAGAAGAGGAGGAGGAAGAAGGAGAAGAATGAGAAGATGAAGATGACGATGATGAAGGAGGAGGAGAAGGAGGAAGAGGAAGAGGAGGAGAAGGAGGTGGTGGAGGAGAATAAGGAGGAACAGAAGGAGAAGAAGTATTCCACAGGAGGATAGATGAAAGGAAGAGGAGATGTATAGCCTAGCAAAAAGACTAAGGAATAAAATAGGGGGAAAGTGTTCCTTGATGCCCATTGTCAAAGATTTGAAGTGCCATCATATGAAAGAGAAATTTGAATTATTTTGTTTGTACCCAGTAGATAATCAATCAACGTTTATTTATTTGCTTATTTACTCATTTATTAAATGTTACTTTGTACCAGGAACTGTCAGAAAAGTAACAAAAACCAAATGGTCCCTACCCTCAAAGAACTTAAAATCTCTTAGAGGAAACAACATAGAACAATAAATAGGTACCAAAAAATGTTAAGGTAAAATACAAAATATTGACAAAATAAATCCAAGGCAATTTCAGATGGGGAGAAACCACATAGCTAGGGGAAGTGGGAAAAACCTTATTCAGCAGGTGGTGCTTGGGTTGAGTGTTACAGTAGGCTGAGAATTGGAAGAGGTAGAAGTGAGGAGCTGATGCATTCCAAGCATGAAACACAGTCTGGAAATGAGACAGTGTCAAATATGAGGGACAGTAAGGAGGCTTTGCAGGCAGGTAGGTGGCGCCATAGTGCACAGAGCGTCACACCTAGAGACATCCTCATGAATTCAAATCTGGTCTCAGGCACTTACTAGCTGTGTGACCCTGGGCAAGTCACTTAACCTTGTTTACCTCAGTTTCATCATCTGTCAAATGATCTAGAGAATGAAATGGCAAACCACTTTGCCAAGAAAACCCTAAATGGGGTCACAAAGGGTCAATTATGACTAAAATGACTGAAAAACAAAAATAAGGTACATATACTTGTATATATGTGTGTATGTATACACATACATATGTACATACATCTATATGATAGTATGTTCATCATCTCTGCAGACAACACAAATTGGGAGGGATATCTAACACACTGGATGACAGTCAGGACCCAAAATTATCTTGATTCAGGAGAGCATTGGTTTGACTCAAAAAAGATCAACTTCAGTGGGACAAATATTATCTTGTCACTTACTTTAATCGGTGTAGGGTTCTTTGAATATGTCATTTGACCCCCATTTATGAAATAGCATCTTTTGCTCATACATGTAGAATTGGAAGGTATTTCAGGCTAACGTGGTCTAATTTCTTCATTTTACAGATACAAAAACTGAGGCTGTGAGAGCTTAAGTGAGTGCCCAGGTAGAAAGCATGGAAGGTGGGATTTCTACTCAGGTTCTTCGATTCCCCCTTTCTCCTAGACCCAAGTCACATGTCAACAAAATGTCAATAACTCACTCCTTTATTAAAGGGAGTCTTATGTCTTCTTTTGTAAAGGAGTCATTTTATAAGGTAGACTATCTTGTCCTAACTGGTCTTTTTGGTAAGTCTGGATTTTCTTGTATTGGGTGCATCTAAGTACCTTAAGAGAAGAAATGGACATATCTCAAAGATCTATGGTATAGAAAATCAGGATACCATTTTGATAGTTCAATTAACAAGCCATGTGCCTAGTATATGGCACCTAATGTCCAGGGTAACATAGCTATTAAGTTTCTGATACTAGATTTGAACTCATGAAGATGAGTCTTCCTGACTTCAGGATCAGCATTCTATCCACTGGATCACTTAGCTGATATAGATATATACACAATATATGTATGTATGTATGTATTATGTAAATATGTTCTATACAATGCTTATATTATGAAATATGTATTATATTATGTATTATACACATATTTTGTGTATTTTATTATATATAATATAATTTTATGTGCATTATATTATGAATTTTATATACTATATATGTACATAGTATGTATATATGTACATATGTTGTACATATGTCTCCTTCATCCAAATCACTGATTAAAATGTTAAATAACACAAGACTCTGCATATTTTTAAGTACAAATCTCTGAGCTACCCTACCATAAATCAATTGGTATTGAACCATTAGAAACTGTTTTTTGGATCTTGCCATTCAACCATCTGATTGTGTTGCTTATTTATTCATAGTTGTTACTCTATGATAGTCAAACTGGCCTCCTACTTATTACATGGACACAATATTCCAACTCCTGTCTCTGTGCCTTTAACAACATGATTTCCCCCCAAGTTGAGATCCTCCCTACTTACCCCTTTCCTACTCTACTTCTTAGAGTCACTACATTCACTCAAGTTTCAATCGATGTGCCTCTGGCATTGGAAAGTCTCCATAGATCCAGTTGATCATTAGGGCTCCCTTGCTCCTGAATTTATTATGTCTGTATCAAGCAAATATTTATTAAGGACCTATTGTGTGCTAGGAAATGTCCACACTTAGGAGACATTTTTAAATGTCTGTTGAATTGAATTGCATGTAGTGAATGGTAGAGATGCCATGAATGAAAAAGTAGTGTTTACCTTTCACAAGTATGACAAGGAGAGAACCTTTGACTAAGCAACAGATAGAGGTGACTGAGAATTTCAATGGACAGTTTTAATGACAAAATTGAAAAGTTTTTGCACATGGAAAATGGGTGCAATTTGAATTAGAAGGCAGACAACTAATTGGGAAAGAAGGTTCATAGTCCATTTCTTTGATAATTATTGGATATCCCAAATATAAAGAAAACTGACAAAAATATATAAGAGCAGTCTATGGATAGACAGATTCTAACCCTCCACTGGTGAAGGTATGGCTGGATCTAATCATTCTGGCAAACAATTTAGAACCATTTCAAAAAGCTACTAACCTATGATATACCCTTTGATCCATTGACCCCCCCATTTGGCATGTGCCAAAGACAGAGGGAGAGGACTTGTCTATGTATACAAAAAATATATAGCAGCAAAGAGATGAGAGCAAAATAAACACGGAGTGAGATATATGAATGAATAGAATAGAATATCCTTGTACCATAAAAAATCATGGTTATGATAGATTCAGAGAAACTCAGAAACACTTGTAAGAAATGAGTGGAAACACAAGAACTGGTTACATTTTGGTCACTTTAATGTCGAGGAAAACCACTTTGAAAGACTTCAGGACTCACCCAAGTAGTGATGAAGATAGAAAGAAATATATCTCCTGGCTCTTGGCACGAAAGACTCAAGATGCAGAATAAGAAATACAATCTCAAAAGATACCAATTTGTTTATTCATTTTGTTTGACTCTACTGATTTGTGTAATAACTGGGGTGAATATAAATATGGAAAGCCCAGATTTCTCAAATGATGCCACGTGGGAACTATTTTGTGATTAAGAGAATCAGTCACACTATGTGGGGCTAAGAATAAAACAACATGGCAGTCTGGGAATTTGATTGGTCTATCAGAGGTGAGGCACTAGCACTTTCTAGACCAGGAGCACCTTGAAGAGACAGAACTTAAGCTTAAAGAAAAATGTAATCAGTAAAGTAGGAGAATAAACCCAAACTTCCCTCCCCCTCTTCTCCCCCCCCGCCCCTGTCATTGGACAGGTGACAACTTTGTGAACTTCAAAGGGTCAGAAAAGCTGGAGTTCCCATCAGCATAAGTAGTTGAGTATACCAGATCTGCCAGCAGAGTCCCCAGGTAGCATCTGTATAGGGAGACACAGAAAACGAACCAGATACAGCTTCAGGCTCTACAGGGATGCAAGACTTTGGAGGCCAACAGAGAGCTATACTTAGGGGAAATGTTAATGAGAATTCCACAAAAGTAGAACAAGGACTTCCTGTAACCAAAAGTTGTGTTCATCCTTTTACCATATGTGCTGCCTAGGTTTGAGCACACGCTCCCCAGAAAATGTGTGTGTGCAAAAGGAAAAGATACCACTGGCAAAAAGGGGGAGGGAGTGCCAGAGGCGGGTATTGTTTAGTAACTACTGTTCTTTGCCACACCTTCTCAGTAAATATCCCTCTTGGAAAATCTATTGACATCAACTGATTGAATGATATTGAGAAGCAAAGTGAATGGGCATCATGAGTGACAGTAATAGCTCCTCTGTGTTACCCCAGAACCCTGAATGAATTAAGTAGCATCTGATACTCCAACCTATCAGTAGTAGTGCAAGTTGGGAGAATGACCCCAGAGGAGCATTCCATTTGTTAGAAGAGAGGACAAGGAGGGAGGCTGGTGGGTAATAATACATAAACTGTAAAGAAATAAATGAGCAAAATAAGGTAATTTTCTACAAATCACAGCTATAAACAGAAAGACATTCAGAAAGGATGCAATTTATCTTACTAAATTATTTTATTTCTATTTTTTGTTTACAGTTTCTTATACAAATCTCATCCTTTATATATTGAAATATTTATGTTTGCTGATGATAATGCTCATAATAACAAAGAAGTCTTGAAAAAGAAAGTATGATTCATACTTCTGTTCCATGCAATCAAGCAAATCCAAAACTACATTCTGCAAATCTAATGAAATCCATCCCTTCATTTATATTGTAATTGACAACAGGATTGCTATTACAAATACTATAGTATTTGTTGACATCATATTTGGAAAGGATTACATCATTACAGAATTCAAATTGCCCCTTCTTTTCCTGAAAGTCTGAGGTGTCACTTCAAGTTGCCATCAAAGTTACCACTATTCCCTTTTCTTAGTTTTACAAAATTATGCAATTAGTTGACCAAGAGGGAAATTTCGCTGTGCTTTACTTCTGCTTTTGGTAGTGAATAAAATAGCCCAGATGGCAGCAGTGAATCACTTCTTCGCTTGACAGCTGAAACTGACCAAAGGCTCTTATCACTCCTGCCAGCAAAGGTACTATTTATTTCTCTGAATTCTTCTGAGTGATTACTGCCTGGGAGAACTCTATCTATTCTGGTTGAGGGGTAAGGAGGTCCAGGAGTTGGGGTAAAAAGTTCTAAGATTAAATGCTATTTTAATGCATAAAGAGTAACTTTCTATCCAGTAACTTTTCACCTTGCTGACTTAGGGTTTTTAATTCATTTTTGTTTTGTTTTTGGCCTCATTTGAAGACTCAATGTGCTTGTGTTTCAATTGGGGCAATGCTCCTGAGTGGGAGTATGTTAAAAGATCATAGATACAGATCTCAGAGAAGATCTCAAAAACCTTTTTGTCCTCACTTCCCAAGTGAGGAGAATAAGGACCAAAGAGAAGTAAGCTGCTCTAGGTCACATAGAGGGTAAAAATCAATGATTTGGATCTATGCTCTTGAATTGCAGAATCTGTGCTCTTTCCACTGTTCCTGTCTGAGTCTTTAAGTTGTATCATAGCATCCATTTAGAGAAGAACCTAGGGGTTACCTTTTTGACTGTGAAGTATTCAATCTAATATAACTTACCAGAAAGAGGACAGGGGACTCTGTATGACAAATGTTTTCATTCATTCTGCCACCATCACAAAAATTACAATAGGATGGTGCATTTGGTTGAAGGAGCAAGAGTTTTTAGCCTGGGAAAATGAACTTACAGGGAGCACATCAGAGCAACTTTCAGGAATTTAAAGGGCAGGAAGAGGAAGAGGAAGAGGCTCAACTTGATTTGTTTGGCTCCAGGAAATGGAGCCAGGAGCAAAGGTTGGAAGTTGAAATGAGATAAATTTGGGTTTGATGACAGGAAATAGGTTCCTGACAATTGGAGCTTTCTGTAAAGGGATTGAGCTGCCACTCAGGGTGGTGGGTTCCCCTCAGATTCTTGAAACAAATAGTGGATGATCCGCTCTTGGGTATTCTATGACAGGGATTTCTTCTTGGTTGTGGGTTGGACTTGATCGGGAGCTCTTCCTCTTTTTGTGTCATGGACATCTTGGACAATAGTCTGGTGAAATCTATGGATCTCTTCTCAGATTAAGGTTTCTAAATGCATAAAATGAAATGCATAGGATTATAGAGGAAATCAAACATTAGTGAAAGTAAAAATATAATATTTTTCCATAAAAAGTTCACAAAACCCCATCCGCTCAGGCCCCAAAACCAATCCATGAACTTCTTAAGGGTCTATGGACTTGGTTAAGATCCCTTTGACTGGATGGATGCTCCGGTCCCTTCCAATTTTGAAATTCTTTGATTCACTTAAACATTCAATGAATTCCCAAGCCAAGACAAAAGGGAAGGGTCCTGAGGATGTAAAAATGTATAAGATATGATCTCTACCCTCAAGGAGCTTCTAGTCATTTAGGGAGAAACAACTTCATAGGGAATGATATTTGCTCAGCCATCTGCAAGTAGTGACCCTCTCTCTATTTTCTTTGTCCAGGAACACAAAGTTATCATGGCAATGGTACCTGAAATCACTTGTGAGGAGGCAGATTTTTATATGTAAGTAGAAAGACTGAGCTGAATGACAAGTATGGTCAGCAGAAGGGTCATCCTATGCCAGGAAAGCAGACCAGGATCAAAGATTTAGAAAGTTGCATAGGTCCTTTAAAAAAAAAACTTAAATTTTCCTATGCAAAAGGCAACCAAAAATTAATATTGCCTCAGTTTCTTCATCTTTTGTAAGGGAATTGCATGAGATGATCTCTATGGTCCAGTTCTAAAATGTTAATCCTCTGCTTCTTTTTGCATGCCACCATAACCAGTTATAGCCATGGACATTATTAATTAGGCATCAGTCCATCTCCTACAGAGCTCAGAGGAAAAGACTGGGGAGAATAGGTTGGGATAGCAGGGTTCAGTTGGGAAGGAATTAAAGGGAAAAGATGGTGAGTCAGGCATTGGATTTTAGAGGGACTCTTTTGCAAAGATTAGCTTAGGAGTCTGGACTTTTATTCTAATCCACTGGCTATTCCTTAGTATCCTTGAGTCTCATGCGGGACTTAGTCCCCAGATCTCCATATACACTTCCCAATTCCTCCTTAACATAACCAAAATCAGTAGCAGAGGGCCTTCCCACAGCTTCACCGGGGTACAGTACCCACTGACCAATCCTTTAAATCTCATATTGATGCACAAATTGGTCACCCTTTAGAGTATGTTGTGCCTATGCTCATGGAGTTTGTCAGAAAGACTTCAGGGACTTGATCATAAGTTCTCTATTAATATTAGAGGCTTTTGCACAAGGAGAAAGACCCTCACTTAGGAGAAGTAACCTAATAGCTTCTTTGTTTTGTTTCCAGGGACAACGATGACAGTCAATTTTATGAGGCTGATGGTCCCAACCAAAAGAAGGTAAGGTTCTTGGCTAGCTTCTTTTACGGTCTAAGTTCTGGGTCAAAGGCTGTAGGGATATAGGGAGGGGGAGGACTTTGACATGGTGACAGCCCAGGCTCTACCACTGAGCTCACAGGGTAAGCCTTTGTACTGTGTTCTTTTTCATCTCCTTATGAGAGTTGACATGGTTCTGTGGAATCAGAGAATGGGTTTAAATCCCAGCTCTATGACAGCAATCAAGTCACTTAGCCACTCTCAAGCTATTTTCTCATCTACAAAATGGAGAGGAAGGAGTCAGATAGACTGGGTGGTTTCTGAGGTCCAATCCAACTCTAGATCTACGGTCATATGTCATAAATGGGACCCATAAAAATTCAGAGGTGGTGAGGACAAGTCAAGTACTCACCTTTGAATCATCTCTATCTTCCTAGAAAATATATTTATCATTATGGGGTAGCCCACTAGATCCTAGGGAATCTTGTATAACTAAATACATGCCAAACACGGATGATGACATTGGAAATGGAAACCTGGTACTGGAAAAAGGACCAAGAAAAAAAAGAGTAGAATTGGATTCAAATTCTGGCTATAATAAGATACGAGACCTTTACCAAGTCAAGTTTTTTTTCATCTGTTAAATGAAAGAGTCTTGACCTACATGACTTGCAAACTCTTTAATAGTCTACCATTCTAAGGGATAAGTGGAATCTCTTCTCAACCCAATTAAATTCTTCAAGGTGGTGATTGCTCAGAGGAAAAACAAACAAGAGTTCAGGGACCCTAAACCAACAACTCCATTGTTTCTCTGCAGGGTTACTTCCAGTATCCTGATCTTTGCTCCAAAGAAAGTCTTCTGGAGGAGGATGGCATCCAGGTGAAATTCACCAGTCAACCCCATCAGTTGCATCGAGCTGTGATGGTAGTTGTTGCCATTGAGAAGATGAGGCATCTGAATGGAGTCTGCTCCCAGCTGTTCCAGGACAATGATTTGATGAATATTTTCACAAGCATCTTTCAAGAAGGTAAGAAAACTGAGAGACAGATGCTGAGTCTTTCCTATTCCCAACCCTCCCCAACAGTAATCAACATATTTCTCTTTTTTCTAATGTTTTTGGAAAATATTTATATCGTGTTTTGAGGCTTAGAAAGTATTTCACAAGCATTATAACGGTTATAAAGTGAGTAGTGTTTCTATAATGTTTTAAGGTTTTTAAAGCACTTTACAAGCAATAGCTCATTGGATCTTCACAACCACCTGGGAGTTAGGTGCTATTATTTTCTCCATTTTTGTAGATGAAAACTAAGGTAAACAGAGTTTAAGTGACTTACCCCTAGTCACACAGCTAACAAGTATTGGAGGTAGGATTTGATTGCTGGTTTCTCCTGATGCCAGATTCAGCACTTTTCCCCAGTCTGCCAATCTCAAACTCTCCTAAAAGGGCACTCCTTAAGAAGAGGTAGGACAAGAAAAGTAGGAAAAAAAAGTGGATTGAGCCAAAGGCAGAGTCTCCAGGGGAAACTATACTTTACTAAAAGATCCTGGGAAGTGATCTAAGGTGGTTCTTCATGACCTCAAGGGACAATCTGGGCAGATTGCCGCTTCTGATTCAATGCTTCTGAATAGTATATACATTCTACTTTTCAGAACAAATCACCTTCCAGAACTGTGACGTTTATGAGGCTGATTCCAAGTTTCGGTTCGTATCCTCCCAAGATTGCACCATTCAAGATGCAAATCAAAAATGCCTGACCTTGTCCAATGCCAGTGAACTGCAAGCTGTCCATCTCAATGGACACAACATAAGCCAACAAGGTAACTTCTGATATTTTGTCTTTCCTTCTTGATGTCCATACATCTTGGTCTTCATAGTTGGTCTCCAACTTAGACTAATGCCCATATTTCTGTTTCACCATCATCCAGTCTTACAAGATACTGTGCTAGGTCCTATGGAAAGGGATTGTCCAAATTCAGACTGGTTCAAAGGACAATGAGTTTGGGGCCTTACTAGCTACTTCTTTATTTCATTTGGTTCAATCTGAGTGATCAGGGGATTTGTTGTTAGAAAAACCATTTCAGATCATCCCCTCATTTCTGTTGGACCTTTTAACCTCCAGAAATTAAATTTTTGTCCCAAAGAACTAAATTTCCAAAGGATACTAGTTTTGAGATTGAAAGTAGACAAAACTAAAAAAGATTTCAAATTTGGACTTCACATTTCTAGCTCTCTTTGTTATGAGCCATCTCTAAAATTCCTAGGAGTCTAACTGTATCAAACTGGAGGGCAAAAAGTGGAAAATGTGACTATAAGTGATCCAGTCTAGAAAAGCTACCGTAATGGACTGAATTTTTATTCTAAAAGGTTGTTCCCCATTGTGGAAGTTAATAAGTACTAGCCACGCCCACTCTACCCTACTCCTCACAAGTAAAAGCCAAGAATAGAAGCAGGTGTGTTGACAAAGGGAGTCAATGAGAGGAGTGAGTAAGGTGCTTCTCTTCTGAACTTCTACCTTCCTTGAAAGTCAATCATTTGAGCAAAGAAGCTTCCTACTTTCTATTCTCATTTGGAAATAGGAAAGCCTAGTATACTTCCCACTAAGGAGTAAAAGTGTTCTTGGAGGTTCTGATTGTGACATCTTTGACTCAGAAGTCTCAGAAATGTGAGCTCAGTAACATAACACACTCAATTTAACCACCACTCTTCCCCCATTTCTCAATTTTACTCCTCACATATCCATACCCATTTTTTTGCCCCACTCTCAGAACTATGGTCTTCCTGGGTTGGTCACCTTGCCCAACAACTTCTCTAGAAAGAGATTCTTAACCTGGACTCCTTGAACTTTTCAAAATTTAAGTAAATAACTGGGTTTCCCTAGAGTTGGTTTCCTTTGTAATCTTATGTATTTTCTTTTACATACTTAAGAACATTACTCCTTAGACCTCACCAGACCTCACCAAGAGATCCGTGATACAAGCAAAATTAAGAACACCTGCTCTAGGATTGCCATTCACCCTACTGTTCTTTTTTTCACTTTTCCAGTGATTTTCAGCATGAAGCACCTCCTTGGTAAAATAGGATCCAAGAAAACACATGTTGTCCTGTGTATCAAGAAAAATAATCTCTACCTGTCTTGTGTGATGCGTGGCGAGAAGCCCATCCTGCAGCTGGAGGTGAGTATACTAGGAATAAAGACAACTTCCCTTCTTATAAAAAAATTCACTTGTTTCCCACAGCCAGGTCAAATTTTTCCCCAACAAATTGATTTGACTCACTTGCATAAATTTCCCAAACTCTTGATTCCAAATGAGAAAATAATATTGGTTCATTCATGTATCTTCCAATTCTTATTTAATCCTTATTTGAATGGACATTTATTAAGCTTCTACATCGAACAAACCTCAAAATAGCACATCCTTAAATATTTGGGACTTAGCCACAAAGAAGAGTGAGATTCTCCTTCCAATCACCCCAAAATGCAAAACTATAAACAGAATCCAAGAATTATGACTTCTAGTCCCTGCCTTTTATCCTTCTTCCATTGTGACATCAATTTCTTCTCTGACCAACCTAAAGACTTCTCAACTAGCTCCTATTCAAGCACCAGAGATGAAATCATAGTTTGGGAGCTAGAAGGGATCTTGGAGACCATCTAGTCTAAAGCCTTCATTTTATAGAGAAGGAATCTGAGGTCCAAACCTGCCCAGGTTTAAATAGGCAGTAAGTGTCAAAGATAGGATTTGACTTCAACCTCTGCCCTCTAGCCCTTATGCTTTTTGAAGATATAGCTTTGAAGTTTCCTTGTTCTTTTTCTCATGGGAGGAATTTGTCTTAATCATTTACAGCAAATTGACGATTTCCCCACCAATAATGTGGAAACACGATTCATCTTTAACAAGATGGAATTCAATAATACAACTGAATTTGAGTCTGCGGAATACCCCGACTGGTACATCAGCACTTCCCAAGTGGATGGTCAGCCTGTCTTCCTGGGGAATGTACGAGGGGGCAAGGACATAACTGACTTCTTTTTGGATGATCTCTCTTAAGCAGCAAATCTATGTATACTGTGTACTCTAGAACCTAGACAAATGTGAGAAGAAAAGGGATTTGGGAGTTCATATGTTATACATATGACATGTATTCAACTTAGGCCTTAATATGTTCTTTGGAAATTTATATTGCTACCATTCAGATGCTGACTTTGCTCAGGGAAACCCCCCATGACCTTTTTCAATACCTGGCTGAAGAGAATCTGGGGAAATCATGGTGATAGTTTCGTATTCAAGGGGAAGGTTTGAGCACTGGAAGGCAGGGAGTATTAGGAGAGGGGATTTGGAGAAAGAGAAGATGACCATGAAGTAGGAGGGTAAAAGAGACCTCTAACCTGTAAAATTTAGTAAGGGTATGAAATAGGAAGTACTGTGCGAATCACCATCTCAAGACTCTCATGTATGCTGATTCTAAATGGGCTAGGCTATGATTGAGCCCTGTCAGCTATGACTGCTCAAAAGTGGCTCTGCTCTTTCCCAGATGCCAAAATGTGGCCTCTCCTAAATCACCCAGAACCATCTCCCGAAGCCTGAGTTATTTCCAAACTCCTCCAGTACTGCCCTCTCAGGTCTTTAGCATCTGATTGTTTGTTTGTTTATTTATTTATTTATTATGCAGTCTATTTGTGGATGCTCATGTCTATTAATTCTCTGAATGAAAAGGCCAAGATGAACCAGTGTCAGTAAGAGAGTAAAGCTTTTGATGTCTGTAAAACTGAATTAATTTATATTGTTATTGTATGCTCAAAAGACCTAGAAATGTACCCACATGTTCTTGAAGGGTGAATATTTATGAAAAGGGAAACATGACCTGATAATCTCAGTGTTATCACAATAAACTTTGGTTAAACATGAATTTGTCTGCCCATCCATTGTCTTCATCTGGGCTTCTGAGGTGTGAGTGAAAGTGAAAGAGCAATCAATCTTTCCTGCCATAAGGCATGGGAGAAGTGGGAAGGGAGTAGTTTTGAGCCTACTATGACAAGAGTCTATGGATTAAACTGAGATTAACTCACATTAGTTGCTCTCAAATCCTGGTAAAATGACTAACTTGAGACCCACCTCCAAAATCCCTCCAGTCCCATAGGGACCCATGGGCAAGGAGAGATTTATAAGAACTCTACTTTCCCAGGGGCACAAAATACCATTCTGGTCCCAGCACCTTCCCTTGTCCCAAATTCAAGATGATGTCCCAAGAAGAAAAGTGAGAGGTGACAAGGCTGACCACCAGATGCTGCAGGGCAGAGTTCTAAAATGAGGGCATCTCAGCATCTCTCTCTTAGAGGCAGGATTCTATAGTTTCCTGCAGAATGAAGAAAGATTACTTTTTTCTAACCGACACTGAACAGGCATCTTGTACTAGGGTCCCTAATCCTTATGTAATCAGAGAGGACCAGCCTATCTGGGCCAGTTCTTGAAACATAACCAAATATTCCCTGCCTGATTCCAATCCAAGGGACCACATGGAAGCCTAGAGTGCTGGACGTGACAAATCAGGAGTTTGCACTGTGAGATAACAAAGAGTTATCTAATGGGCCACTGATTACAAGACAGCGAATGACTCAGGGATTGCTGAGCCAGGACTCTGGAATACAAAAATGGAACCACCCACTCCTAGCTTGCCCTCTTTCTTTTGTAGCTGCCATGAGGCAGGAGTCCTTTTAACTGCTACCAAGACCCAGATGGGGAGACGGGCAGCTGTCCTATCTACCACTTGGCCACGGAAGCCATGAATCCACGGTCACCTCAGTCTCGTTGTGACTGTTCTTTTTTCATCTCAGGTGAATGAGAATTTGAGAGAGTATGTCCAGGTAGCCTTGTTAGTACGGATCCATAGGTCCAAACAGAAGTCTTTCCACCAATCAGAATTGAATAGTGGCTGTCACAGTGTCCATGGGAGCAGTGATGGCTGGCAGCAATAGAGTCTTGCATTAGGGATAGAGAGAGAAACCAACGACAAAAATGCATAGAATAATTGTCACCTGGGAAGAGGCAGCTTCCAAAAATGTGACCACTCATGGAAGAGTTAAGTGACTCTACAAAGGCATTGATCCAGCAGAGAGCTATACCTACAGGAAACTCCATGAGGATTCTGCTAAGGGAGAAAAGTACTTCCAGAATAGGAGTTGTAAGTTGCCCTTTTGCCAGACGTTCTCTATGTATGTTCCTTGCTATTGTCATGCTCTAAGTTTAAGCCCACTCTGCCTGCAGACATAGTACGGGAGAGAGAAACATAGGATTTGAGGGGAGTGTTTTATACCAACTGTTCTTACTGTATCACCTTAGAAAATATCCTTTCTAAAGACTAATTAAGTCTGGCAGACTGGTTGTTAATGGGGATCATACTGATGGTTACTCCTAGAACCTTGAAAACATTAAGTAGCAGCCACTTCTCTGAGTCCTCACAGACTTGTAAATACAAAGCACAGGCAGTCAGGGCATCCAAAGGTAGTGCTACACATAAGTAACATCTATGATATTATGATTTCTATATTTAGATATGACAAGCAAAGTTGTAGATGAGCTCTAGCCCTCATGGAACTCAGATGTCTCCTCTGACTTTATAGGAACCATAGCAATTCCATTTCCATGTTACTGGGATGAAGGGATCCCATTATCTTTTTGGTTGCTTGAATTTCACCCCCAGCCTCTGCTACTAAACAGTACAACCAACCTGGGAACAAAGTTTCTTAATCACTCTTATACATTCTCAATCATTAATGTTCCTATTGGCATATTCATCTCAAGAAAATCTGCTTTTATCCATATGGCGGTATCTTTCACTTCCTGCGGTATCTCCCTCACTCTAAACCAGGCTGTGCCTCAGAATCACCATTTCAGGCAGTACATCAACCAAATTACCAATTCTTTGATCCTGCTAAGGAAAACCACCTTCAGGCAATGAGACAGTTACATTTATTAAGTGTCTATTGTGTGCCAGACAATAACTGTGCTAAATCCTGGGAATACAAAATACAAGGAACTAAATAATCCCTACTCTCAAGGAACTTACATTCTAGTAAGTGAGAAAAGAAATACAAAATAAAAATCCCATAGTCAGAAAATACAATCTGCTATATTTATTATTGAAAATCACAAGTTATCAATACAGAGGAAAGATGAGTCTATTTACTTTGAGAAAGCTAGGTGGTACAGTGGATAGAGTGCTGAGTCTGGAGTCAGGAAGACCTGGATTTGAATCCAACCTCAGATACTTATTAGCTATGTGACCCTGGGCAAGTCATTTAACCTGTTTGCCTCAGTTTCCTCAACTGTAAAATGAGAATGACAACAGCACCTATCTCACAGGATTGTTGAAGATCAAAGGAGATAATGTTTGTAAAGTGCATAAAACAGTGCCTGGCACTCATGTTGTCTAAGTGTTTCTTGTCTTCTCCTTCCCTGCACGAAGGCTTTAGCTGCAGATAGCAAGGAATCTAATCAACTGAAATAATAACGTAAAAGTATACATGCAGAATACATTCTCAAGCCAAGATCATTTTTCTGCAAAAACAATGAGACGCTTTTTCAAAATCTATGTCTCACATCAAAGGAGTTGGTTGCATCCTACTAGGCTATTGATAGGATTACTGAGTGTAAAAAGGTTCATTTGACAAGAGAAAAGTACCAAGTGACCTTTAGCCAGTTCAGAGTGTCCAGGAAACAGGGTAAAAGAGGAAGCTAGTTTCTGAAAAAATACATGAAAGCCATGTTACTGGTGAAGGAAATGTTGTGAAAAGCTGCATGAAAGCTGTCATCACCAAGGCAGTCATCACAAAGAAAAGGGTCAGGACTCTGAAAGCAAGAGGGGCAGATCTGGAACAAGGAATGTTGGGACTGAATGTTGCTGAAATCTCCCTCCTCCTTCAGCAGAGCCAAGATCCCTTCTCCTTGGGCTTCCTCATGGAAACCAGAAATTTTCCGCTTGATCATGGAAACATCTGCTTGCCTTTCTTTAATGCTTATTTTGTCTTTCTTTATAAAGAGCTCATTACAAGGTATTGCAATTTGGGGTGTACTTAAAGGAAAAAAGGAAGACAATTTGAGCGGGGAGCAATCTCAGAGAAGAGAGATATACGATAGGTCTAACACTGAGGTGTCTTGAAAGGGCATTTTGTCTAACTGGAGACTTGGAGCGATAATATATATATGTATACATACATGCAGATATATAGATATAGATATCCATACATACACAACCCTCTGTTCTGGGAAGTTGCATCAAAGGATAGAGAAAGAGAGAGAGAGAGAGAGAGATGGATATCCTTTGATACAACTTTCCAGAGGAGGAGCATTTATGCCTGGAAACTAAGTAGGATGCAAAGAGTAAATAAGAGTTGCTGAGAATTCTGTGTAAGACCCCCATCCTACCAATGATTTAACAATAAAAATTCATTTTTTAAAATAATCTTGGATAAGTTTGTATAGAAGAATTTAATTGGGTGATGGTGTCAGAAGCAAGCTAGCAAAAGGTTGAGAAGAAAGCAAGAGAAATAGAGGCAATAAATATCTACAGCTTTTTCTAAAAGTTTAACTAAGTGAAGAAAACTATAGAATCATAGTCTATGGAGATAGTAGGGCCTATCCAATAAGGTTTTTTTAAAGGATAAGGAAAACTCAAGCACTTTATAGTTAGTAAGAAAGAAACTGATATGGAGAGGCTGAACACTAGAGAATGAGAATGAGAGAGAGAGAGAGTCAAGTGTGCATGACTTTGGTGAGGGAGAGGTCTATCCCTTCATCAGAGACTGGAGAAAAGGAAGGTATGGTGGGGAATGATGGAAAAGAATGATTTTTAAAAATAGAGAAAATGGAGCTCATAGCAATTGGCCTTGATTTTCTCTGAGAAGATGAGGTCCTCAACTGAGAGCACTGGGCAATGAGACTATCAACAGCTTAAGGAGAAAAGAGGTTTGGAACAGACTGTGTGGGAAGTGGGAGAGAGTCAACTAGGGAAGAACAGAAGCACTGTCTTGCTACTGTTGAAGGCTGTGTTGAGATAAGATAACAAGAATTTGTAGTGGGTCCAGTCATCACAGTGGTATAACTTTCTCTATCTCCACTCAGCAGCATATGACAAGACTATTCAGAATACATCCTATTTTCCTGACATATCCACATGTTAGTCATACACAACAGTACATCTCACACCTCCTCATTTCTACTCCTTGGAACTCTCAAATCCTTTGAAGTCTCAGCACAAATATCACCTCTTAGAAGAGACGTTCCTCCTATTAACCACCAATAAATGTAAGCTCCCTGAGGGTAGAAACTAATTTTTTTTCTCTTTATATCTGTAGTACCTAGCACATAGTACCAGGGTAGTAATAATAGCTCACATTTCTACAGCAATTTAAGGTTTGCAAAGCACTTTACAAATCTTGTCACATCAGAAATAGGAGAATTTTGTATATAGGAAAAGCAATACTGTAACAAGAATCAATTGCAGAAGACTAGGTAACTGATTAATACAGTGATGAACCACATGAAAATGCACTTCCAGAGAAGTGATAGACTCTGAGTGCAGTCTGAAATATATTTTTTTCTTTTTTCTTGCTTTCTTTCATAACCTGTCAAATGTGGAAGTGTTTTATATAATTTCACATAGGTGATATGTATCATATTGGCTGGCTTCCCAATGTGGGGAGAGCGAAAGGGGGAAGGGAAAGAATTTAGAACTGAAAACAAAAACAAAAAAAATTTTAATAAAACAAATATTATCTCATTTGATTATTAAAACAACCCTAGGAGATAGGTGCCATTCTTGTACCTATTTTACAGATGAGAAAACTGAGGTAGATAAAGGTTAAGGGACCTGTCCAGGGTCACAGAGCTAGTAAGTGTATGAAGCTGGATTTGAACTTATCTTCCTGACTCCAGGTCCAGTATGGTATCACTATGCCACCTACCTGCTTCCATACTTAACAAATTCTTGCTATTTTGCTAATTCTGCTTTCTCTCTCTTTGCATGTGGAAAAATATTTATTTCCATATCTCTTTATATTTTTCCATATTGTTCATTTTAATTACATTACAGCCATTCTCTTTCATTAACATAACACATTTGAACTATTCTCCTGTTGAACCTTCAGGTTGTTTCCAATTATTGAAATTTCTCCCATCAAATGAGCATTTTTATATTTAACAATACTGTAAACAACCTTGTAGAATGCAAGCAATCCTTTCTGATGTCAGACATAGTTCTGAAAGGATTTTGGTTTGGGGAGGTTTGGGGTTTGGTTTTTGGTTGTTGCTTATTAGAAGCAAGTAATGGTACTATAACACATCTCTGAACATCTAGCTCTCTTCCTACTCCTCTTCTCTCTCTCTCCCTCCTTCCTGTCCTCTCTCTTCCCCCTCATCTCTCTGCCTCTGTTTCTGTGTCTCTCTCCTTCCTTCTCCTTCTCCCTCTCCCTCTCCTTCTACTCCCTCTTTCCCTTCCTTCCTCTTTCTCCTTCCTCTGTCTCTCTGTCTCTCCCCTTCTGATAACATTTTCTGGGGAATTCCTAACAGTGCAATCATTGGTCAAAGGGTTTGTTTTTTGTTACTTTTTATCACATGCTGACAAGTTCTTCAATAAAGTTTGCATGCAAAAAATACATGAAAGTGCTGAGGTGTCTCTTTGTTGACCTGACATAAACTACATAACATAAACCACATACATTCTTTATTTGAGGCATATATTTCAGCCTGCTGGTCCTTGTCAAATCTGATAATCACTTTTCACTGACAATGACAACCCACCCAATTCAAATACAACTTGTAACCTATGATTCATGTGGAGAAAAATACTAGGTCCATAAAAAATTGAGAAATCATTGTTAAAGAGCATGACATCATCGGCAAAAAAAATGAAATATTAGAAATATTAGAAAAATTAGAAATATTTCCTCCCCTTCCCCACTCCATGCCCCACCTACACCCCCACCATAAATACAAGAGCATCAGAAGAAAAAGGTATATTTGGAAAGTGAACAAAGAATACAATGTCTGAGAAATTAAGTTGAATTTGAAATATACAAATTGTGGACTTTTAGCTGGGGTGGAGTGAACCTAATAAGAACCAATTAAAATGCATTTATCTGGAATTATGCAAGTCAGATTAAGAGATTTTCAAGGCAAAAAAGAAAGAAGGAGAAAAATGCCCACTTCTCTCTGAAGTCAGACACTGTAAAAAGCAACATGTAGAATACAGAATGTAGAGAAAAGAGAGGACAGGTGGCAGATGAGAAATTGCTCTCTCCAAAAAGATAACCCATACTAAAATGGTCTCAGACACTTTTGAGTATAATATGACTCTGGAAGTGTAGGTCTTATTCTAAAGCAAAAGAATAGATGGAAAGTTGTGGGGAGCAACATTATAAACTAGGAAGATATACTCATGTAGGAAATCCAGGAACTTGAATGGCCCAGAGATGGATAAATATAAATAATAGTAATAATAGACTGACAAAGTGCTTACAAATATGAATCATTTTATCCTCAAGCAATCCTGACAGGGAGATGCCATCATTGTCCCCATTTTACACATGAGGAAACTAAGGCAGATAGGCTTAAAATGACTTGTCTGGAATTGCCTAACCACTAAGTATCTAAAGTCAAATTTGAATTCAGGTCTTCCTGATTCCAAGTCAATCACTCTAAATAAGAATATATGTGTATGTATATATGCATATGTATACAAATACACACATATGGATATACTGATATAGCATGTGACGCAATTTAGAAAGAAGAAGTAATTAGGTATGGAATTCAAGAAATAAATGGAGGCAAGATCTAGTCTATGGTAGGAAACCTGTATCCTTGAGGCCACATGTGGCCCTCTAGGTCCTCAAGTGCAGCCCTTTGACTGAATCCAAACTCCACAGAAGAAATCCCCTGAATTAAAGGATTTGTTCTACAAAACTTGTACTCAGTCAAAAAGCCATACCCAAGGCCCTACAAGGCCACAGTTTCCCCTGCCTGATCTAGTCCAATGAAATGCAACAAGCATTTATTAAGTCATGATGAAATAAGGATCAAGGACCTCAGACATCTGCTGAAGGTCTCTCTTCGCAAAAAAAAAAAAAAAGAAAAAGAAAAACAATTGAGTCAACTTGTTTCAGTATTATTTTAGTTCTTCAAAAGTGGAAGAAGCAACAAAAACAAAGTGCTATTTCTAAACCTGCTACTGACCAGTAAGGATGAACAAGTTGCAGAAGTAGAGATGATAGGAACCTTAGAGAAAAGTCAATATGAAAGCTACTTCCAAGAATTCATAGAAAGGGCAGGTAGGATACATGGGTGCAAAATTCCACAGGGGAAATCACCCCAAGAAAGTTGGGAAGTCTTCAAACACAGAGTTATGAAGACACAAATAGTAATTATCCCAATTTTAAAAAAGAGAGAGTAAAAGAGAAAAATATGGCTCCACAAGAAGCTCATCAACCCAAGCAGATTTGTGAAATATACATACAAAGTTGGAAGCAAGAGCAAGTCCTGGAGGTTAAACACTTTGATTCTGTAAGAATTATGCTAGGGGGGAGTCAAGATGGCAGAGTAGAAAGACTCACATACACTAGCTCTTACCCCACAGCCCATAAAATACCTGTAAAGAAGAACCCTCAACAAATTCTAGAGCAG
>CM053769.1:119529573-119549477 GCA_028658325.1 Potorous gilbertii
TAAGCTTTGGAATGCACTATTCAGTCTCTGAAGTCCTCACTAATTTTAATGTTCTGTGACTCTGTGTCTGATTCTGCTTAAAGTTCTTGATTGTATCATGGGGCCCCTTGGCAGTCTGGGGAAGCCTGTGGGTCTCTCAGAATAAGATTTTCAAATGAAGTAAAGAAAATGCAAAGGACGACAAAGGAAATCAATTATGGTGAAATTGTTATCAAAAAAATTTAAGTTCAAAAACCCCAGGTTAAGAAAATTGCCTTAAATCATAGCCTATAGCATCTGTGTTTTCATACATGCCTCCCATCTTCCCTTCTTCTCAAAACTCGAGTGGTGGCCAAGTATGGGACACAGACAGAATTAGGATGCAGGACATAAAGGAGGTTGTCCAAGGGGACATTTGCCTTAGGGAATCATGCTAGATCAGAGGGTTTTTCTTAACCTTTTTTCTGTCATGGATCTTTCTGGTAGTCTAGCCCAGTCTATAGGCTCCTTCTCAGAATAATGTTTTTAAAAATGCATAAAATACATAGGATTACAAAGGACACCAATTGTGCAGAAATAGTTATCCAAATGTTAAAAAGTAAGTTCAAAGATCTCACGTTAAGAATTCCTATTACTGAACTCTTAGCCTAGGCCTCAAAACCCTTCCTTTAGGCTTTTATTCATTCATTCATTCATTCACTAAACATTTATTAAATACTTCCTTTCATCACATTCCTTACCACAGGCATAACTGGTTATGGGAAAGTCCCACAGTGTTCCTCTGCTCCTTGCGCTGTCCTCTTTAAACACACACTCCAGAGAAACTAGCAGATCCATCTGGGATAGAGAAGACCCCAGTGCTTAGGACTGAGTGTCAGTGTGATGACTTAAAGGAAAACAATGGACTGGCCTAAAGAAATTATACACAAATGTCCTTGGATACCCCTCTTGGCAATGTGATACATGATTTGTTTCCTTTAGGTCCTGGCATAGACAGAGAGAGGGTCATTGTGTCTGGTCAAGAAGCCATTTTCACAATTCCCCAAGGATAATGTGGGTACCAGAGTCAGTGCTCAAAAGCCAGGGTGATTCAGAGCTCATTTCTGAACCGAGTAATTACAATGGCTGTTTACTCCTAAAGGCTGATACCTAATTTCTCTGTTCTAGACTTCCCAGGCTCGGCAAAACCAAAAATCCATGCTCTCAAAATTACATGATTTGGGAATGGAAAGGAAGCTAGATACAGAGAATTTTCTCTGAGAATTATACTAAAATATATTAGAACTGTATGAAAATGAAAAGGGTTGCCTCTTGAGTAAATAACCTCTCCATGTGTGGGGCTCAAGCAGGGGCCGGATGACCACATTAGGAAATGCAGTAGAGAGATTTACACACTGGGATGAGGTTCAAGCATTAGTTTGGACTAAATGACCTCTAAGGTCACTTCCATCTTTAAAATGATTGCATTCTACTGAAGACATCTTGCAAATAAACTAAAAGGTTTCATATGTCTGTGAATCCAGCAAGCATGTCAAGTAACAGAATCAACAAAATCTTCATGGGCATAGACAGATGTAGACTTTGGGGTACAGAGGAAAGAGTGAACGGATACCTAGCTCATTAAGCTTGGAGAGGGTCAGAAGGAATTTTTCACACACACATACATTCACACACACACACACACACACATTCACACACACTCACACACACATACACAGTCACACACACTCATACACACACACACACTCACATATACACTCACACTCATATACACAGTCACACATGCACACTTACACACATACTTACATACTCACACACACATCTCCCACTCTCTACCCTGGCATCAAGTCCTACTGGAAGTTATTGGGCAAGGTGGCCCTAAAAAATGGGTGTGATGCCTACTTATACAGGGGTGTGATAGTACAGCTTGACTTCTTTCCAGCTCCAACTCAGCTCTCAGTAATACTTTCAGTCCTCAACAGAAAAGTCTAAGAGAAAATCAAGACACCAGATTTTTTCTCCAGCAAATATAGAAATAATATATGTTATATGCTTATGAAGTCACCTGAATATTTATGCCTTAGTTTTTACAAACTTGCTCACTTTAAAGCAATGAAATAAAATCAATTAATTCACCAACAAGCATTTTATTAAGTACCTACTATGTGCCAGGTGCTGTGCTAAATACAGGGGTTAGAAAGAAAGACAAAAACCAAAAGTCAATAGAAGCAGAAGGTGTATTGGGTCTCAAAGCCCCAGGCCATTGTGAGAGGTAGAATTGGTATAGCTGGCTGAAGAATCACCTGGATTACTTTGACACTTCTCTGATCTCATGACTTTGTCATTCCTGAAAATATTTTGTGCTCTGGAGATCCTGTTGCAACTGGAGACTGAGAGATCAAAAGAAGTTATAAGACTGGTACATGGTCTTACATAAAATGAATGTCACCAGAGGTGACTAAGACAGCAGAAAGGAAAATGGCAAATGCTGGAGGGGATATAGGAAGACAGGCATACTAAAGCATTATTGGTGGACCTGTAGAATTGTTGGTGAACTGGTCTAACCATTCTGGAGAACAGTTTGGTACTATGCCCAAAGAGTTATAAAATTGTGCATACCCTTGGACCCAGAAATACCACTACTAGGCCTGTACCCCAAGGAAATCAAAGGAAAAGAAAAAAGACCTACATGTACAAAAATATCTATAGCAGCTCTTTTTGTGGTGACAAAGAATGGGAAATTGAGAGGGTGTTTATCCATTAGAGAGTGGTTGGACAAGTTACAATATATTAATGTGATGGAATACTACTGTGCTATAAGAAATGATGAAGGGGTTGGTTTCAGAAAAATCTGGAAACATATGCATGAACTGATGCAGTGTGAAGTAAGCAAAACCAGAAGAACAATCTCCATAGGAATATTGTAAGAAAAATGAACTGTGAAAGACTTATTAACTCCAGTCAATATAAGGACCCCTCATAACTCCCAAGAATTCATGATGTAAAATGCTATCCACCTCCAGAAAGAGAACTGATGAACTCAGGATGCAGATTAAATCATATTTTTTTTCCTTCCTTTTTCTTTAACATGACTAATGTGAAAATATTTTTGTGTGACTGTATATGTATAATGTACACTGTTTCTTGGTTCCTCAGTGGGTGGGGAAGGGTGTGGAAGGAGGGAAAAAATGAAGAATGAAAATTTAAATTTAAAAAACTCTCAGAGGCAAGATCCAAACTTGGTTCTTTCTGACTCCAAGTCCAGGACTTTATCTACTACTATCTAATTGAAATAGGCAGGACTCACAAAAAAGTGACTAAGTCATTTTGACTATTTACATACACAAATACTATTTAAATACACAAATAAAGGACATATGAAGAAAAATGCTATATATACCCAGAGAAAGAACTGATAAATAGAAGTGTGTATGTATAGAATAATTTTACACATATACACCTATTTATGTCTAATGGTATTGGGGGGGAAAGGAGAAGAGGATAGGAGAGGAGAGAGAGAGAGAGAGAGAGAGAGAGAGAGAGAGAGAGAGAGAGAGAGAGAAGAGGAAGGGAGGGGAGGGGAGGAGAGGGGACATTTACATGATAACTTTATTTTATATTTGGAGTTAATAGCAAGTTATACATGGTAGATTTGCATCTTTTTATTGTACTGTGTTATGGAAATGCTTGTTTCATTCCATAAATTGAAAATAAAATACATTTTTAACAAAAGAAAGATGTAGAACTCACAACCACCCTCATTTATATTAGCAGTCCCCACAGTGTTCAACCCTCTGCACAATGATCTGTATAAGTTTTGGAATTTACAGCTCTGCCCCCAGTATAGCTGCCTGGGGTGCAGATGAGGTTGGGAAAAGACACAGTTCTGAGGTGGCTACTTGCTTTTGTCTGCTGTTTTCAGCAGCTCCACTAAATAATACTCCCTATTCTAGGAAACAGCTTCCTGACCATCTAGTCCATATGGGAAGCACCTCCGAGCTTGTTTATAGCCCAAAACACTCACCGGTGCTATTCGTAAATTTTGTTTTGCAAAACCCCACAGTCCTAGAACTCATGCAGAATCCAGAGAAATACGTTTTTCTGGGACCTTGGAAATGAATCTGCTTCCATTCCCACAAAGGCACACAGTGACAGTACCATTTCTCTCTTTTTTCCCTCAATAACCAGATGATATGTGTTCTTGCTCATGTCAACACTTTCTTTTCAGTCTGGAAATTCAGGAGCAACAATTCTCTCTTCTCTGTCTCTGTCTCTGTCTCT
Organism: Potorous gilbertii; assembly: GCA_028658325.1. Lineage (NCBI taxonomy): Eukaryota > Metazoa > Chordata > Mammalia > Diprotodontia > Potoroidae > Potorous > Potorous gilbertii. The sequence continues at coordinate 119,533,834 of CM053769.1, forward strand.
CTCTCTGTGTCTCTCTCTCTCTCTCTCTCTCTCTCGCTCTCACTCTCTCTCGCTTGCTCTCTCGCTCTTCACCTCTATCTCTTTCTGTCTTCCTCTGTTCCTCCCCCTCTGTCTCTCTCTGTCTCTGTCTCTCCCTCTTTCTGTGTCTCCTTTCTGTCTCTGTATTTCTGTCTCTGTCTCTGTCTCTCTGATAGATAGATAGACAGAAAGACAGACAGACAGATAGATAGATAGACAGATAGAGTTAGATAAAGATATATAGATCTGTCACCTTGCTCTGGGTCAGTTGGGTTGTATTATTCAACTTCCCCAATGACTTCTTGAAATCTCTAGACAAGACAGAGGTGATGGCAGCATTCTTTCTAGAATAAGCTCCTTGCACTAGGAACAGAAAAAATCATTGTACTTGCTATCAAGAGAGCTGTTTACCAAGGAGTTGTGGAGAGGAGGATGGGGTAAGGGAGGGGAGTGAGTAGAAAACCATAATGACATTAACTTTAATTATCACCACTTTTAGACAATCAAGTCAGACATTCTGAATCAAAATGATGGTGCAGTACAAATGGTTATCTCCTTACAAATATTAAATGACAGATTATATATGTGAGTGACAGAGAGATAGCCTCAGAGTCAGGAAGATCTGAATTCAAATCCTGACTCTGACAGACTGGCTGTTTGATATTGGACAGGTCACTTAACTCCACAGTATCCCAGGTAACACCCTAAACTTACAAGTTGCAGAGTAGGTGACAATCTGCATTGGTGAAAAGAGTTTCCTTACTGGGAATTCTCCATGCCAATGGAAACATGTCTAGCCCCAAAATATGCATTCCTAGAGTGCTTAAAGATTCATAAAATGCTTTCCTGATGTCAACCTTTTCAGGTGGATAGTTCAAACCCCATTTTACAGATTAGGAGAGTGAGGCTATGAGAGAAATTATTGGACACACATCTGTCTACCTCGTGTTCATTTCTCATTCCAATATAACATATTGCCCCTCCTCAAGACAGTTCTTAAAAAGAAGCACTAATGGTGAATTTCATGGAAAAGTAAGGAGATATTAGTGATTAGGGAGGCCTTTCCATCCCCTTGAAGCAGACTAATTTTAAACGTAGAAGTCCCCTAGAATGTCTCCTTACAGAAAATAATAAATATCCCCTTAATATATTCATATAATCTAAAAATCTTCCCTTTGAGCCCTCAGTTTAAGCCAACACTGGCTACCATCCCAGCTTCACTATTCTCTGGGGCTTTGGAACCAGGACAACCTCTCTGTATCTCAACCAAGACTCACCCAAGTGAGACATTTAGCCTCTAGAGATAAAAATAAACTGTGGGTTTAGTCTGGGCTAGGCTAGAGACTCAGGCAGATGCCCAGAAATAAAGGTTCCTGTTTGGTTACTTCCGAGTTCCACCTGACTTGGCTTCCCACTCTTCACCATGATGTATGTTGTATGACTTTAAGACCAAGAGGAAGGTGTAAGAGAGCCTACAGTTGGGCCTAAAGGGGTCAAGGTCTCCCAGTGCAACCTGAGTCATCTCTAGGTCACTGGATTCAGATGGTTCTGGAGGAGAAGTGAGGTTGGTGACCTGCACAGCCCTCCCTCACTCAAAACAAAGTCAAGTGCAACTCGTGTCATCATTTCTCTGATGGCATGGTCTTCTTCGGCAACAAAGGATGAACACAACACAACAGTTGGGGCAGGAAGGAGAAAAGCAGAAGAAAAGGCAAAGAGGAGAAAGACAGAAGAAAGGGCAATTATCAAAAGCATTCTCCACAGGACAACCCAAATAATGCACACTTGACAGGAAGTCGGAAGATTTGGATTCTCCTTCCAACCAGAATAACTTCTCTGGATCTCCATTTCCTGATCTGTAAAATAAAGAAGGTATTGAACCAAGTAAGGTCCTTTTAAGCTCAAAAATTCTTTCATTCTGATTCGATCTCTACCCTCCTTCTGCACCTAGGTAAAGTGCTGAACCTGGAGTCAGGAAGACCTAAGCTCAAATGCAGCCTCAGGAACTTCCTAGCTATGTGACCTTGGGAAAATCACCTAAGCACCGTCTGCCTCAGTTTCCTCAACTGAAAAATGAGGGTGATAGCAATAGCACCTACCTCCCAAGATTATTGTGATCACATGAGATAATATTAATAAAGTCATTCGTAACTGACATATTGTAGGTATTTTATTATTGGTTGCTTTCTTCCCGCCTCCATTCTTCAAGAATTGTGGAACCTCTGAAGGTTCCAGCCTCCCCCATGGGGGAGCCCCATGGGCTCAAATGGACTGTTCCGTAGAAGTAGAATCTTATTCTCTTTGGATCCAAAGTTCGAGCCATTCAAAAGTGTAAGTGGCTCCTCCAGGAAGGGAGGGAGAAAATAACCCAGTAAGAAGGTGCTCATATAAGACAGAGGGCAGTAACTGGTACATCCCCCTCCCCTCTTAAAGTCCATAGGTGAAAAGTCAAAAGAATAACTTCTTTAGTCTTAATAAGAATGAACCCTGAAAGAAAACAAGAAAAAAGTCAATAGAGAGGAGGGCTTTGGGGATCTTGCCGCAGAAGAAGGAAGAAAAGGCTGTCACTTAGGAACACTCCTAAACAGGAGTAAAGGCTGCCCTAAGAGATAGGAACCTTAAAATAGGTTTCACTTAGGAGAGATTTGCACACTAGGAGATCACTTTCTCTGAGATCACCAGAATCTCATCGCACTCAAGGCAAGAGTCCTCAAGAGCAACCAGAATCCAGAGGTGGGGGTGAGAGACAGGAGATATAAGAATGAGGAACAGAATAGCAACCTTAAGAGTAGATGCTGATTGAGATAAGGGAAGGAGCAGGTCATGGTTTAATCACAGAGTGACTCCCACCACACAACTCTGCTTACATTTAACATTCATTGTTCCTCCAAGAACAGATATTTCTAAAAATGAGGAGAATGTGGTAAGATCTACAAAGGTAAAGAAATGGGTTTTTTTCAAAGGAAATTCATTGGAAATAAACGAGGCTGCCATGGTTTGGGAAATGACAGTGAATTGTGGTAAATGCATAAAAGATGTTATTGCTCTGTCATTAAAAATTATGAATATGAAAAATTCAGAGAAGCACGAGAAAACTCAGATGAACTGATGTAGAATGAAATAACCAGAGCCAGCAAAGTAAGATATCTAATGACTAAGGAAATGGAAATGGGGAGAACAAAAACCCTGGATGATAGGTGCTCTTATTTATTATCCCCATTTTACATGTGAGGAAGTTGAGACTAAGAAAAGATTAGTGACTTATCCAAAGTCACACAGCTAGTAAATGTGTTCTTGTGAAGTAATGACCATTTTTTACAATCACGTCTGACTCTTCATGATCCAATTTGGGGTTTTCTTGACAAAGACACTGGAATGATTTTCTTTCACCTCCAGCTTATTTGACAGATGAGGAATCTGAGGCAAATAGGGTGAAGTGACTTAGCCAGGGTCACACAGTTACTAAGTATCTGAGGCTGGATTTGAATTCAGTTCAAATCCTGACTTCAGATCTGGTGCTCAATCCATTGTGCAACCTTCATATTTATATGATACTTTACCAGGACAACCCATTTTACATCCATTAATTTATCCATTCTTCAGAACAATCCTGCTAGATAATATTGCAGGTACTATTTTACAGAAGACACTATCCTCATGATGGCTCTGGTCATTCTCAAAAACCAAGGGCAAACAAAAACAACGAATGATCAAATCTGAGTACAGAGAAGGGACTAGCCCAAGGTCACTCAGCTAGTAAGTGACAAAGGCAATCTTCAAAGCCAGGGTTCCTAACTCCGAGGTAAGTTGGATTTTCCTGTCCTCCCATCTCACTTTCCAGGTCAAGGAGTCACCAACAATGTGCCTGGTACTTGCTAAGCTCTGGGGATATAATAAATGACCATACAGAGGGTCACTGCGTAATGGGATAACAACATAGAAACAAAATATAGACGGAATAAGTTGGAGCTAACCAATAGAGGGAAGGCATTAGCATTAGGGGGGATGAAGGAAGGTTTCCTTTAGAAGGTGAGACTTTACCTGGGATTTGAAAGAATCTAGGAATGTCAGGAGGTAAAGACAAAGACAGAGTGTTTCAGGCATGGCAATGTCCCTTGGAAAGGGACCACAACAACGTTTTTTTTAAAAAATCAGTAGACCAGTTTACAGCATTTTTTAAAAAGCAAATCACTCAACTCATTTGGACCTCAACTTTCCTTACCTGAGGAATGATAAATATATTTTCTGAGGTCTCCTGTAACTCTCCCATTCTAGGGAATCTGCTTTTCTAGGTAAGAGGTCAACACTTTTTAGATATAATTCCATAATCAGAAGGGATGACGTCATAGCAGTGGTTTGGGATACTACACTAGGCTGCTAAAGGAGGGATTTTCTACATTCCCATACTTCTGGGTGATGCCCATGTTATCCTTCCTCCACTAGAAGGAAACTAACACTGAATAGGAGGTGAGTTTTTCCTGGGAAGGTTTACATGAACTGATAGAAAGTCAAATAAGTAGAACCAGGAGAACATTGTACACAATAACCACAATATTGTAATATGATCAACTGTGAATGACTTGGCAATAAATCAATCCAAGACAACTCTGAAGGATTTATGATGAAAAATACTATCCTCCCCCAGAAAAAGAACTGATGTGGATTGAAACATAATTTTTCTACACTCTTTATTTTTCTTGAATTTTTTTGACCTGCGTTTTCTTTTACAACATGACTAATATGGAAAGATGTTTTGCATGACTACACATGTTTAACCTATAGCAAATTGTTTGCCTTCTCCATGAGGGGGGCAGGGAGAGAGGGAGAGAATTTGGAACTCAAAATTTTAAAAAACCAATGTTAAAAATTGTTTTTACATGTATTTATAAAGTATTGTGAATATTTTTGCGTTTACAATGGTTTTGCGTTTCCAAAAGTAGTTGTAAATACATTAAAAAATAAAACATGAGTTTTCAGTCTTAATGGGTAACAGAGTTATCTGTATTCTTTCCCCAGATTCTCCTTATGAGGTGGTTGACCAGAGGTAAGGATACATTCTTAAGCTACAAAAGACCTTTCCTTTGTGTGCATGGTCCGCCTAAGGACAGAATATAAAACCTCAGCCCTGTTCTTCCCAGCTCTCCAGAGTTGACTAGGCACACCCTGTGTGCAGTTCTCTTGTAACTGGTACGTGAGGAAAGAAATAAGCCTCCTTCCCTTTATGGCATGGAACAGAAGGAACAATCACCCTCACCCGCAAGGGAAAGTATGAAGGAGGGCCTGGCAGCTTTCCAAATAATTGGTCAAGTTTGATTGGTGTCAGGAAAATAAATGGTTTTAGCTATAACAATTTCTCTTTCTGACAAGAGTCATGTTTCTACAATGAGTTATAGAGGCTGAAACCCGTGCAGGGAAATTCAGGGTTCACAACTGTGTTAGGCAATCATCTTTTATCACACTTTGCCCCCAGTGATGACTTTGTCTCTACTTCCTTGGTAACTTCCCCTAAGTAAGATGCTGTCCCCCAGGCCCTGAGGAAAGGTCATTCACCCAGTCTCTATCTCTCTTGGGGTTTCTGAGATTAAAAATGAAATATATGGGCAGCAGCTTCCTCTGTCTCAAGGAGGAAACTGCCCTTTATTTTACTCTCTAAAAGTAACCTAAAAAGAGGGAGATTCAGCCAGTATTGACCAACAACCAATGAAACTGGCAACAACACTACCATTTACATAACTTGGCTTTAGGTGGTTTCTGTCACTTATTCTAGACCAGATACCTTACCTCAGCGAGCTAAGTATGTGGGACATTCCCTTATAACGCAATGTTATCCTTAGCCTTCCGGTCTGATTGCTCTGGTGAAAATAAGAAGATAATTATCTTAATTATGAGAAGTGTTTCCCAAAGCTCAAAAGAGTCATGGCTTTCCCAAGGTGCACAGATAGTACAGACCCACAGGACCTATAGGTCAAACTGAGCTCCAGGAGGAGCACGCAAGCTCCACACAAGGAAGAGGCAAGGGTAGGTCGTTGATGCTGTTTGTCCTTTGTTCTTGAAGAGGACCATGACATCAGGAAGGTGATGCCACCAGTTGCAAGTGAATTGGATTTCAGTGAGGGAGGGTTATGCAAAGTCACCAGTCTCACTTTCTCCTCCAGAACCATCTGGGTCCAGTAGCAAGATACAGATCAGGACAACAGGAGATGCCCTCACCCTAGAGAACAGGAGAGCTACAAGGAGGAAGGAAGGCAATGGACCTGTCAAAGAAAGTCCACTGAAATGTCAACCCCATTGAAATCATTCAACTATGTCAAAAACACTCTACAGACTTCCAAGGCCAGTTATGTAGATGACTGCTGCTCTGGAATGGGCAACTGCTACCTATCAACCATGTCATCAAGCATTCATTAAGCACCATCTGTGTATCAGGCACCATATTAGACAATGGGAACGCAAATACAAAGGTGTAGAATTCCTGCTCCCAAGAAGTTTGCATTCCACAGGAAAGGGCTATATATGCATACATAAGTATATCCAGAAATAATAATGGGGAATCAAAAACAATAAAGGGACAGAGGGTCCAGATAGTAGAGGTGTGGAGGAAGGGGGAGCAGGGAGGGATCTTGAAGAACAGGTGGAAGTGAGGAGGTCAATAAGATGGCTTCATAGTGATCTGGAAGCAAGCGTAGCCACTCAGTAAGTCAGTCAACAAGCATTTAGTAGATGTTTTTAATGTGCCAGATACTAGTAGGGGTACAAAAAAAGCAAAAACACAGTCCTTCAGGAACTCACATTCTGATGCAGAGTTGGGGAGGAGGGAATAAGCATTTATACAGTAATTACTACGTGTCAGGCCCATGGCTTTGTTTAGGTTTTTTTTGGTTGATCCTAACAAAAACCCTGAGAGGTAAGTAATATTATTGCCTCCATTTTACATTTGAGGAAATCAAGGCAGAAATTAAGTGATTTGCCTAGAGTCACACGATTAAGAACAGCTAGGCAGCAAAGTGGATAGAGTGCCTGGCCTGGAGTCAGGAAGAATCGTCTTCCTGAGTTCAAATCTGACCTCAGACATTTACTAGCTGGGGGACCCTGGACAAGTCACTTAACCCTGTTTATCTCATTTTCCTCATTGTCAAATGAACTGGAGAAGGAAATGGCAAACTGCTCCAGTACCTTTGCCAAAAAAAAAAAAACAATAATGGGGCTGCAGAGAGTCAGGCACAACTGAAATAACTGGACTTTATTGAACACAATCGGTAAATGTTTGAGTCTGGATTTGAACTAACAATAACAGTGATATTTGCATTTATATAGCAATTACTGTGTGACAGGTACTATGCTAAGTGCTTTACAAGAATTATCTCATCTGATTCTTACAACAACTCTGAGAAGCAGGTATTATATTAACTCCATTTTACAGCTAAGGAAACAGAGGCAATAGAAATTAGATGACTTGCCCAGGGTCACACAGTTAATGTGTGAGGCCAGATTTGAACTGAGGTCTGTCTTCCTGACTCCTAGTCCAATGCTCTACCCACTGTGCCACCTAGTTGCCTCTAACAAGGAGAGACCACACACAAATATACAGTATAAGTGGAGGGTAATTGTTCAGCCTTCACTTTTGAAGAGAAATAGTGACATCCCAGGAGAGGTGCTGACTTTCCAGTGAACTGGATTCGAACGAGGCAGTTACACAGAGTCATCAGTTCTTCCCTCATCATCAAAATCCAATGGCAAGACAAAAAGTCAGGATGACTGGCAATGGCCTGATGACCTTAGTGTCTTTGGTGTTTTACCAAGCTCTAAGCACTCCAAAGAACCTACTTCAGCCGCCTTCTTTGAGATGAATTGTTCTCATCTACCCATTCCATATGCTTGGGGTAGACATTCCCCTAACTCATCAACAAGTTTGAGGTCTGTCATTTACCCTCAATCTGGTTCAGCTCATCTGCCAAGACAGGGTGTGCACCCTGTATATGCACCATGTAAGAGTTGCTTGAAAGTTAAACAACAAAGGTGGATAAGCAGGCCTGAAAAAGGCACAGCAAATCCTCACACCAGAAGTGTTAGTCCTTTCTGAACACCCTGTACACACAAAGCAACTGGGACAGGCACAGGGGGATACCAGGCGAGACCTTGTATACAAGGTAGGAGTTGAGTTGAGTCTTGAAGGAAGCCAGGAGAGAGAGGAGAAGAGGGAAAGAATTCCAAGCATGAGGGATGGTCAATGAAAAAGTAGTCAGGAGATGATGAAAGGGAGACTTGTGTGAGAAACAGAAAGAAAGCTAGTGTCTCTGAATGGTGGAGTTATGTAGTGGAATAACACTACGACAAACCTAAGAAAGGTAAGAAGGAACCAGGTTCTGTGAAGCTAAAGGAAGGGTCTTATGTTTGATCTTGGATCAAAACAGGATCAAAAAAATCCTATTACCAGGAGTCATTGGAGCTTATTGAGTAGGGAGGTATCAGAGGAATGCTTGACCAGACAATATCCTAGCATATCATGGTCTTGAACACTGGCTGATGCCAGGTTTTTGGCATTAAATAATGTATTTAAAGCCCTTTGTAAATCTTAAAGTGTTAATAAATGACACTTTATTATTTTATTAATGTTTATCATCATCATTATTCTTTTCCTTGCAAGAGGAGCAAGAACTCCTCTTGCCACCCTCCTCCCTTGGTTTCCATGATGTTCTGCTATCCTGGGTCTTACCAGATCATAACCATTGCCTTCTCCCCTTCATTAATTCCTCCTCTATCGGTCCAAAAATCAGATGGGGCTACCTTGAGAGGGAATAGGCTTGCCCTCCAGAGGGAATAGGCTTTCCCTCCAAGCAGAGGCTGGATGATCATTTGTAAGGAGTGGGGATCCCCCTCAGATATGAGCTGAATCAGACAGCCACTGAGGGAAAGTTCCTTCCATCTCTCAAATTCTGTGGCTCTGTGATCTCTCTTCCCTGAACCTCCTATAGAACACACGACATGGACCATGCAACCTAGTCCTTGACCGTCTCCTCTCTTATACTGTTTTCTAATTGTTTCATTTATTATTGCTCAATCGTTTTTCAGTCATGCCCAACTCTGTGATCCCATATGGGGTAGGTGGTGTGCCATCTCCTCCAGCTCATTTTACAGATGAGGAAACTGAGACTAACAGGGTGAGGTGACTTGCTCAGAGTTACCCAACGAAGCAAGGGTCTAAGGTTGGATTTGAACTCAAGAGGATAAGTCTTTTTGACTTCAGGTCTGGTACTCTCTCCATAAGCCACCTTCACTCAGATGATATATTCTGAAAGAAAATGTGTCTTCTTCCTTCACATTCTCCACAGCCTTGGTAATGGGGTGGGCACAAGAGTGATCCAATAACTATTCATCCATTTGAATCAAATGAGATATTTACAAGATATGGGTGACTGGCACTAGTCACATCTTGTAAGGAATTTTAATGAAGGCATGACTTCCTTTAATCAATTGGTCAATATTTATTGTAATTGATTATGCCAGTAACTATGCTAAATGATGGAAATATACAGAGGCAAAATACAATCCCCCTAGCATGAAGGAACTTACAATATACAATATAATGGAGGACACGAAATGCAGACAAATATATGGAGGGAGGGGTGTATACACATAATGTATGTATATAGGTATGTTAATATATTGTGTATACATATACATAACATAGGTGTATATATGTCTATATATAAGATAAATAGGAAATAATTAACACAGAGAAGGAATTAAGAACAGTTGAGGAAGGCATCCTGAAGGAGGTGGGGTTTTAGTCCCTTCTAGGAATTTTTAGCCCCACCAGTTCTAGGAGAACAGGGCTCATTCCTCCTCATGACAGGAAACAGGCGTGGTAGGTACAAGGGTCTACTAGAAACATTTCAAGTTTGCAGTCAGAAAGGAAAGTTGAGCTACCTGAGCAACTAAGGGCAAATTCCAACCCCAGCTCCTAATCTGAGGGAACTTCCAGAAAGAATTGTTTGATTATTTGTGTCTGACCCTTCTTGACACCATTTGGGGTTTTCTTGGCAGTGATACTAGAGTGGTTTGCCTTTTCCCTCTCCAGCTGATTTGACAGATTAGGAAACTGAGGCAAACAGGGTTAAGTGACTTGTCCAGGGTCACAGATAAATATCTAAGGCTAGATTTGAATTCAGAGAGCATAGTTTTCCTGATTTCAGTTCCAGCACTCCATCCACTGTGCCAACTAGCTGCCCCATCCATTCCACCTGGTCTTTTCTCCTACATTGAAGATAGAGAAGGCACATAACCACAATTCTTTAACCCAACCTCCAACTCTTGCATAATCAAGGACAGCCTTCCCATTTTTAGGTCCCTTAGCTATTCTCCCATCTCCTTCATTTTTTCCTTTGCCTCATAGTACCTGGGCTTATAAATAAGATCCTTCATTTACCCTATCACTGTTAGCCACCCTTGAGTAGACTGGAGGGGGGAGGAAAGGAGGAACATTCCAATCCCATGATTCCTTTAACCATTTACAGCACTCGAAGATCCCAATATATCAATATGAGATTATAAAGAAGAGATAACAAATACCTTGTTCTCTCGCAGTGATTATCCAAAACACAAATCAGAAATGAGACTTTGCTTTACCAAGAGAAGGCTGGGAAGCCATCCTTGGAGTTATCATTCCCATCTACCTAATCTACATGCAGATTTGGGAACTCGTTTGGGCATCTCATTTCCATCTTTGGTTCTGAGCTATCTGCTGTCTGTACAGAATATTCTTCAGTCAATCTCATTGCAATGGCAAATCCCATGCTTGTACAATACATGTTTTGTGAGTGTCATTATAGAGACAAGAGATTCAGGTGAGCTTGACCCAGGATAGATGATGCAGTTGGATAGACGACCTGGTTTGGAATCAAGAAGACCTAAGTTCCAATTCATCCTCCAAGACTCGCTGACTGTTTGATTGTGGGCAAGTCACTTAACCCCTATTTGCCTCAAGCCTTCTCACCTGTAAGATAGGAAATAATAATATTACCTACGTCCCCAGGTTGTTGAGAGAATCAAGTGAAATAAAAACGTGTAAATGATTACTTAGCCCAGGGCCCGCCACAGAATAAGTGCTATGTTAACTATCATTAGTTTGGGTTCCATCTTGGAACAAAATGAGCTATTTCCAGGTCATTCAACAGTCAACAAAAGGAGAGTTAAGAGTATGAGGGAGAGGGGATGTTGGGAATGAAGAATCTTATTTACTGGCCCAGGTACTATGAGGCAAAGGAGGAAGGGAAGGAGATGGGAAAATAGCTATCTAAAAATGGGGAGGGTGTCCCTGGTTATGCAGAGGTTGAAGGATGGAGGAGAGAATTGTGGTTGTCTTTACTCTCTCTGCCTTGAACCAAAGTAGGAGGAAAGACTAGGTAGAATGGAGTGGTGCTGCTTCTTTTTAGCTGCACTGGCTTCTTTAGTCTATTTTACCTTAATAGAAAAGTTACTCAACAAGGATCCTGTAGCACTTAGCTCAAGTAGATTCACACCCCTCTCCCCTTGATTCACATGATCTGAAGATATCCATCAAATCTAAAGAATCTTGATGCCATTAGAGTGGAAATTTTTATGCCTCTACTAGACCAGGAAACCAGAGCCTGAGCCCTTAGCCACCTGGACCAATCAAGCCTCAGGAACAATTTTGTCATCCTTAAGAGGAGAAAACTAATCAATGCCTAACCCATGTGGCAGGGACAACCCTTACACTGGCCTTGTCTCTCATGTGTTATCCTAGAGTTCACCAGCTGATGACATATTTGAATTTGAATTTATGGGACTTTGTTTTTTGAAGTATTCTGGGCGAAAGAAGTCAGACAGGCAGAGTCAAACAATGTGTCCAGTTTCTGGGTACCTGCTCCCCTGCCTGCTCCTTCTGAGGTGGAAGGGCTACCATTTCTGGATAGAGTGATGACAATGTAAAGTACCAGAGAAAACACTGAGAGCCAAGAGTGATGATGGATAAGAGAGAGCACAGAGCTCAGGCAGACATCTCCCTTCCCTCCCCAGCCCTGCCAGGGAAGGAAACAGCCCCATCGACTCCCCCAAATTCTCCATGTGTTTACTGTCTCCTTCCTTACCTAAAGGAAAAAGAGTTAAAGGGACCAGATGCGGCTGCTGACTGCCGCTAGCAGCACAAGCCACTGACTTCTTCCATAAATGAACTCTTCCACCATTACTCACTGTTCTGCCTCTTCCCCTTATTTACATAAAACAAAATTGGTGGCCACTGATCTTTATCTCTATGATGAATGCTAGTGCCAGCAGAGAACGGAGGGAAAGTTGGAGCTTTGCAAAGGGCCAGAAAATGTTTATGCTTTAGCATTGTTGAGATTCAGGGGAAAAAAGCAGATGATGAATCCTTTCTGAAGTCACAAACACAATAGAAGCATCATGAAATTATATCCCCAAGCAAGCACAAATTTCCATAAACAAGGAAGCCTACATGAGAACACAAATATCGATAAGGATATAGATAGAGTTACAGATTCAGAAAAGTCAACCAGCATCGATTACTTAGAAGACACTCTTCTAAGGGCTGGGATAAACCAAAAGAAGGCGCTTATATTATAATGGGAAAGAACCATACATAAAAGGAACATTGAAAATTGGAGGGGGTGGGAAATGGAGAGCTCTTCCAGGAGAAGAAGGTTCTGGGTAATAGAAGAGAATGATATTTCTTAAGCTGGATAAAGCTGGATCCTATGACTAGACTGTATACTTGTGATTTGTTAATTCCTATAGAACTTGTAATATGAGATTGTTACAATCAGAGTCGAGACAAGAGTGGAGCCTAGAGTTTATAGGGAAAGCATTGCTAGCCTGGGCATTTTCCTTAAGATGGAGGTTCTGGGAGGAGTTGACCAATGAGAGGAAGGAAGTACAGGGTGAAATGATCTCCCAGGGCACATTTAGGATTAGAGTCGGAGGCATTTAAGCTTAGGGTTAGGGCTAGAGTTGGCAACACAGATAATGGTGGAAAACAAAAATCTGGAGCCCAGAGATCAAACTGAACCAAATTAGACAGCAAAGCCCTTTATACCTAGCATGGTACTTTGCTCGGAATAGAGATTTAATTGATTTTAGGGGATTGAATTAAATTCTTCTCACCCTTCCCTCTATGAGTCATAAAGGAAGAAGGGAGGGGAGGGATGATGAAATGCCAGAGGGAGGTACCCTAAGAAACAAGTCTCTCTGCTGTTGATCTGTGGCCACCACCCAAGAAATTAATGAATGTCGTTATAAGTCAACCATTTAGGGAGTAAGAGAATGCTGTACTCCAATTGGAGCAATCTCATATTACAAGCTCTATAGGAATTAACAAATCACAAGTACACAGTTTAGTCATAGGATCCAGCTTTATCCACCTTAAGAAATATCTTCTCCAACTTTTTTTTATCCCACAGCCCCTTTATACTCATAAAATTTTCAAGGACCCTCTCACAAGTTTTTGATTATATGGTTTATATATTAGAAATTAATATATCTTAGTATTATTATTAAAATAGTTTTGAACTTATGGGTCTATTGGAAAGGTCTTAGGAACCCATAGGATTCCTATGGAGAATATCTGCTCTACCCGTCAGCTAATCTATCTCTCTCAATCCCTTGTTCCTTGAGAAAAGCAGACATATTTTTAACTATTTTAACTATATTTCCCAAATGGAAACTCAACAGCACCCTTCCTCCCCCATAGCCCAAAGTGTTGCCTTCCCTTTCTCCTTCCACTTTTCTCTTTCATCAGTGTCCAGCTCCAGCCCTCTACCTCTAAATCTGTGCTTTAATTAACTCAACATTGTCTTCCTCTTCTCCCACTGTTTTCTTTTCACCTCTCAGTCCTTTTTAGAGTTGTTTTCTTTATTTCCCCCACTCTTCTGTCTCAGGAAATCATTCTGTTTTTCATTAGGTGTCCATGTTTATTTACAGTTATGCGATGTCCAAAATAAGATGATTTTTGTTGACAGCACAAACACAAAAACATTAGACACAGAGCAGAAACTAGTCATTTTCACATCCTGAGCAAGGGAGGCACCTTGAAGGAGACTCTGGAGGCAGCATGTGAATGAAGCTTCTGAGACCTCTCTGTTCAGTCATTTCAGTCCTGTCTGACTCTTCATGGCCCCATTTGAAGTTTTCTTGGCAAAGATACTAGAGTGGCTTGCTGTTGCCTCCTTCAGCTCATTTTACAGTTGAGGTAACTGAAACAAATAGGGTTAAGTGACTTATCCAGAGTTACACAGCTAGGAAGTGTCTGAGATCAGATTTGAATTCAGGAAGATTCATCTTCCAGACTCCAGGCTGGGCACTGTATCCTCTCTACCCAGGCCTTAATGAAGATAGCCCAGAAACCTGAATGGAAGAGCTGTGGAAATGCCTGTACTTCCAGCCCTGTGTCTTCAGGCATCATGCTGAAAAGCAATCCCAGAGAGATAAAGCCTGCCTAGAGGTACTAGTGCAGATGCTGAAGTCCCTGAAAAGAGTGTGAAGTGACTGCAACAGAGACTGATGTGATCTCATTGGTGGAAATGAGATTAGAAGCATTATATCTACTTTGCTGCTACACCGGAAAGGTTATGGGACTATACCATCTGAGCCTTCCAGTCTCCCCAATTTGAATCCTTGAGAGCTGGGATGGTCTTGTTTTCTATTTGTATCTCCAAAGCTTTGCACATAAGCAGTGCTCTATTCCTTTGTTTACCTTAGGTGTCATCTAGTCATTTTATAGATGAGTTAACTGAAGCCCGGGGAAGTTAATTGAATTATCCAGTGCCCCATGGGTAGTAAACATCAGAGACAGGAGATGAACCCAGTGCTACTACTGTTCATTCCAATATTTCACACTGAGGCCCCAGGAAACAGGACCTTTGTGATGAAAGACACTGAGACATAAGTTCCATGGGAGAAGAGACCTCAAGAGAGCATGAAGCTCCCACCAGTGGTAAGTAAAGTGGGGTTCATCAAGTGAGCAACTATCTGGAAGGGACTTTGCCTATCGAGCTAGTGAGTTTTCTAATTTAACTAATTATTCTTGATATCTGTGTGTTGTTTTATTTTGTTTCCATGTTGTTGCCAAGAGGATGATCTATATCATCTAATTTCAGATTATAACTAATTTTAAAACTGCAAAATCTTTCAAGGCTATCATCTCATAATTTTCCATCTAGATTTTAGTTCAGTTGGGTAACACCATTCCCCCTCCCAAGAATAGCAGTAGTTGTTATGATAATGAAGGCGGGTAATATTCATTTTTAGTATTTATATAGCACTTTATGATCCACAAAGTCTTTAAATCTATCATTTCATTCAATCTAGCATCGTTCTTGAGGTGATGGTAGGTTTGGTTGCAGGCTCTAGCCTTGGAGGCAACCTTGTGAGCTCCGATGGTCTGGAGGATCGACATCCCCTTGGGTCACAGCTTGTCAGTCGCTGAGGAAACTTCTACAATGGAGCAGACAGACACTGACAAGAGAATTAACCCAAGCCTTGATATTTTACCAGTAAACATAGTCCAGGAGAGTTTTGGACAGGACAGAGATGAAAAATGCCTGATCAGCTGTCCTGTAGCTTACCTTATGATGTGGTAAGTTTTATGGCTCAGA
>CM053769.1:119549977-119599047 GCA_028658325.1 Potorous gilbertii
GCCTGATCAGCTGTCCTGTAGCTTACCTTATGATGTGGTAAGTTTTATGGCTCAGACTCCTAGCAGATTGTAACAGAACTTTTAAGTTAAGTCATTGAATCCTGTTTAAAGACATCCTATCAATATAAGCTATGTTTTGTGTTTATTTACATTTAGCATTTCTTTTGGAATAAAATATCTGTCCCATATCTTCTTCATACAGTACATCGATTATCATTTCTACTCTCCTTTTTGGAAAAATCCTGGATATGAGTTATAATCTAAGCTATAAATAAATCATCTGGAGTGGGGGTAGGGTGACTAATGAACCAAATAGTAAGAGCAGGGAACCTAGCCCCATCTCATTTGAAACCAAGCTTTCAGCTGTTTTTGGATACAGAACAGAGCGATCCCAAACCTCAGCAGCAGCTCCTCGAGATTAGACTCGGAATTTATATGAAAAACTTATAACTCACATTTATAGAACTCTTTCTTTACAACAGCCCCGTGAGGTAGGTGGGGAAATAGAATTATCCTCAGTTTATGTATGAGGAAGTTGAGGTTTTGAAAGGTGAAGCAACTAGCCAATGAGAAAGTGAAGAAGCAGTCATACCCACGTCTCCTGACTTCCAGTCAAGTGCTTGATCCATATAGCTTCATGTATAATGAGGTCTAGCCCTCAATAATACACTCTCCTGCATTATTTTCTTCCAGTTTCATGGACTACTATAGGATTCTTGAAGGCAGGAGTCGTGTTTTCTACTTTGTGTCTCTCATGTCTATTAGCACAGCATCAGGCACAAAGAAGTAGCTTAAAAAATATTTGTTAATTATACATTCAGAGATCACCATATTTAGAACTGGAAAGATCAGTAAAGTCTTCTACCAACTACTTTGTTCTACAGATGAAGAAAGGGAGACCCAAAAAGGATAATGTGGCTTCCCTAAAAACATTGCTACTGGGAAGCAGCCAAGTGTGATATGGAAGAAAGAGTACTGGGTTTGAGGCCAAAGTAACTAGATTCAAATCCCAGCTCTTTTACTGACTTATCATGGGTCCTGAGCCATTCTGTGCCTCAGTTTTCTCCTCTGTATGCCTCTGAGATCCTTTTCAGTTCTAGAACTCTGAACCTCTGATCCCATGATCCTGTGACCTGAAGGAAGTCACTTGACTGATCCTGAGGTTCCTACCCTGTAAAATGAGGGCATTAGACTAGATGGTTTTTAAGGTCCATTTCAGCTCTGAACCCTGTGACCTAATTCGCATGAGACTAAAGCCTACTCCTGCACAACATCTATGATCTTCTGACTCCCAAGACACAATGCCAAGCAGCTAGATGGAACTATCAACTGATCATTTGTCCTCACTGTTCAGTTGTTTTCAGTCTTGCTGGACTCTTTGTGACCCCATTGGGAGTGTTTACTCAAAAGCAGGAGATCTTACCCTGGCCTATGAATATATACATGCATATATATAGTTAGATAGATAGATATACACATACACACACATATACACACTATATATACATAACATATACACATTATATATAAACATACACATTCTATGTATACATATATATACATATGTGTGTGCATACATATACACATATATACATATGTGTGCTGAAGTATGTATATGTGGATATATACACGCATATACCTATATACACACATATATATACACATATACATGTGTGTGTTGATATATAGATATGGATATATGGATATATACCATACATACACACATATATATTGATAACTGCCCTTCAATGTACTTGGTTTCCTTTGTCCTTCCATATATTCTATTTCATCATGCATTTAAAAGCACAGTTCTGAGGAGTCCATAGACCTCATCGGATAGCCAAAGGAGTTCCATGACACCAACAAGGTTAAAAAGACCTGTTTTACAGAAAGGAAAATATGTATGTACAAAATATTTATAGCAGCTCTCTTAGTGGTGGAAAAGAATTGGAAACTGAGGGGATGTCTATCAATTGGGAAATGACTGAACAAGGTGTGGTATCTGATTGTGACGGAACCCTACTGTGCTTTAAGAAATGATGAGCAGGATGCTCTCAGAAAAATGTGGAAAGACTTACATGAACTGATGCAATGTGAAATGAGCAGAACCAGGACAACACTGTACATAGTAACAGTAATATTATATGATGATTAACTATGAATGCCTTAGTTATTCTTAATAATACAATGATCCAACACAATTCTACAGGACTCATGATGAAAGGTGCCATCCATCTCCAGAGAAAGAACTAGTAAAGCCTGAATGCTGATTAAAGATATTTTTTCTTTACTTTTTTTTTGGTCTGTTTTCTTTCATAGAATGATTTACATGGAAATGTGTTTTATATGACTATACATGTATAACCTAGGTCAAATTGCTTTTCTTCTCAATGAGGGGAGGAGGGAGAGAATTTGGAACTCTAAAAAAAAAGAATGTTAAAATTATTTTTACATGTAATTGAGAAAAATAAAATATTAAATAAGAAAAAAGTCCTGTTTAAAGGGCTGTTCCATCAGTTTAAACTACAACCACGGACTAGAAGAAACAGATGGAGGATCCCCAGCGAAGAAAGGAATGTCTAACAGTATGGTCTCACTGCTTCTGAGTTCCTAACATTTTAGAGAGCTCTTAGGTCTGCACACAGTTTAGTAAGCATCACTTCGTGTGTTTTTCACAACAACCCCGAGAGGTAAGAGGTATTCTTAGTTCTCCCCATTTTATAGATGAGGAAGCTAAGTCTTGGAGAAGTTAAGTGATTTGACCAAAGTCACACAGCTAGCAAGTGTCTGAAGCATGTTTCAAACCCAAGTCGTTCTAATTTTCTGATTGTGAGCTCCTCCAATAGAAGGTGTGCTCCTCAAGAGCTAGGACTGTCTTTTGCCTCTTTATATACTCAGCACTTAACATAGCACCTGGTATAGAATAGACATTTAATAAATGTTTGTTATATTGTTTATTGATTGACTAATTTTAGGTCCAGCATTCAATCGAATACACCAGATTGCCTCCTTTCTCAAGGGGACGACCCTAAGGAGATATTGGGAAGTTAAGAAGTTGGGGTGGTGTCCCTTCTGAAAATAATCCTTCCAATAAAATAAGAAAAGTACTCATAGGAGTCAAGTAGAAAGAATAAGAGATGAGATCTCTGTTATCCACAGATCAGAGAATAAGTCAGGAGACCAAAGATATGGTCTAGACTCTGTCACAATTAACTGTATGACACTGCACAATTCATATCATCCATCTCTGCCTCATTAATATAACAGGGTTGGATCAAATGATCCAACCAGGAAATTCTGGGATTCAGTGACCTTACTGACCTTATTGGACACTCCAGTGGGAGGACCAACTTCTGAACTTCCTCACTAAAAGAGGAAATTAACAAAAGGGAAATGGCAAGAAGGTCTCCTTGAAGACCCAACTACCTTAGGTCCCAATCATGGGGGAATTTTGTATCCTCAAGTGAAGAGAAATTAATTGGATAATGAGTTTCTCAAATCTTATTCCCTCCCTGGAAGGGAGCCCTAAAGAAAGAGGTGGTGGTGGTGGTGGTTGTTCAGTCGTATCTGACTCTCCATGACTCCATCTGGGGTTTTCTTAGCAAAGAAATTGGAGCAGTTTGCCATTCCCTCCTCCAGCTCATTTTACAGACGACAAAACCGCAGCATGCTAGGGTAAGTGACTTGCCCAAGGTCATACAGCTAGTAAGTGTCTGAGGTCAGATTTGAGCTAAGGATGATGAGTCTTCCTGACTTCAGGCCCAGCCCTCTAAGACACCTAGCTGCCCTAAAGAAAGAGGTACCATATACCAAATGAATTCTCCTTTAGTAGAAAATAATCTCAGACTTGTCCCATGAACAAGAGAAGCATTTTATTTTTTCCCAGTGAGACCATATCTGGGGCTCAGTGTTTAGTTTCAGGCATATTATGCCTTAAAAAACTTAAAGATAAATGGGAACTGGTCCAAAACTAAGCAGTTAGGACAGAGAAGAAAAGCAAAATTATGCCTTGTCAGGACTAGTTAGATGAAATGAGTCCATTTAGCTTGGGCAAGATGATAGAGGAAGATGTGAGGGGATATCTTCAGATTTTTTAAATGGGTGAAAGGAGGAGCATATTTGTTCAAAAGACCACACATATTGTATATTAGAAGAATATAAAGCCAGTGGTGATGGCACATGCCTATCCTGCTCCCAGAGGGAGGTTGAGGCATGAAGATCTCTTGAACTCAAGAGTTCTGAGTTGCAATGAGCTAAGCCAATCAGATAATGTCACCTGTTGCTATGGCAAGGGAAATGGGAGGAAGCAGGAAAAGAGGAGGGGTGAACTACCAAGCTGCCAAAGGATGGGCAAACAGGACCAGGTTGGAAAGTGACCAGGTCAAAGCTCCTAAGTGAATCAGAAATGGGCTCAGCCATGCTGGGAGAGATGGAGAGTCCCAGTCTCCAAAAACAAAAACAAAAAAACCCCAATAACTAAGAATATAAGCTCTTTGAGGGCAGAGACTGTTTTCATCAAATTAAACTGTTGAAGATACTATTTCAGAGGACAGCAGCCAGTGGGTGGGAGTTAAAAGGAAATAGATTTTTGTTTAGTAGAAGGAGGAACTATTTAACCATTATAGCTGTCTGCTAATGGAATAGGCTTCCTGAAGTAATAGTGAGCTCCTTGACACAAAAATGCTTCAAGAAGTCTGGGTGACCACCTATAAGGGGCAGCATAAAGGGTATTCCTGAATGAGGAAGGAGATTGGAGATGACCTAGTCTAA
Source organism: Potorous gilbertii (assembly GCA_028658325.1). Taxonomy (NCBI): domain Eukaryota; kingdom Metazoa; phylum Chordata; class Mammalia; order Diprotodontia; family Potoroidae; genus Potorous; species Potorous gilbertii. The sequence continues at coordinate 119,554,748 of CM053769.1, forward strand.
TGCCAACTTAACAGTGGGCAGAGAGAACTGTAACAGGAAATGCAAAATGAAGCTCTAATACAGGGATGGACAATGAAAGTGACACCCAGTGCAATTAAGCAATACCTGGGGCCTCACTTAGCTAAGGAAACAAGGGATGAGTTACTGATATTTCCTGGAATGTGAGGTAATAGTGACCATATGGGCCAATCCTGGGGAATTCACTACTTGAATGGAGAAAGGAGGTAGGGAAGGGAAACTGGAGCAAAGGCGCCTCTTGCCCTGGATCACATGTGGGGAACAAACTAGTAGGGTTTCATGGGAAGTGGCGCTACCACCCAAGCTGTCTCTGCAGCATTTTTGGAGCCCCTAAAAGGAGCCAGGAATTTCCATCAGCTGGAGAATGGCTAAACAAGTTGTGGTATGTGATTGTAATGGAAGACTATTGTGTTATAAGAAATGATGAGCAGACGGACTTCAGAAAAACTTGGAAAGACTTCCATGAACTGATACAAAGTAAAGTGAGCTGAAGCAGAAGAACATTATATGAACAATAACTGTGAATGACTTAGGTCTTCTCAGCAATACAATGACCCAAGACAATGTCAAAGGACTCAAGATGAAAAATGTTATCTGCCTCCAGGGAGAACTGATGGAGTCAGAACTTTATTTTTTGTGGTGGGTTTTTTTTTTTTTGGTCTGCATTTTCTTTCACAATTTGACTAATAGGGATTGTACATGTATATTCTATATCAAATTGCTTACCATGTCAGAAAGGGAAGAAGGAAGAGAATTTGGAACTCAAAATTTTTTTTAAATGTTTAAAATTATTTTTACATGTAATTGGGAGAAAATAAAACATTACCCCCCCCAAAAAATAAATGCTTGTTGATTTTCCAGATTCTTTCCCCTAATAGTTGGACCAATTCTCAGCTCCCCAGAGAGTACATCCCTCTACCTGTCTTCCCACAATCTCCCCAACAAAGGAGAAATTCATAAATGATTAATTGATTGAATTAGCAATTGGCTTTTTTTTGCCATCTCTGCCCCACATCTGGGAGTGAGGGGAAACTCTAGACCTGGCATACCTATTTTTGTTGAGAAATTCATCACCAGGCACTGCACTGACTTTTCTCAAATCTTACAAAATAAGAAGTATTATTAGTAACATTGATGGTAGTGGTAATAGTGGTGACGATGATGAGAATGCCTTACATTTGCATCACTCACTGCAGATTGCAAAATTCTTTCACAAACGTCATCACCTTTCATCCTCAGAACAACACTTTGAGAAGAAGAGGCAGACATCATCATTCTCTTTTTGCAGATAAGAACACTGCATCTCAAGAAGACTGGATAAGTTGTATCAGCTCACACTTCTACAAAGTCAGGGAGATAGGACTTTAAATTGGAACTCTAAATGCAGGACTTTTTTTCTTCTTATTTCACCTTTTGTACAAAAGCATTTAACTAATGAGAGGCTGCATCCTTATGTGCAATTATAGATGCATAGTACTGTCCCCCATGACAAGATGAGACCAGTTGCTGCCAATATCCTCTTGGATTCAAGAAGAAAAATACTCCTCAGGGCAAAGTCAATATTTTTCTAGGGCTGGAGGGGATGCCCTTTGGCAAATTTTTGTTTGAATGGGGAGAGGAGAGAAGGAACAGGATTTAAATTGACCCCTATCATCACTCATGGAAATTAGCAGTCCCACAATTTACTCACCCAGACAGATTCAGAGGTAGCCTATGGTGGAGGGAAAAGAACATGGAAGAAGGTGTCTGGTTCTCCACTGACATACATAGGACATGGGACCCTGGGCAAGTTACTTTGCAAACATTTGTTAAATACCTTCTACAAAAAGACTGTGTGGTGTAATGGACAGAGGGATGACTCTGGAGCCAGGAAGAAAAACCTGGGTTCAAGTCTTGCTTCAGACACATTCTAGCTATGTGACATTCAGCAAGACACCATTCCTCAGGGCTCTAGGTAATGCTCTGATTATAAATTGTGGAGCAGGTAAAGTCTGCATTAGAAGAGAAGGTTAACAGTTGGGAACAACACTAGGCCTGGGCCCATGCTGCCCTTAAGGGCTGTTTTCTGGACCCTCCTGGCTTAAGAGTCACTATCAATGGTAACTGTTGCTGTTGCCCTTCCAGTCTGATGTAGTTATTTTTCTTTGCCTCATTAAAGGGACCACCTCCTGATTATTTGTTAAATGGGTCTATTCACTGAATGAGGTACCTCATCCTAAGTGAGTTCCTGAATAGGCCTTGGCCTAAAGGGGCCAAGGCTTCCCATTGCCTGTTGGGCCATCTCCAGTCATCCTGATGAATACCTGATCACTGGATTCAGATGATGCAGGAGAAGAAAGTGAGGTTGGTGACCTTGCACAGTCCTCCGTCACTCAAAACAAAGTCAAGTGCAAGTCATATCATCATTTCTCTGATGGCATGGTCTTCCTCAGCAACGAAGGACGAACCCAACAATAGGTGGGAGCTTCCCTTACTTATGGAATCACAACAGGCTAGACCTGGAGTGGGGAACCTACAACCTCAAGGCCACATGTGACCCTCCAAGTCCTCAAGTGCAGCTCTTTGACTGAATCCAAACTTCACAGAACAAATCCCCTTAATAAAAGGATTTGTTCTGCAAAACTTGGACTCAGCCAAAAGGTCACACCCAAGGACCACATGTGGCCTTGAGGCCACAGGTTCCCCACCCCTGGACTACAAATTAGGCATGGAAAGATTGATTTTAATTGATAACCTTGTTCTTAAAGAGATTACACTCTAAAATAAGAGGGTTAGACTAGATCAAGGGTTGTCATGAACCCCTTTGGCAGTCTAGGGTAACCAATGGAACCCTCCTCAGAGTCATTTTCAATGAATAAAATAAAATACATAGAATTATAAAGGATACCAATTATACTGAAATAGTTTAACTGTTTTTAGCTGATAGACTCTTGGACTAAATAATCTTATAAAGACTGTCCCAGTTCTAATATTCCGCAAGCCCACAATCTGTCTCCAATGTGAGAAGGATGGATGAGGCCATGAAGACAGAGGAGAGCAAAGAAGCCTTGGACAAGGAGACCTAGGGTTTCCTTTGGGCTCAATCCCTTTGTGTTCCTGCTGGATTTAGTTCTTACATGTCTTAGCCCCACCTCCCACCTCCTAAGAGGCCCTGGAACATGGCTATCTCTGAATCTCTAGCACTAATCAAAGCAGGCACTTAATAAATGTTTACATTGAATGGAATTCCTAGCCAGACGAGACTGAAACAGTCTAAAGAAGCAGAAGAATAAGAATCCAAGTGCCTGACCCTTTATGCAGCCTTTACCACCTCACCTGTACCTGAGTCAACCCTGCACAAATCTTCCGGGGCTACATAAAAAGCAGAACTGAGTAATATTAACTAATTTGGGAAATCTTTGACAATTTAACTCAGCCTGGGCTCTGCTGATGACTCAACACATACACAACCAAACTGCTGAACATCATGAGATCACAGGGTCACGAATCTGGAACGCAAAAGGTTCTCGAGGCCAATGTGTTAACTCCTTCATTTCACAGATGAGAAAAATAGAAAGGCTGGCGGTCTTGTGAGGATCACACAGCTAGTAAGTGTTTAAAGTAGGCTTTGAAAGGAAGTCTGCCTGCTCACCTTTCCTCCAAAACCATCTATGGCTGTACCATCACTCTCCCTATCATGTAACCTTGAAGTCATCCCTTACCTCATTCCTGGTGCACATTAGCCATAATCTGGCTAATGCCACCAATTCTCCTTTCCCAGTATCTCTCTCACTTATCCTCTCCTTTCCATTCCTCTCTGATCGCAGGTCATCATTCATTAACTTCATTCTGAGCCTATTGCAATAGACTTAAAATTGACTATTCTGCCTCCAGTCTCTTTGCCATCGAAGCCTTTTGAATTGTTTTTGTCCACCTTTGTATTCCAATGCTTAGTATAGTGCCCAGCATATGATGGGTATTTAATAAGATACTTACTATCAATGGGAGAAATGGCATGATGAAACTTGAAATATTACTAGTCAGAATGGAACCTTATCTGGATCGCTGAAATGAGAGAAAGGACCCCAGCATAAAAGAAGAGGTCCACGGATTCTCACTTGTGGAAGGAAATACTTAAAACCACATACAAAGCTGAAGGAGAGAGAAAAGCTCCAAGAGGCACTCTGCAATGTAAACCTGGAGACCAGAGGCTAACTGTTGCAGGAGCTGCTTCCCCTTGGCACTCTGATGAGGCAAGGGTATGGCTAAAACATGCTAGGGACACTGATTGAACTGTGTATCCCTGGAAGACCAAGAACAGGTAGTGATGTCACTTCATTTCCTTTACTTCCTCCCTTCCTCTGCCCAAGATAAGAGAAATTTACTACAAACTTTCTCTGGTCTTTAATTATGCTCAAAATTCTTGATCTAACTAGTAATTGAAAGCTTCCTGGGGTGGAGCCAAGATGGTGGAGTAGAAGGACAGACCTGCTCTAGTTCTCCCCCCATAACTCATAAAATACCTGCCAAAAAATGATTGTAAACAAATTCTAGAGCAGCAGAAGCCACAAAAATGACAGAGAGAAACAAATTTCCAGCCCAAGACAACCTGGAAGGCCAACAGGAATTGTCTACCACACTGGGCTGGAGTGGAGCACAGCACAGCCTTGACCACACCACCCCATGCTACAGGGACAGGACTGGAGCTGGCTTCAGGGCATGTAATCATGAACTGCAGTTGTGCTTCCTAGATTTCTCAGCCCACATCACATCCAGTTATGCCCATCCTTTGTCTTTTCATTACACTTTGAGCTGTTTATAATTATTCCAATAAGTCCTACCAGGATACCTCATGGTTTAGTGGAGATGACCCTAGCATGAAATCTATACCAGCAAACTGCTAAACTGGCCAGCCCCACACCAGGCTAGAAAGTCTGGGCACAACCCTATCTAACATCTTGTTATCCAAATGTCTTAACTAAAAGCAATTCATCCCCAGTGGGTTCTTCACAAGCTGAACAAGGTCTTTGGCTAAGACAGCCAATGAGGATTCTCTCCTAAGTATGAATGAGGCTGCAATCTGAATCAGGAGAAGGAAACCCTATCTCAAAAAATATTATGATTCACCCAAGTAATTCTTCTAGTGGTGGTAGTCTGTAATGTGAAGACATATAACACACCAAGAAAATATTGATGCTAAATTGTGTTGGCAGTGGTAAGCTATTCAATATCACTAAAAGTCCTGAACAATTTCTCAGATATGCTATAGGCCAGTAGGGATATAGGAACCCTACTCAATGCTGACGAGCAAGTGCAATGGTGCAGTGGATAGAGCACAGTGCTTGGAATCAGAAAGACTCATCTTCCTGAGTTCAAATCCAGTCTCAGACATGTACTAGCTGTGTGACCCTGGACAAATCACTTAACCCTGTTCGTTTCAGTTTCCTCATCTGCAAAATGAGCTGGAGAAGGAAATGGTAAACCACTTTAGTATCTTCATCAAGAAAACTCCCAATGAGGTCATGAGACCTAATTTTCCACTTCTTTTTTACTGCACTTTACTAGTCAATTAGCTAAATTGGACCATACTCAAACTAAGCTTGGACAAGGTACAGAGCAGTCTCTGAGTGGTAAGTTTTGATCTTAAGCTGCATCCTGAGAAAGCTGAGCACACCAGCCCTGACAAATGAGATCCATTAAATAAGCAAAGTGAAGGACAGTCTGAGCAGAGGAAACCTTGCACACCACTGCCCAAGAAAAACCTCCTTGTGAAGATGAACTGCTTGAAAACCTACACAACCACTAGAAAGACCGCAATTCTAAACTGCTTTCAAGTTTCTGCAAGTCACATCTGTCAAGCCAACAAGCATTTAATAAGCACCTAGTGTGTACCAACATATAGCTGACTATGCTAAACACTGCTGATCCAAAGAAAGGCAAAAACAGTCCCTGCTTTCTAGCTCAATGGCAGAAACCATGTGCAAACAAGTATATACAAACAAGGTGAATACCAGATAAATCTGGAAAGAACCATAGAAGGAAGGTGCTAGTGTTTAGGGGATCAGGAAAGGCTTCTTACAGAAATGGAGATTTTAGCAAAGACCTAAAGGAAGCCAGGAAACCAGAGGCAAAGATGAGGAGGGAGAGACTTCAGGTATAGAGGACAGCCAGAGAAAACACCCAGAGTCTCAGGATATGGAGTGTCTAGTGAGAGCAGCAGGAAAGGGCTCAGTGGCCCTGAATCACAGATTATGCAAGTGGGAGGAAAGTATAGACCAGAAAAATAGCAAGAGACCAGGTTATGGATGGCTTTACAAGCAGATGATTTTATATTTGGATCCTGGAGATAATAAAGAGTCTCTGGAATTTATTGGATGGAGGAAGAGGGAGTCACTTGGTCAGACTTGCTCTTTAAGAAGACCAATTTTGACAGCTGAATGGAGGATGGACTGGAGTGGGGAAGGACTTGACACAAGGGAGACCAACCAGCAGACTATTACAGTAGTCTAGCAGGGGCAGGGGGGAGAATCTAGTGTATGCAAATCAATACAGTATGGGCTATGAGAGTGACAAGGAGGGAAAGAGAAGTATAACAGAAGTGGCAAGAGCATCAGAATGAGAGAAAAAACCTGGATTAAAATATGGGAACCAAAAAGGATCTCAGACATCAGCTAGACCAAACCTTCATTTTACAGATGAGGAAGCTAAGAAACAAAGAGGGTTAGTAACCTGACTGAAGTTAAACAGCTAGTTGGTGGTTGTAGAATGCAATTTCCCTGCATACTAGCTCTAGATCAGGTTCTGCCATGAATTAGCATGTGATTTTGGTCGACCTATATACACCACCTTCCCAGACTCACTTTCCCCAGAGGTTAAAAAAAAAAAAAAGGAAATTTGGACTATTTCTAAAGTCTCTTGCAGCTCTAACATTCTATGACTTTTTGACACCCTAATTCCCTTGAGGAGGGGGAAGGGGGGAGGCAGTAGCTATATTGTCTGTTTTACTGTTGTTAAGCCTTTTCAGTCATGCCTGACTCTTCATGATTCCATTTGAGGTTTTGTTGGCAAAGATACTGGAGTTGTTTGTCATTTCCTTCTCCAACTCATTTTTAGTCATGTCCAACTCTTCATGACCCCTTTTGGGTTTTCTTGGCAATGATATTAAAGTGGTTTGTTATTTCCTTCTCCAGCTCATTTTTCATATGAGGAAACTGAGGGAAACAGAGATAATATTCAGAAAGTGCTTTATAAATCTTAAAGTTTTATACAAAGTGAGAGTTGCTGCTATGGATACCTTCTGGTGTACATTGTGAATACTGGATCCTTTGAGACAATGGCAGATACCACTTGACAGGTGGCTTTAGTATCATGGCAGCTGGTAATAAAATTTGATTAGCCTATACTCCCCTGTTGGTTAATTCATTGGCAATCTGCTTTTCTGTAGGGTTGCAGAGGCAGTCCATACCACAAACATACATGGATTTATAGTGGACGATACAGTCAGTGAAGTCAAAACCCCAAGAACTACAACTCATCAACGATGGAGCACTATGGCTACGGTTGATGCAGGTCAAGACTAGGAAAAATGGGAACAGACAAAACCAAAACAGGGATGAAGTAGAAGAAAATGGAGCGATCACAAGGAAAATCACATGGAAATCATAAATATGTATTGACTATCAAAGGAAAAAAGCAAACTCAGGAGGAATAAAGTATTAAGAGAAAAGTGGAAGAATAAGAAATTATGATTACCAAAGGACAATTCAGATTTCAGGCTCTTTCGCTTTGAAAAATGGCTTTTTTTTTCAAAAAAAATGAGAAAATGAAATTGAAATTCAATTTCAATGAAATTGAAATGGATCAATTTCAGGTGACACTGAGGTCCAATATAGGTCATAATGACAAAGATTATGAATGTGTTATGAGTACATTTTATTTCCTTTTGTTAATTTTTATTAGGGGGTGGGGAGGTCAGAGCTGCTTCTCCCAGTTAGAAGGTTACTGTGCTAGCTGAAACCCATCCAATGGGATGTGAAAATTAACTTAAGACCTCAGCTATCCTCCAGATAAAAAGTCAAAAAAAAAAAGAATTAGGCCTTCTCAAAGTAGTCGGGCTTGCTGTGATGTTAATCAGAGAGTTAAAGATCTTCCCCATCCATTAATAGGCCTACCAATTAAGGAAAGCTTGATTAGGGGAGGTTCACACCTTTTGTTAATTTCTAATGCACTGATTGTCAAGAGTTGTGATGCCTTCTGGCTCGGAAAAGTGTATATATACTCTGAGGTGAAGTTTTACTTTGGGACTTACTCATTGGAAGTGTTTGTTTGGCCAGATGAGACCCTGGGTAGCCGCTAAGGAGCCCCATGACTTTGAAAACCTAGACGTTGCTGCTTCTTTCTCTGCTAACTATATATGTATGGTCAGACAGTTATATCTGTCTGTTGATCTCTGATATATGTATTGCTTATGGTCAGACAGTTGGAAGCTCTGTCTGTTGGTTGATCTTTATTTCTCTGAAGTTCAAGGTGCTGACTTTTTCCCCTGAACTAAGTGAATGATATATGGGCTTGATTAAAGTGATTGCTGACCCTTCCAAAGTTGCTTTCCTTTTAGAAATGCAGCTCTAAGTACCTGTACAGCAGGCCCTGCTGTTTATGCCAGTATCTTTGCTGATACACTTACTTTATTTAAGGAAGATTCTCAACCAGCTCCTATTTTATAGTGATTTTTAAAACATGTCAATCTCCCCTCTCATTCAGCCAATTGTGAACCCTTTAAATGTAATTTTATCTGTAACCTGTAAACAGACTCCGAGAGCCTGTTTATTTAGATCTGCCTCCTTAGGGGAACGCATGAGATTATGATTCTCTTAAATATAATTTGTTCAACCTTAATTGAATGAAGCATGAGACAATGGATCTGTTTGACTAGGAGTGCATGACTGCTATGGCCTAAATATTGTTCCAAGTAAAAAAAATTATCTCTCTGTCTCGCTGATATAATTTTCTCTATCAAGGCCTGTCAGAAATTCTCATCTTTGTTTTCTACCCCCTGAATCTGAGCTGAAGCATTGAGTATTGAACTCAGTGGCAGATATTCCCCCCATAACAAATTTGGCAGATTATGTAGGGACAAGCAGTAAGTTTGGAACTGATCCTTGACTTCAGAAACTGTCCTGTGCCTGACATCATATTTGCCTCAGAGGCTTTGAAGGAGAAAAGATGGTTGAGACATAAAGGCTATGGCTTTTGTGTTGGCATAAAAATCACAAAATGGGGTAAGTGTGTTTGCTATGAGTATTCTGTGCATTGTTTTTATTGGATGGGGGGATTGTCTCTTGTATTTGAATAGTTTTGATATTTTGGAATGCTCAGTCTGGTAGCTGCCCAGACTTTGTGATGAGCAGGTTGCTGTGATTCAGGTATCTAAGATAAGGGCTAAAATGAGAAATTTTAAAAAGAACAGGCCTTTGTTTCTGAACCCTGATTGCCTCAATATCTTGCGCCCTTCTTAGTCTCATTTTTCTGTAGACACAAAAGCAAGAGATTTGTCTGTTTGTTGTGACCATTGTTTCTGAGTCCCAGATATTTAACCCTGTAGGGTCCTAGTCTGACTTCTGACCACTGCTTCTTACTGTTAATAAAACAATCCTGGTTCAGTGGCTTTCGCTTTGAGAAAAGCAAAAAATTCTCAAAGTAAAAGTACTTTTTTTAAAAAAAGTAACTTACTACTCCATTAAAATTTAAAATAGAATTTTAAAATTTAAAATAGAATACATATATTCTAATTCTTATAAAAGAAGTCTAATCTTTTGCCTTTTTTCTTTTTTGCTTATGTAAGATAGGCTACCAAATGTTTCTGTTAAGCACAATAACAAAAGGTCAAATAAACATGATATGCCTACATAACATTTTAAAATTTTTTTTCATTTGGTTCTGAAGATAATTAAAACAAGACTGAAAAAGTAGAGCAGAGTAATGAACATCCTTCAGGCTCAATGCAATGTACACAGATTAACTATTAAACAATTATACCTGAACACAAAACTGTCAGAGCAAATCAAGTTGCAGTCCCTAGATATGCCATCTCACACAGCAAGATTCACTGCTTACAGTTTAGAGCAGGATAAAATTATTTTTAGATAAAACAGTAATAACAAATTGTTATAAATAAAAGCATTTACCTTTAATCCTTCTTAGTACATAGAAATCTTTCCAAAATTATTGATTACTCATTTTACTTTTCTTTTTTTTAGTTTAAGTATATCTTGATGTAAAAAAAAATCAGTCAAAAAAATCAAGAAAATATTCTTATTCTGGAGTTTTATACACAGAGTGAATAGGCAAGCAGAAAAACAAAACTGGCTATATTGTAGCCTCTAAAGTAGAGAAAATCTTTAAAACTGAAGTTTGTTGATACTAAGTTGGCCCAAAGAGATAATTCAATACACATTATTCTAGGTGAAAGTTTATAACTTTCATAATCAGAAGTCAGGCCATTCATATAAATCACTTCTATATCATAAGCAAACAAACTATCTCCCACATATCTTGCCTATGATAGTATGAGGGGAAGGGTTACGTTTATTTCTGGGACCAGGATGGAATTCACAAAATCTGTCATTTACATATCTTTTCCAAGCAGCTACCTCTTTTGTTTTATTTTTTGGGGGTTTTGGGGTTTTTTCAGAGTTGATTTTGCCAGGGTTGAAAATTCAGATTCTGGCAAGATCTCATAAACAATGAGACTTCCCAAGGTAAAAAGTTTACTTTGACCAACCAGATCACACCATATGAATATGAAGGAGCACCTTCAATCAAAAAAACATTCTGCAAAGGTCTTCAAAGAGTATTGTTCAAAGTTATAAAATAACAGCATTATTTATACAATAGTTTCCAAAAATTACAATTAAAGGACTTGATAAGCATAATACAGTATCATAGATTTAAACATTAAACAGTATCATAGATTTAAAACTTCCTAGACCCAAAACAAAATTTATTGCCAGATGACATCAATTCAGTAGAACACATTTCAGAATTTATCTTACGTGGAAAAATAATTTTATCTTCTAATTTTGCATTCTATACTAGTTGCACTAGGGTGGCTAGGTGATGCTCAATGTGTGCAGAGCACAGGGCCTGGAGTCAGGAATCCCTGAGTTCAAATTCAGCCTCTGACATTTACTAGTTATATGACCCTGGGTAAGTCACTTACCTGGGTTTGCTTCAGTTTTCTCATCTATAAAATCAGCTGGAAAAGGAAATGACAAACCATACTCTAGGATCTTTGCCAAGAAAATCCCAAATGTGTGGTCATGAAGAGTTGGACAGGACTGAAATGATTGAGCAATAAGTAGTTGAATTCAGAGACCAGTAAAAAACAATTAAAATCAAAACTAACACTTTATGAGACACAAACAAGCATTTCTCCAAATAAAGATCACAAATTTTTCAGGCATAGAAATCTCTTTACTCTATCATCTAAATAAGATCCAAAATTTCTCTGATCCTAGACTCTTCTTTTAGACTTTCCATTCTTTTTTCCCCCCCTTCCTTTAATCCCTCCAGTCACCCAGCTAAAGAGTCCCCTTATCATACAGGAAATTGACCTGTAAAGTAAATGAGCAAAAAGTTATTCATGACTCAGTATATTATACTTCTCAGAAGAATTTTCTGGGTAGGACAATGCCTTAACTCTGGAGTAGATAACCTTGATAACCTTGTTTTTTCCTTCCCAAGGACTTTCCTCCTGCAACAAGTCTAGGAGGAGAAATCATGGAGGTATAAAGTGAATGTAGTGGGGAGGAGGAAGAGGGACTTTTGTGATTTGAATCTTTCATTTTTAAAAACAAGTCCACAGACTCCAGGCTAAGAACTCTTATCCTAGATGAAAGTATTGATGTATTGAATAGACTTTTTGGGAAAGATTTAAAGGGCATAGATGGGAATTGCAAAGGATATAAGAACATGGTAGGACTTTCGTTAGTACCAGTGTAGGTAGCACTCATGCTGATGAGATCATAGGTCCTTTGGAATATTGAAATCATTTTGGTTGAGTTGTGCAGAATGAATTGTGGCAAGTTCAGGTTAGAATCTGTTGAGAACATAACCCCAGATTCAAGCATAAGACTTTTCTTGCATAATATTTTCTCCACAGATGAGGTGTCTTATGCAAACGTCTAGACTTGAGCACTGGGTTACAAAGAGATGAAATGATGGTGGTCTGATCCAACTATAGATGAGAAGATGATGCCCCCTGTACAGGAAGCTGGGAAACTTTTCCAAGAGTAGGGAATAACTTAAAGAAATAGAACCATACAACTCCATGATGCACAGTAACTAAAATAATTCTTTTGTTGGCGAGAAGATGAAGAGGAAGTAAATAAGAAAGAGAACATTCTAGGTAAGGTTCAGTTTGACCTTAACACCCTCTGAGATTCTAGCGCCAAGATTCTATGAGATCCGCATTATAGTTCATCCCCCATTATAGTTCAGATCATTTCAAAATTTAGAACAATAACATACCTTGTTGGTAGAAGAAGTCAGACATATTCCCCGTCATAGGTGCCAGCTGAAGCTGCCCAGTACAAACTCAAATTAAAGCCAAAGGAATGCTCACAAAAAGTTAACTTTCTCTATATGTCCTGTGGTATAATTGACTTAGATCTGTTCTATTATTTTCAGTCGGACCAAAGGTGATGTTTTGAAGCTGAGTGAGTTAAACTTTGAAACCAATAGAATCTTCAATTGACTGACCAACTTGTATGCTATGATTTTTGACCCATAACTATAATTGCAGATAACTTCTCTAGCACTTTTTGCATGCATTTTCTCATTTGATCCTCAAAGCCACCCCATGAGATCCCTATCTTACAGGTAAAGAAACTGAAGATCACAGGTTAAGTAATTCACCTAAGGTCACAAAGCTATTAGGCATCATGGGTGAGATTCAAACCCAGGTTTCTCTGCAGTGCATGAACAACTGGGTGGACATTTAGGTGATACAGTAGATAGAATGCCAGACTTGCACTCAAGAAGACCCCTAGATAAATACTTCATCTTAGATGCTCAATATTCATGCGACCCTGGGCAAGTCACTTAACTTCCCCTGAACTCAATTTGCTTATCTGTAAAATGGAGATAGTAATAGCAACCTACTTCACATGGTCACTGTAAAAATTAAATCAAATGATATCACGTATGGAAAGTGATTTAGAAACTTGAAAGAATTATATCAATGTTCCTTTTTATTATTAGCTGTTGAAGTACAATGTTTTTCACTACACCATGCTATTTTCAATAATATAATATCATCAGAAGGATATTTTTGTTTGTTTGTTTAAAACAGATTTAAGATTATTGAAAACATTAGGTAAGTGCCAAAAAGCATAAGGTAAGATACCAAGAATAATTCAGGCCAGTCTCCTCATAATTTTCTTCTAGATCTGACTTAATATTTATTTATAATATGAAATTATATAAGATATATTAATGTACTATAGTACATAGATAATATATCAATATATTATATATGTGTTTTATATATACTATATATTATGCAATATATAATGGCACATATATATAATAATGATATAAAATACTGTAATCTACAGACAATGATGACCTGACTCCATGGGCTGCCCATTTGACTGCATGTCTTGATCTAGGCAGTCTGCATGGTTCGTCTCTTTTGTTTTGGAGGGCAAGGCAAGGCCTCTTTCAAGTAATGGGCCTGTTCTGTTCATGGCTATGTTCAACTCTCTGAAGCACTTTCATGTGTAGGAGAGGTTTGACTTGTTTTCCTTGGTTTGAGCAGGCAGAACAAGAAACAAAGAGAGAAACTGCCAAGAGGCCAACAGAGGCTGAAAGGCAGATCAAACTCCGCAGCAAGTAGAGGCGTCCAAGAGGTGAAGAGGTTGCTCATAAGATGGCGACTTCTACCAATTTGGAGATCTTTAAACAGAGGCTGGATGGCTACTTGTCCTGGATGCTCTATGCTACTCACCCCTACCATGTATCTCTCCATTTGCCCTTTGAAATACTTGGCAGTCTTCTGGGATTGTGGTTAGCACAATAACTGGCATGTAGTAGGTACTTAATAAAGGTTTATTGATGCTCTATTGGGGAATCTTTTCAAGTGTAGGTTGAACTAGATGGTTGCTTTCATATTGCATGATTCTGTACAATAAGCTCAGTATCACTGGCAAATAGGACCATCTATTCCTACACATCTATAAGGAATATTTTTTAATTTGTGTTTTGTATAGAGCTTCTGATGAGCAGCTTGAGGGAACATTTCCCTAGTTTGTGTCTCCTCCAATGTGAATATTTACCAGATTGTTGAGCAAAGGGATTTCCACAGTCACAGCCACCATGGAACCTCATGGTCAAAACGGACCTCACAGGACCTGTCATCCAAACTGTACCTAATCAAAATGCTCTTCTGCGATGTCCTCCCAAAGTGGCCATCTAACTTATGGAATGCCTCCAATAAGCAGACACAAACTCACTACTTCCCAAGGCAGTACCTTGAATAACTTTAATTATTAGGAAGTCTTTCCTTACATCAAATCAAAATCTGCCACCCAGTCACTCTCACTAATTGTTTTTTGTTCCGTTTCTCACATCAAAGAGAATAAATGCAATCCCTCTTGTGACAGTCCTCCAAATGTATGGAGATAGCTATCATATATTCCCAAAGTCCTCTTTTCTCCAGGAAAACGATGCCAGGCTTCTTGATCAATCATGAGCCTGGTTCTTCAGTTTAGCAATGTCAGTGTCCAGAATGTTTCAGATGTGATCTGACCAGGGTGGAACATAGCAGGACAATGACGTCTCCATGTTCAAGTCAATTCAAAAAAGCGTTTATTAAATACCTACTATGTGCAAGGCAATGAGAATATAAAGGAAAAAATCCCAGTTCCTGCTTATAAAATAATAAAACATTTAAGTAAATACTAAATCATTTGAGGAACACAGATGATAAACGGGCTGAGAAAGACTTCTCTTAGCAAGTGTCACCTGAGTGAAACCTTGAAATAACTAGAGAGTTAAAGATGGAGAGATGAGAAGAGGCTGAATTCCAAACATGAAATACCCTCAAAAGCTATGGAGGCCACATAGAGAATGCTAATTTGGGAGAACAGGTACGGTCCAGGCAGCCAGCATGTAAAGTGTGTGAAAGGGAATAATCAGTCTAGAAAGGCAGTCTGTGAAGGTCTTAGAGTACAACATGGAGAAATGTGTAGAGGCGACTGAGAGCTAGCAAGGTCTCTTGAACGGAGGAATGACATGTTCAGGTGTGTGTTTTAGGAAAATTGTTTTGGCAATTGTGTGAAGGATGGATTAGCGAGATTAGGAGACAGATCAATTAAGGGATAAGCAAAATAATAAATAGCCAAAATTTATATAATACTTTAAGGTTTGCAAAACACTTTACAAATATTTCTTCATTTGATCCACACAGCTGCCCTGGGAGATGGATGTTATAATTATCTCCATTTTACAAATGAGTAAACCAGGGCAAAAAGAGGATCAGTGACTTGCCCAGAGTCACCCAGCTGGTAAGTGTTTGAGGCTGGATTTGAACTCAGGCCTTCAGTCTGAACTCAGATTCCTTCAGTGCTTAGCACAGCGTAAGGCCTAAAGTAAGTACTTAGTAAATGTTTATTGATTATTGATTGACTCCAGGTCTAAGGCTCTATCTACTGAGTCACCTAGCTGCCTCAGTTGAACAGGTGAAAAGTGTTAAGGACCTGAACTAGGGTTGTAGATGGGAGAGTATCAGAAAAGTGATGGATAGGAGAGACTGAGAAGGCAAACTCAACAAGAGTTGGTAGGAGCAAGAGGAGAGACTCAAAGATGGATGCCAGGTTGAGCAGTTGGGTCATTAGAAGGATGGAGATGCTCTAAATAAAGCTAGGGGAGTTTGAAGGCTAATTTAATATGCTGCATATTAGACATATTGAGTTTGAATTGCCTATTGAGCATACAGGTGGAGACATCGGGAAGGCAGTTTCATGATATGAAACTAATCTGACTACACCACTAATATTGGATGCCATATTGGATGCCTATTACAATGCCCTATTAAACTGGCAATCCATAAAAAAATAGAACTTTTTTCAGACATATTGTTGTTTAGCCATACCTCCTTCATCTCATACTTGTGAGTTGGATTATTTTGGGTTTTGTTTATTAAGTCTGTAAATTGACCAATCAATTTAACTCTGTAAATTCACCATTTTATATTTAGTTCATTGTTCTAACAAGTCAAGATCAGTTGGGGTCCTAATTCTGTCATCCCATGACTTACAGTTTTGTGACAGCAAATAATTAATTAATTAAAAGTTAAACAGCAAAATCACTGGAGTAAAACCTTCCTTTCAAGCTGCCATTGACCCACTAATGGCTGCTCTTTGGGTCTGACCATTTCATCAGATCAAAGTCCACCTAAAAATACCATCATGTAGTTTTCATCTCTCCACTTCATTCATGAGGATATAATGAGAAGCTTAGCCAAATGCCTTGATGAGGTCTAGGTAAAATCTCTAGAGTTCCACTAATCCACTTATAGAGTGAACCTGTTCATGAAAAGGAAATGAGGTAGTCTGGCCTGACCTGTTCTTGATTCTGCCAACCTGGATCTAGAGGATCACTATTTCCTTTTCTACCTGTTCATCCTTTTAATTACACATCCTACAATTTCATCAGGATTTAAAATCAAACTCACTGCCCTATAATTTGTAGTCTTCATGTACTTCCTCTTTGTGAAAACAGGGGTAACATTTGCCTTCTCCAGGTGTTTAGGACTAGAGACCTCTCCATCTCTCCACAATCTTCAAAATCCCTAAAGGTGGCTTATTAATTACAGCCCTTAGTTCTTTTAGTACTGTGGGAAGTATTCACTAGACCTGATAATTTGTAGTCTTTTATTGCATCCTTATTTTTGGTTTTAAGTGACCATTCATTTTCTAGGCTTTTCCAGTCCAAACATTCGAGAAGGCAAGAATAAAATAAGTAGCTCTTCCTTCCCTCCATAATTCATTATTGTCAATCATCTATCCCAAGCATCAACCCAATCAATCTATCCCAATAAATCAAGCATCTCTGATCAACAATCAATAAACATTTATTAAAAGTCTAGTATAAGCAGGCACCATGGTAAGCACTTCCTTTGTCATTGGGTTGTTGAGTTGTTTTTCAACTGTGTCTGATTCTTTGTGATCCCATTTGAGGTTTTCTTGGCAAAGATACAGGGAGTGGTCTACCATTTCCTTCTTCAGCTCATTTACAAATGAGGACACTGAGGCAAACAGGGATAAGTGTCTTGCCCAGGATCACAGTGCTGGTTAAGTATCGAAGGCTCAGAAAGGTGAATCTTCCTGATGTCAGGCCCAGCACACTATCCGCTGCGCCACCTAGCTGCCCTGGTAAGCATTGGGAACAAAAAAAAACAGGTATCAAAACAGATACAGCTCCCAACTCAGTTTAGTTGCTTCACACTTTCTGTGAATCTAGCTGTAGAAGACACAGTTACTAGAAAGAGGAATAAGCAACAATGAGCTTCCTGTCTACCCTCAGTTCTTTTTCTCTTGTCAACCACAGGTTTATGTTGCAATATTTTAAAAGCTCCATGATGCAAGGATGATGTCCTCTCTGTCCCTGTAATCCCTCCCAGTCAAGCCCAGTGCCTGGTATATAGTATGTCTTAATAGAGGAATCCTGGACTTGGAGACAGGAAACTTTGAATCCTGCCCTTTGATACATAACTAGCTGTGTAGCCACAGGTAAATCTCTCAACTTCTCTGCCCCTCAGTTTCCTCATCTGTAAAATAAAGATAATGATGCCTGTTGTAACAGACTCACAGGGTCAATGAGGCTTACCAGAGGCAGTGGAGGAATAAAGACCTTTCCAAACCACAAAGACCTAGACCAGGAGTTCTGAACTGGACTCCAGGAGCTTGTTTTTTCAAACACTTAGGTAATTGTATTCCAGTATAATTGGTTTCCATGTGTTTTATTTTCTGTATTAAAAATAAAAAACCCCAGGATTCTGAGAGTGGTCTTTAAACTTCATCAGACTGACAAAAGTGTCCGAGACACAAAAAGAGGTTAAGAACCCCTGGTCTAGACAAACATCCTCTGTTATTATCATGGATGGAAATTGTAAATGACATAGTCGTATTTGTTGGAACTCTGCCAAAGGAAGGCTTAGAAAGAGTCAAAGTAGGGGAGAAGCAGGACAAGAAGGAAAAGGGGAAAGGAACGATGAAGCTTGCTGGGTAGAACAGACATTTCCACCGTAACATGAGCACCACCAAAGTCGTGATTAAATCCAAATCAGATTTGAGAACTGGACCTTACAGACAATGGTACCCAAACAAAAATGTAGCCCAGAGCCCTAATTTCACAAATAAGAAAACAGGGCCCCAGGATGATCAAAAGATTTGCTCAGATTCATCCATTTAAGTAGTGACAGAGAAAAGGCTAAACCTAGGTTTCCACCTCATTCCCTAGCCCATCAAGGCTCTTCTATGTAGCATACTATTCTATGAATTAATCATCCTTGTGGGAGACCCCAACCACATCAATGTAACTGCTCCTGCTGCAGCCCTTTGGATCATGGGTGTGGACCCAGAACTCTCCTCTTTACAGAGGGAACAGAAGGCACTGTTGAATACATTTCACTGAGTTTAAGATTAACTGGTTTTGCTACTAATCATATCTAAAAGCATAATTGGACAGAATGTTTGCAGGCTAATTACCAGGCAACAAATTGGATCAACTGTTTGGTTAACCATCATCTACTTAATGCTTGACTGTTAGAATAGTTGAAAAATTGATTCAGTTATTAACACAGTCCATCAGTCATGCATAGACATGGGTATAAGGATATATAGAGAATGTATATGATTCCAGTGCATTGTCGATGGACTTTTGAATTGGTCTAAAAATTCTGGAAATCAATTTGGAATTAGGTTAAGAGAGTGATAAAAAGATCATACCTTTTGACCCAGAGAATCCACTGCTAGGCAAATACCCCAAGGAGATGAAGAACTAAAAAAGGCTACACACACACCAGATCTTTATAATAGTCCAAGGACCTGGAAACAGAAGGCCATCAATGGGGAATGACTACTCACATTTTGGTACATCTGTCAGTCAGTCAATAAGCAATCCTTAAGTACTTAATATAAGCCAGTCACTATCCTAAGTGCTGAGAACCACTGGGACTTCCTGATATGGCTATGATGAATTGTCTAACCAAGACTCTTGACTAAGCATGGAGATCTTGTGGAAGACCTTGGTGACTTTTGTTAAGACCTCACCTGACTGGGGCACTGTTTCTGGGCACTGACCAAACCCCAACTCTACTACCACCACCTATATTTATCATAAACACTTTTATACATATCTCCTACCCTCTATCATGGCATAAGGCCCTCGAGGGTCTGAGCTATATCACTCTTCATCAACTGTGCAGGAGACCCCAAGTTCTCTGAGCATCAGAAGCTCTGAATTGGAAGGGGCCTTTCAGTCCAACCAGTGCCTGAAGAAGAATTCTCATCTACAACATACACCAGACTAGTGGCTATCCAGGTGTCCATTGAAGTAAAAGGCCCAACATGGTGCTTTACACATGGTAAGCACCTAAGATGTATTTTGTGAATGAACTAGAATTATGGAATTTTCATTCTGTATGCTGTTTTCCTAGTCCCCACCCTTAAGAAGCACAGGTTAGCTGTTAGGATACTGAGAGGGGTGTACTGGTTGTGTTGATCATCTAGACTTAAAGAAAGCAATGGAGAAAATGTTAGTAATGGAAATTAACTTTGAAAGAATCTCATATGCACATTTTTGGAAAGTCATTTGTTAAACATTTACCAGCACATCCTTACATACAGAACATACATACATAAATAATTATTTAAATGTTAGATCTTCATAATGACCCCGTGAGGTAGGTGCTATTATCACTTTCATCATAGAAACTCAGTTTGAGAAAGATAACATGTGACTTGCCAAGGGTCACACAGCTAATTAAAAGTCTAAAGGAAAATTGAAAGAGAGATCTTTCTGACTGAGACCAGCGGCTGTCTAATCCTTCTAGCACTGTGGAGAGAGTGTTGAGTTTGGAATCAGGAAGACCTACGTTCAAATGCTACCTGATGGAATAGGGATCAGAGACAGATCTTGGACCCAGACTTTTCCTGATTCAAAGAACAGCTCCCTAAGCTCCCAGGTACCAGCAATGTATAACCTGGATTTTTTTAGAACACTTCAGATGGGTGAAGGCTGAGTGACAAATTCATGTCTCTTGTGATATTTACACCATACAGAGTTCTAAGACCTCACAAGACCAAAGCCTCTCTTTGTACCCTCTCTTCCTCAACATTTCATAAGAAAATATTGTTAAAGAGGGTCACAGGAAGGAAGTAGTCTAGTGACCAGATGGTTACCTTAGTTCTCCCCTTGACATCTGGGAAATTCTCTTCAGAGGAGTCAATGCTAGACTAGTCAGAACGGGTAGAATTGTTGATAGACTCGGGGTTTTTCCTAGATTACCAAAGAGAAAAATATTCATCATCCCAGCAGCTCATCTCCATAGTGGTTCAGTTACTACTTCACACTATGAAGGAGCAAGTGAAGAAATATTACATACAAGGAGAGCTACCAGGCCAATCTGATGGGAGCTTAGGGTGCATGAAGAGTACAATGAAATAAGATGAGAAAGATAGATGAGAGACAGGAAACTTTAAAGATCATAGGAGATATTCCCAAGTGATCCTATCCACAACTATCATTTTTATTTAGCTAAACCCCTTTGGCACTTGAAGCTCACAAAGTACTTTGCTGTTACACCTGGGTTAGAACCAGGAGGAAGGGTCATGATCGATGTCAAAATGTATTTATTGTGATGGAGAAACCAAGGCAGGAGTGGGAAGGGCTAGAATGTTCAGAATGTTTCGTTGTTCGGACTCTTGGTGACCCCATTTGGGGTTTTCTTGGCAGAGAATTGGAGTGATTTGCCATTTCCTTCTCCAGCTCATTTTACATATGGGGAAACTGAGGCAAACAGGGTTAAATGATTTACCAAGGATTCACACAGCTAGTGTCTGAGACCATATTTGAACTAGGGGAGATGAGTCTTCTTGACTCTAGGCCCAGCACTCTAGGCACAATGACACCATCTAGTACTGTCCAGGGCAAAGAAACAGCTGACCTGGAAGCCACTGGTTTCACACACTTTCACCAAGCCCTGAGCTCTCAGGGGTCCTACTATAGGCTACTTGCATTGGAATTTGTGGGAGAGATGAAGAACTCAAGTTCCTTTTCAAAGGTGAATATTTCAGTCGCTAAAAGTCCCCTGCCCCACCTCACCCCCAGTTCCAAATTCTAAGAAATCTGTCCCCCTGCAGCCCTCTTCATTGTGTCTGGACTCATTACCAGATCCCTGGGAAAGGAGTTTTCACAGAGACCAGGCCGTAACTCCTGATGTCAGCAGGGCCTGACAGCCCACTGTCCTGTCCCATTCAGGCCCCCAAAGTCACCACTCCTGAGTGGGAAGGGATACTCGCTTATTTCTCTATTACCTTAATGCAAATGTATTACATTATAATGAAAAACATTTCCTCAAGACAGCCCTACTGGGTAGATAATATAAGTGTAATTATTCCATTTTACAAATGAGGAAAGCAAAGCTCTGAAAAGACAGGGTAACTTGCCCTCAGTCCCAAAGTTTGGGACTGAAAACCAAGCCCAGTGAGCGTCCTTTCTCTCTAGACAGTCGAGGTCAACTGCCTTTACGGTGAATACCAAAAATACTTCATAGTGATTTTTGATGTTGTGCAACTTCTAGCCACACCCCTTCGGGCAATATATGCATGTATATATAAAGGCAGTCAGGGAAGTGCAATCAGTCACAAGTTGCCCAGGACAGACAGAGAGACACAGTCACCCAGAGCCAGAAGAAACAAGAGGTAAGTAGTGTGACTGTCCCGTCCCTGGTCTCTGCATGCTTTTTGGCATCAGCTGCCATCTATGAAACTGCCTTGGCTGAAGCCACAAGCTCAGCATCTCCCTATCTGTCTGGTGCCTGACACACTGCCTTACCTCTAGATTAGGGACAGTGTGCCCAGAGGGGTGGGTGGGGGTTGGGAGAGAGGATTGGGGAGGAGATCCTTCAAAAAAAGATCAGAATCAAAACATACTGATTTCTCCCAACTCTGCTTTTACTCTCTTGGAGTTTTTTATAAGAAAGCAACTGGATTGCATCCAACATTAGTACCTGGTAGAATGTCGGTTCAGTAAAGAATGAGATGCTTTCATTTCTCTCTCTGTATTCTCACTGCCTGGGGCAACTAGGTGATGTAGTGGATAGGGCAGGCGGTAGTCAGAAGGACACGTCTTCCTGAGTTCAAATCTGGACTCAGATACTCACTAACCTGCGTGACCCTGGGCAAGTCACTTCATCCTGTCTACCTCAGTTTCCTCATCTGTAAAATGGGCTGGAGAAGGAAATGGCAAACCACTCCAGTATCTTTGCTAGTGATGCAGTGGATAGAGTGCTGGACCTCTCAGATAAATTTACTATCTGTGTGACCCTGGGCAAGTCACTTAGATTCAGTTTCCTCAACTGTCAAATGAGAATGATAAAGGCCCGCACCTCCTAGGGTTGCTATGAGGATGTCATGACATAATTGCAATGTGCTTAGCACAGTGTCTGGCACACAGTAGTAGGTACTTAATAAACATTTATCATTTATTCCCTTTCCTTTGCTTTTCTCAACAAAGAAGTTATGGCCAGAGTCCCTGACATGTATGATGAGCTCCATTACTCCTATGGGTAAGCAAACATTTTTCTTTGTTTTAATGCCACAAGGGCAAAGGAGTCTGAATGCTGGCTAGCTACAGGGAGAGGGTAAAACTGAACTGTCCAACTAATAAAATTGTGAGCAGTGTGGCCACAGGCCAACAGGAGATTTCACACAGATGTGTCCTAGATCTGGAATCAGGGCAGATTTGGATAAAAGCCTGGGAAAAACAAAATCCAAAGAAATCTTGTCAGAAGGAAGGATGACAGTCCAGAAAGTTGTTTATAGGAATGTGCAAGAACTGGTCTATGAATGTTAGCTTCATGTTCCTTTGCTGAGCTACAAGTGATTTGAGAAAGGGAACACAGACTTACCCGATACTAATCAGAACTATGAACTGATTGTGTGTGTGTGGGGGGGGGGGGGTATTCCCTTTCCTTTCCTCAGTGGGTGGACGGTTATTAACTACATTAACAAAATACTAGAATTATGGAAAAATTTAAAGAAAAACAGTTTATTCTTTTTAGT
This sequence comes from Potorous gilbertii, assembly GCA_028658325.1. Classification (NCBI taxonomy): domain Eukaryota; kingdom Metazoa; phylum Chordata; class Mammalia; order Diprotodontia; family Potoroidae; genus Potorous; species Potorous gilbertii. Next base: position 119,578,093 of record CM053769.1, read on the forward strand.
AACACACAAAACAACAAGCCACAATAACAAATGTTGAAAAGACATTTTGTTGAGGATCAGCTTCCTGACTTTGTTTAATAAATAAAAAAGAAAAATGTAATTGGCATGCATTATTTCTGAGTAAAAAGAGTGATTCTAAAACACTTGGTAAACTATTTGTTTTCTTAACTAGATGAAACATACTGGTTTTTAAAATTGATTTGGTTTGTCTAACAAATTATTTTCCCAGGTCAGAGTCTACCCAAAAGATCACTAGTGCTGAAGTAGAGGAATCTGTGTTAATAAGGGCTTTCCATATGTAAATGTAGTCACCTTGAGCTGTAGGCAATTTTTAAAGATGATGTGAGGGTTGGTGTGATTAGAATCTGTCTATGTGTGACTCCTGGAAATGACATGATCATTAAAATGTGTTGCCAAGAAGCGGTGACCAAACAACAAATAAAGCATTCCTCCTTGCTTTGCAGTGAAAATGAGGAATTTATTTTGGACTTTGACCAAGTCTCGCTGAGTCAGGTAAGGCAATGACTGTCAACCTCTTAAGATTTCTGTGCTTGGAGAAATGTGATCTTTTGTCCTTGTCTCCCTGCAGAAGCAGGAGGTTCAGTATGGTGAATGGCAGCTCCCAGGCAAAGTTGAATGGAAGCAGATTATATTTCATTTCACTGGATATCCTTGATAAAAGGTCCCTTTCTCACACAGTACAGGATATCTTAAGGACCCTTTCTGAGTCTTAAATACAACTATCAAAGGATTATAAGATTTTAGAGTTTGTTGGGAATATCCAATTCCATCATTTCAGAATGGGAAAACCAAGGCTCTAAAATGTTCAATAATTATCTATCTGTATCTAGAGAGAAATACATATACACATATATATATGCATGTATTTACATGTATGTATGTGTGTATACATGCCTACCTGAATATGTAGAATGCAGCTAGGTGGTGCAGCAGATGAAGCACTAAGCTTGGAATCTTCCTGAGTTCAAATCTGGCCTTAGCTGTGTGACTCTAGGCCAGTTACTTAACCCTGTTTGCCTCAGTTTCCTCATCTGTGAAATGAGCCAGAGAAGGAAATGGCTAAACCACTCCAGCTTCTCTGTCAAGAAAACTCCAAATGAGGTCACAAACAGTTGAACATGACTGAAAAAAAGACTCAGCAACTGAGATGAAGAAAAAAAGAGAAAGGGGGAACGGGCAGCTCTAAATCAACAAATTATTTTTTAGACAACTAAGAGTCACAGCTAAAAGTAAGTCTTTCTGATTCCAGACCTGTCACTCTAGCCTTCCCAGGTACCAACTAGGGGATGGGTGTTAGTGACTGAGGCTGCCCTCAAGATGATTTTGTTATCACAAACCCTTGGAGCTAGTTTGTCGAGAGAGATCACTCTTACTATTCTCAATCATAATGGCAAATAGCTCCTTCTTTCTTTGCCAAACTCAAGTGTCTTTGTATAGTTTGTGTCTCCTCTTCTAAAGTCCTCTCTAAGTGTCTTCCCTTACTAACTCTGTGTACTTGCCTCCCAATTAACTAGAGGAACATATACGTTGATGGTGTACCATAAGCATCTCAACTATCATCACCTATTCTTTTCTCTACTCTTGCAGTCTGAGTTCTAACGCGCACATGGGGACATGCATGCACACACACACACACACACACACACACACACACACACCTCTTCTGAAGTAGCTTTAAGGTCACCAGTGACTTTTGAATCATTAAATCAAATGGATTCTTTTCAGTCTTCATCCTCTCTTATCTCTCTATAAATTTTTAACATTTTTGACAAGCCTAGATAATTTTGTATACTTTCTAAAGAAAGAAACTTATTTCTGTGCTATTATCCCAATCATACTTGTCTTTCCCTACAGGAATTCTTCTATCCTAGTTCCAACCCACACCACAAAGAGAATTTAGAAAGATTAGAGACTTCTGAGAAGACCCAGCAATTTAACTTCCAAAGGTATGGGGCTGCACCAGCTGCCCCAAAGAAAACAGTAAAGAAGAGACAACTTTCCATGAGTTATCCCATCAACAATGATTCCCTGGTTAACAACATCAACATTTCAGAAGAAGATAAAGGTAAATACCAGTGCTGCTTTCTTCATTTTTAAGTGAATGGTAATTTTAAAAAGTATGGGTGATATTGAATCCAAATTCAAAAATGTTGAAAAAGTATAGATAGATTGCCACCTGCACCCTCGGAGAAAGTACTTTTATCAATGAGATTACAGTCATCAATATTTTAAATAACATTTCCAGTTGAATCTGCTCTAGGGAATTATTAATTCTGTCTAATAAGTTTCTTAAGAATGTGAGCATCCGGAGTATCGTGCGGCCTCAAAGGGCAATACAGCATTCATACTTGTACAGCATGAAAACCTATATTTGTTTGCCCTGCTCTTTTGAGTGGAGATGGCCTGAGTCATACATGGTAGCCCTGGCCTCCTGAGAATTGTTCCAGTCCCTTCACTTGTGTGACACTGCTCTCTCCTCTCCTCCAACCTGTCTGATCACCTCCTTTCAGTTTCCTTTGCTATATCCATCCATGTCCTATCTCCAAATTGTAGCTGTCTTGCTAAAACTCTGATATCATCAGTTCCCATGGACTCAGTTATCAACTCTATTTAGATCACTCTCAGATCTACCTCCTTTGTCTCCTAAGTTGCAGTTCTACCTTACCAGCTTCCTTCTGGATCTCTTCACTTGGTTATCCAATGGTCATCTCAAACCCAATATGCTCAAAAGAACTCATCTTCCCCCCCACACTCCATCTAAATCTTTTGCTACTCCAAAATTCCTATTTTTGTTGAGGGTAGCATCATTCTTCTAATCACCTAGGTTCACAAACTCTGTGTCATCTCCTATACTTTGTTTTCCCTCACCCAACCCTATAGACAATTAGTGGCCAATTTCTGTCGATTCTATTTCCACAACATCTCTCACATCCATGCCCTTCTATCCACTCAGATAGGCATCATTCTAGTTCAACACCTTTTCCCTGGACTGTAGGAGCCTCCTAACTACATTCCTGGTTTCCAGTCTCTCCCTTTTTCAACTCATCTTCCACAAAATTGTCAAAATAATCTTCACAAAGCACAAGTCCCATACTCAAACAATTTCACCAGCTTCCTATTATCTCTAGTATAAACTAGCTCCTTAACTTATTTATCCATTGAAGCTCTTTTCATTCTAATTTCCTAGCCTGAATTTTTGGATGTAAAGTTCTGCTTTAAGTACTTTACATTCCACTCAAATTGACTTCCTTGCTATTTCCTAAATTCAGTTTTCCACCTCCCACCTCCAAACCTTTGTCCTCTGTTCCTCGAATGCACATCCTCCTTGTCTCTACCTTAGAATTCTTTCCTTCCTTAGGTCATCCTCAGTTGTCATCTATTCAAGGAACATACCTCTCATGTTATCATTTCCTATGGGAAACCTATCCTGATTTCCCTAATTTTTAATCAAAAAATCTTATATTTTTTTGTAACTCCCTAGTAAAAACTAAGCTCCTGAAGAGAAGGATTTTTTTTCATATCTGACTTGGTACTCACATGTTGTAGAAAACCCTCTTCTACACAGATGTGTTTAACAAATATTAACTAAATTGTAAAAAGAAAAAATGACTCTCACCCTGCCTGATGCTACTTCATAAAAGGAGACTGACCTGTACAACAATTGTATACTAAATTCCCTAGTGGTTAGTTTTATAGATTCCACCTAAAGCAGCATGATCTATACCTTCCAAATGCTCATGTTCTTAGGATGCTTATTGGAGTAATTAATAATTCCCCAGAGCATATTCATTTGGAAATGCTATTTCATCATGTTGATGACTGCATGAGCTCATAAATAAGGGTACTCTCTTCAAGGGTGCGGATGGCAACCCATCTACATCTTCTCCTGTGTAACTTATGGCCAAGTTAACTTAGATTCTCCATCTGGGGGCCTTTCTCTACATGCTGTGGAGCCTTCTATTTCTTGACATTGTACAATGGCTCTCTGTTAATTATCCTTCCCTCTCAGTACCTGATTTTTGTTTTCTTTCATACATCAATTGAACATCATGGGATCACAGCTCTAGGGTTGGGAGTGGTCTCAGGGGCCACTAAACTTTTCATTTTATAGATGGAGAAACTCAGATCCAGAGAAGGTAGATGACACTCTTCAGGTCACACAGGTGGTAATGAGCAAAATTAGGATCACTTTCTACTTCTTATAATTCCAAATCCAGTGTTCTCCCCAAAGGTTTGTCTTTCTATTTCTCCAGTACATTGTGATATGTTATAGTTGACTTTTACCCATAAAATGCTTCACAATTTTTCTTTGGGGATGACTCACAATTTTAGTTTTTCAGATACTACAAAATTCCATGACTTAATACTCATATAGCATCATTAGAAAAATGCTAATTTTTTTAAATGGGTCTTTCACACACAAACATCCCCTTTGGGATGAGGGGCCAATAAAAGCACTGTCCAATTTCCCAAAAGCAACCTAACCTGTTCTATTCCTCATCTTTCATTCAGGTCTCATTTCACTGTCCCTTCTCAGCATTCTATTGGACAAGCTCAAAGGGCTTTCCATGTAATTCCAAATCACCCTGGATGATTAGCACTATTCATCCACGGTTTTTACTGGTTGAGTGATTCAGCTTCTATCAAAGCTCAGCAAAATTCTTCTGAATGATTGTAGATCTCATTTAGGAATCTCTACAGAGTACCAGAACTTGATGCAAACAGTCCTATTTCTATACTAGACATCTTTCAGCAACACCTTGGTATTAGCCATCAGAGAGTCATTGAACAAAGTTGTTTTCATTGTTGCAATTTTCAATATTACCATTTGAATTTTTTAAAATAGGAAAGGGGGTTAATTAAAGGGACAGCAGATTGGGGGAAGGGGCAATCAGAAGCAAATACTTTGGTAGAGGGACAGGTCAAAAGGGAGAATGGAATAAATGGAGGGTGGGACAGAATAGAGGGAAATATAGTTCGTCTTTCACAACATGACTGTTATGAAAGTGTTTTGCATGACTATACCTGTATAACCTATATTGAATTACTTGCCTTCTCAATGAGGGTGTATGGGTAGGGTGGAATGTGGAACTCAAAGCTTTAAAAATCAAAGTTAAAAATTGGTTTTTTTACATGCAACTAGGGAAAAAAAGATATATAGGCAATGGGGTATAGAAATCTATCTTACCCTATAGGAAAATAGAAGGGAAAGGGATAAGAGGGTGGGGTGATAGAAGGGAGGACAGATTGGAGGAAAGAATAATTAGAATATACACCCTCACTACTGTGGGGATAGGGAGGAGATGGGGAAAATTTGAAATTCAAAATTTTGTGGAAGTGAATGTTGGAAACTGAAAATAAATATTTTTTTAAAATAGGAAAGAGAAGATGGGTTATTGGTCATAAGCATCGTTCTATATTTTTTTTACTCAGGACTAGGTCCCAGAGTCCAATGGACATACAACAAAATAGAATAGAGAGACTATTATCTGACTGTATGACCTTGGACATGTCACTTAACTTTGAGTGACATGTTTTTATAAGTCCCTGATCAACTCCAAATAAAGTTAATTTCACAAATGGTCTCATGATGAGGAGATATGGTTAGAAAGGGCTTAAGACTAGACCAATACTACAACATCAATGGAAAGGTAGAGTCACAAGGACCAAAATTCTTGTCATGGCTCTGTCACGGTCCAACTCAAGTCAAGATGTACTTATTAAGTGCCTACTGTGTGCCAGGAATTGGGTTAAATGCTGTCCAGGTGGTTCCTTTGGGAAAGTCACTGAAATTTGCTTGTAAAATGAGGGAATTGGATTGAATGGTGTCTAAGGTCCCTCTCAGTTCTAAAATATTGGAGTCCTTAATGCTTACTTGGAACAAAGTACTGATGGCGATTGTGTTTTCCAGATGTAATGAAAACCGAGTCAGACTCCTTGCCTGTTCGAAAGAAGATAGTGTACCATTTCCAGGCCTTTGACATCAACCAAATACTGACTGATCAAAACTCTCGGAGGATAAGGCAAAAACAAAATAACCTCAGAGTTGTTTCCTACCAAGGCTCACTCCCAGACTGTAAATCATTCACTTTGTTGGCTTCCTTTTCTCTGGCTTATCAAGCTCTCTTTCTAAAGGGGAAAATTCCCTGGGTCCTTAACTTTGTTCACTGCTCATTTTCAAAGATGGATGAAATGACTTTGCTTCCCTACAGAATCCCAGACAATCTCATGACAGGGAAGTGATAAACTAGTGCACATTTTCAGATGAGGTCAGTGTGGGAACATGCTCTGCTTGACTGTGTTTCTGTGGCAAAATGGGTTTTTATTTCCCTTTGGGGGAAGTGGAGAGCCAGTGGAAGGGAGAAAAAAATAAATGTTTAATCAGTGAAAAAAAATAGCAGGTAATGATAGCAATTTCCATCAAACAGGAGATATCTGTCCCATAATAGACTCCACATCTTAGCTAAGCTATGCATTTAACAGAGAAAGGCATAGTCCTCTGCAAGGAAGAGATTTGGCATGAACATCATCATCCTCTCCTACTTTTCCTAAAGGAGACATGTCCAGTGGTTCAGTAGAGAGACAACCAGGTGGTGCAGTGGATATAGCAGCGGCCCTGACCTGAGTTCAAATCCAGCATCAGACACTTACTAGTTATGTGACCTTAGGCAAGTGACTTCACCCTATTTGCCCCAGTTTCTCATCTGTAAAATGGGGACATACTGGAGAAAGAAATAGCAAACCACTCCAGTAACTTTGCCAAGAAACCCCAAATGGGGTCACAAGAAGTTGGACACCACTGGAAAGTGACTGAACAATAACAACAGGCAAGGTTCCATGGGAATGAAGAAAACATGGTCCCTTCTCTCTGGGATTTTATCATCTAGTTAGGAAGACAGCTCTACACATTTACTTAGATTCTATAATTCTTCTAGGCAACTTGGTGGAGTCATTGAGGCTGGCCTTAGAATTGAGAAGACCCAATTCTGAGCATGGTCTCAAAGCAGCTCTGTGCCCAAGTCACTTAACTTCTTTCTGCCTCATTTTCTTCATCTGCAAGATGGAAACAATAGCATCATTGACTTTTGCTGTTAGTGTGAGGATCAAGTGAAGTAGCAAATGTAAAGTGCCTTGCAAACCTTACAAACCTATAGAAATGCCAGCTCTTCTTTTGTTCAGTCATTTTTCAGTCATGGTGATCCCATTTTGGGGTCTCATGGGCAAAGGCGCTGGAGTCATTTGCCATTTCCTTCTTCAGCTCATTTTACAGATGCGGAAACTGAGGCAAACAGGGTGAAATGACTTGCCCAGCGTCACACGGTTAGGAAGTGTCTGAGGCTGGATTTGAATTCATGAGGGTGAGTCCTCCTAACTCCAGACCCAGTGCTCTGTGCACTATGATGCTACCTAGCTACCCTACCCAGCTTTTATTAGATCTCTTATTTTATTTATTAGATTAGATTATTTTTAAGTGATTTCATTTTTTTCTTGTTTTTTTCCCCAGTGTTGTTTGACATAGGCAAGTATGTAACCCTAGAACCTGCACCACATCATAGAATGGCTGTGACTCTAAGGCTCTCAAACACAAGCCTGTATGTAACCGCAAAGAAGGAAAAGGAAGCTGTACAATTAGAGGTGAGTAATTCTTAGTATGCCCCTGAAATTTTATATTCCTGACATTATTCTTAAAAGGACCAAGGGCCAGCTAGATGGAGTCATGATGGATAGAGCACTGGCCCCAGAGAAAACCTGAATTCAAATCTGGTCTCAGATACTTATATGACCCTGGACAAGCCACCTAACCCCAATGGCCTTCAACAAAAATAGATGATAGATAGATAGATAGATAGATAGATAGATAGATAGATAGATAAGCAAATAAATGAATGAATGAATAGGAGGATTGGGGCATACCTTTATAATCATCTTTGGTCATCTGCCCTCTTTCCATTATTAAAATCTGAAATAGTTAGGTGAGCTCCCCATGAAAACCCATCAGTCTCTTTAGACCAAGACTAGGCAGAACTAAGTTTCAGAACTTTTTGTTCTGAAAAATATTCAGGAGTTTCATAGGGCAGCAAGCTCAGTACGGGTCAGGAAGATGACATGGGATTCAAAACCAAAAAAAAAAAAAAAACCATCCTCAGTTCCTTTAACCAGTCCTCATATTTCACGGGCTCAAGGCCCTTTTGCATCCTGGCTGCCTCCCTCAGGATACTCCCCAGATAACCCATGTCCTTATTATATCAGAGTGCCCAGAGCTGCACACAGGAGTCTGAATGAGGGCTGGCAGAAGGAGCATCGAGGGTGGTATCTCCTCCTATTCTGGGAAGCTCTCTCTCTTCTAAGCTTCCTCATCATGCTACAGTCTCATGTTGAGCCTAAGGTCCACTAACATTCTCAGACCTTCATCAGAACAGCTATGTGTCTAACTCTGTTTCTCCCATCTTCTACCTGGGAGATCTAAACTTCAGACTTGCTACTTAACCCCACTGGGATGAACTGAGTTCATTCCAATGCTCTAGCCTCTCAAGATCCCATTGGATACATTTGATCCTATTTTCACCTATTCCATATCTTTTTATCTCCTAGCATGGATCATTAAAGAGATGGTTGGTGAATATCTAGAGAGGGAAGCAGTGATTATGAAGAACCATTATGACTTCATGAAGAACAGATCATACCAGACCTCCTTGCTTCCACTAACGTACTAGATGAGCAGAATTTGGCCAATACTGCTTAAGCAAAGCTTTTGATAAATAATTTAATTGAATTTAAGTTGGAGTTTGCCTGCCTATGGCAGGGTCTAACATCCAAGCTATCAAAGTCTTCTGCATTCAAAAAAAGTTCACACAATCACCCCAGACAGCATCAAATTCATCTTTATGGTGACTGAGTTGCAGCCTACTCTCAACAGGTGGAGTTGATGGGCAAAACTTACCCAACTGGTTTCTAAAAGAGCTATAATGACTTAATATTTATTTCCCAGACCCTCTAGAAGCTGTGTAAACTACTAGAGGCTGACCTGCTACACATGGGGTGGTAAAGACTTCACTAACAATATTACCCTCATATATTTTCAGCCATTTTTCAGGAGTGTCTGACTCTTTGTGACCTTATCTAGGTTTTTCTTTGCAAAGATACTAGAATAGATTATCATTGCTTTCTCCAGCTCATTTTACAGATGAGGAAACTGAAGCAAACAAGGATAAGTGACTTGTTGAACTAGTCAGTGTCTGAGGCCAGATTTGAACTCAGAAGATGAGTCTTCCTGATTCCAGATCTGGCTTTCTATGCACTATGGTGCTATGTGAGGCCCCTACCCTCACATAAACTCATCTCAATTTAGGAGAAGACTTTTTGGTAACTTGAAATGCTGGGAGATACACTATTTAAAATGACTAATTTGCTGGTTCCAATTTCTCCCAGACTATAAACTTTGCATAGTGCCTGAAACACAGAAGTCTCAATAAATATTTGATAAATGAATAAAGCTAAGATCCACAGGTAATGTTGAAGACCCCAAACTAACAGCTGAACCGCCAAACCCAGTCCTACTTGAGGTGGCCCTTGTTCTTTCTACCCTATAGACCTGCTCTCCAAAACTATTAAAGGCAGCTACTGTCAAACCAAGTCAACACATTTATTAAGTACTTACTATGTGCCAGATGCTATACTAAAGGACAAAACAGTTCCCTCTCTCAAGGATCTTACATTCTAACTGGGAGTGGGGGGAAGCGAAGAGTAGGGGGAGAGGACAGAACATCATGCCAAAAAAATTGTACCTAGAAGACATACACATGGTAAATTGGATAGAAGGAAGGCCAGTAAAGGCCTCTTGCAGAATGTGGAGTTTGAGCTGAGATTTGAAGGAAGCCAGGAGGTAGAAATAAGGAGGGAGGGGGATCCAGGATCTCATCTTTCTATCACTGTATGCAAAGGATGACACTGGACAGAATGCTAGCAACTGAGTCCTAGACCCCTTTCCTATATATTCAATGGTTAAGACCTTTAGAGGTATTCTTGCCACCAATTGCAAAAGCTTGGTCACAAAGCACTTAACCCTATGTGGCATCAGGAAAAAAAAAGGATGTGATGCTCCTACCTTGCTCTGCCAAGCTACTACACCTCCTGGCCCCCTTTTTCACTGATCTCCCTTCTTTATATGATGAGGGGCAGTTATTACTCTCATCTGGGTTGTGATCCAATCAATTGCACTGAAATCTGTTATTAAGAGTCAATGAATTGGCCATCATCAATAGGGAAAGGAGAATACTACATATGTTAGACCAGGCACCGAGGGATAAAGATGGTTTTCCTCTACCTACCTCCACTTGTTCACCTAACAAGACTTCTCTGTTGTCTTTCCTGAAGGAGATTCCAGAGACACCCATGCAAATTGATGGTTCTAGCAGTCCCCACCTCTTCTACTGGACAGAGGATGTTTTCAGCACCTTCGCCTCTGTCGCCAATCCAGACCTGTTTTTGGCTGCAGATGAAGAGGAAAACAAGCCAATGTTCATGGCAAGAGGACCTCCTGCTCTCATTAATTTCCTAGTGGAAGCAGCCTAAAAGCATGGAGTTTCAGAGGAGGAAATGACCAACTTGTCATTGTCATTGGATCATGTCTTTAATTGCTGAGAGGAAACCTCAAAGGCTTTCTTGACTGACATCCTCATTTTGTAGGTGAGGAAACTGTTTGCCCAAGGTTACTCAGAAAGCCAGTGTCAGAGACAGGATTTGAACTCACACCCTAACTACAGGGCTGCCATACTTTCCACTGAATTACACTGCTGTGGTCCAAGTGTATGATGATGGTATGTACAATGTACACAATGAAAACCAATTCTTTCTCTTAGTCATGTGCCATACAGATGGCACATGAGATGGCTTTGGGATGAGCCCTTGTCATTCTGAATGAATGACCGAGTTATGAGAGCCCAGTGGACCCAACACTAACTCACAATTACTATTTACTATTTGGAGAACACCCTATATTTTGCAAAAGGTTAATCATTTTAATTAATATCCTTCATTACAGTTTTATGAGGCAGACTGCTATTGACCATACCCATCTGAAATAGCAATATCATCAGGGATGTTGATATTATTCTAATTATATTATGGGAGGGAGGGTTAAGCGAGTAATGAGAAAAATTGAGAAATAATGAAATCAGAGTCAGAACCCACAACCCGAGAATCTTTTTGCCTGTTGCTTGGAAAACTTCCTGCTCCTCTTCTCACCTTTGTTTGCAAAGAGGATTTCAGATAGGTAATACACCTGAGCTTACCATCTTTAAGACAGAGAACAATTCCTATGCAGGTTCTCATACTGTCTTGCCCCACTGCAACACCTGATCATGAGTGTATGGAAAGAGCAAAATAACAAAATGACCATCACCTACCCAGTTCTGGGGCACTAAAGGGCCAAGGTAGATGAAAGCAAGAGAAGATCAAGGACTCCCCCATGCTATGGCCCTTGTCTCCCCTCTGATGAAAAGAATCTTTGTCTAGACATTATAAAAATTGGGTCTAGAATCCCCAATCTGGAAAGGATCCCAGGGGACAGACTGGTCCATCCCTGCTCCAAAGTATGAGTCCTGTCCACAGAATTTCCACAGGTAATCAGACCTCTATTTGATCTCTCTGGTGGCGGCTCTATGCTGCTTGTTTTTCCTTACATTTCAGGTGAAATCTGCCTTCCTGTACATTTGAGTCATGTTTAAAGGGTTTCTTGGACAGGTTAAAATTGCTCAGTAGGTTCGTGGAGCGTTGAGAGTTCTATGTGAGAAATTGAATAAATGATGACAGTAGTAGTTGTGTTAATAACTTATATCTATCAACAACCTAAAAACAGTGCAAATATTATCCCAATCCCCTTAATTCTCTCTCATAGAGCCCTCTCTTCCCTTAAGATGCAGCTCCAGCCCCATCTTCTGCCTGGAGTCTTTTCCAATCCTCCTAGCTGCGAGTGCCCTTCCTGCAAAACTACCTTGTTTTTATCTACTTTGAATGTATTGATATTTATTCACTGGATATTTATTCATTATTTTCTTATATAAACATATGTGTCATCTTCCCCATTATAACATAAGCTCCTTGGGAGTAGTTTATTTCAAAGAGGCACATAGCATCTTCTACATATTTATTAATTAATATATACATACATGTATTTATGTATTTATGTATTTCTATTAACATATTTAAAGACTTATTGTTATTACAAATATTAAAAGATTAAACAGATTCAAAGACTCCACTAAGTATATTTTGATTTATTTCCAAACATGGCTCCATAAACTTATATGAGACTGGTAGTCCTTTGGGACCAATCATTGGTTTTCCGTTGAATGAAGATTGTAGACATTGTTTCCAGAGCCCATCCCTGCTTTGGACTGGACCAAGTGTTTTTGCTCCAACTAACTGTTTGGGTTGTGCTGTCCATTTCTAGTCAACCACTTCTAGTGGGTGACATCAGACCTAGCTTCCTTCAAATTGTTCCAGAGCAACTATGAGTACAGCATTTAAGCCTCTAGTGGCCAGCCTAGAGGTATTCATATGATAATGAAATCGACATACCTGGTTTTCATTTGGTCAGTGTATGTTCTCTCTTTTGTTACTGCTTAGGTATACTTCAGCATTCTCGTGCCATTCATTTTCATCTGCAGTCAAAGCACAATAGTTGAGCTTTATTGTGTGTGGATTAGAAGACCATGGAGCATAACAGTGCTCTAAAACTTCATTAATGGGATGTGATCTCTGTTGCTGTTAACTACATTTCATTGAATAATGAGCACAAATAATTGTTTCATTTTGTGATCAAAAAAAATTTTACAAGTATAATGGTAATTTCCTCCCATATTTATGTCGTGTATGACAAAACCCTTTCTTCACAACAACCTCATGGTAGCATCATAGCTTATATTAGTTTGGTAGTTTGGCAGATGAGTGCTCCTTCCAACAATGCAGATGGTTTCTGTCCAAGCATTCTCATCTAGCATTTCTATTTCTTCCCCATGAGTCCTCCAAAGAGGAGGATACATCTACTGATCGCTCTTGGACTGTGAATGTCTCTCATTCTCACTACAGGACCTGCCAATCTCTTTTGGCCATCACACATGTTCTTGACAATGTCTTTTGTGCCAGGACTTGTGATGTGTTGGTCACATCACATCCAGTTATGCCCATCCTTTGTCTTTTCATTACCCTTTGAGCTGTTTATAATTATTCCAATAAGTCCTACCAGGATATCTCATGGTTTTGTGGAGATGACCGTAGCATGAAATCTATACCAGCAAACTACCAAACTGGCCAGCCCCATACCAGGCTAGAAAGTCTGGGCATAACCCTATCTAATATCTTGTTATCCAAATGTCTTAACTAAAAGCAACTCATGCCCAGTGGATTCTTCACAAGCTGAACAAGGTCTTGGCTAAGACAGCCAATGACCTCTCTCCTAAGTATGAATGGGGCTGCAATCTGAATCAGAAGAAGGAAACCCTATCTCAAAAAATATTATGATTCACCCAAGTAATTCTTCTAATGGTGGTAGTCTGTGATGTGCAGACATATAACACACCAAGAAAACATTGGTGCTAAATTGTGTTGGCAGTGGTAAGCTATTCAGTATCACTAAAAGTCTTGAGCAATTTCTCAGATATGCTATAGCCCAGTAGGGATGTAGGAACCCTACTTAATACTGACAAGCAAGTGCAGTGGTGCAGTGGATAGAGCATAGTGCTTGGAATCAGAAAGACTCATCTTCCTGATTTCAAATCCAGTCTCAGACATATACTAGCTGTGTGACCCTGGGCAAGTCACTTAACCCTGTTTGCTTCAGTCTCCTCATCTGCAAAATGAGCTGGAGAAGGAAATGTTAAACCACTTCAGTATCTTCACCAAAAAAACCCCAGATGAGGTCACAAGGCATCAGACATGCCTGAAACAACTCAATAACAACTAAAACTGCTTTTAGTCCAGGAATTCTTAACCCTTTTTGTGGGTGTCATGGCCCTCTTTAGTAACTGAGGAATCCTTTCGAGCTCCAGGGGTTGGGGTGGTAGGTTTTAAATGCATAAAATAAGATACATGGAATTTCAAAGGAAGCCAATCATATTGAAATATAATGTTCAGAATATTCTTTAAAACAAGTTCATGTTAGAACCCCTGTGACTTTCCTCCATGGGCAATGACTGTCCATGGCATACATTCTGTTAGATGAATTTAATGGATACCCCATTCTGCTGTCTGTCGTAAACTTGGAGCAGTCATTCACCTCCTTCACTCTCTTCCTTTTTGTTGACTTTTTGTTAGGTTCAACAGGGAGACATGTTCATTGGAAATGTTCACCTCCGTTGGAAATGTCTTATGTGGAGTCCAAACAAGAAAAATTTTCCTGTTGATAGTAAATTTTCCCAAGAGTCCAAGTCACAGTTGATGTTCTAATAGCCTCGAGCCTGCGACATGGCAGAGGAAAAAAGCACATAGCAAAGCAAGACATTGGTCTCAATATCCATATTAGAAAAATAAAGTGGATGAAAAAAAATTGCCTAGGTTGGGACAGTGGATAGAGCTCTGAGCCTGGAGTCGGGAAGACCTGAGTTCGAATCTGTCCTCAGACACTTACTAGCTGTGTGGCCCTGGGCAAATTACTTAATCTCTTTATGCCTCAGTTTCCTCATCGGTGAAAATGAAGGCACTATTACCACCTACTTCCCAGGGTTGTGAAAATCAAATAAAATGAAGAGTGCAGCCCAGAGCCGGGCACACAGCAGGAGCTGAGTAAATGCTAATCACCGTTATTCTTCTTGTTAATATTAACTGCTATTATTGGACCCTTTCCTCTCCTTTGCTCCTCCCCCCAGGTCTGAGCTGCCAAACCCCATGACTAGCAAGAGTGGCATGGCTGTTCATGGAACTCGGACAAATTATGAACCACAACTAATGACAAGCCTTCAGGGGAGACGGAGGACCACCAGGCCTTATCATCAGCCACTACACCCTGCTCCTCTCTGGGCCCTGTCACCTGGCCTGCTGGTATATACCCTAAGAATGTCTGGACTTTACCGTGCATTCCATTGTTGGGATCTTATGACACTTCTGGGCTTTTTCCATTGACCTTGCAACTGAATTATATTTTAGATCTGTTGTCTCTCCCAATTAGAGAGCTGACTCCTTGAGAACAGGGACTATCTCCATTTTTTCTGTTTGTATCCCTAGTGCTGAACATAGTGCTTGGTTCATCATAACCATTTAACAAATGCTTTTTTATTCATATATTCATCCAAAATTGTCTTTGAATGCCCTGCTTTCCTGATCTCTGATGCCCAGTTTCATCTGAAAGGTGTCAGGTCTCAAAGGACTCAAGTTTTAGAAACTGAGGCATGAGACTATGAATGGTCAATAGCACAATCACCACAATATAGAATGGAGGAAGGGAGAGCACAAGGAGGAGAAAAACAGGCTAAGACTGCTCACAGAATTGACTCTAGCTATTGTGGACAGTTAAGGCCCTGGTTACCCCATCCACTGTCATGTAAATTCTGGCTTTTCCCAAGGCCAAGTATAGCTAAAGGAGTCTTCTGCTCCCCGGGACTGGTCCACTCTATATTTTCCCACTGTTCTTTAAGATAAGTGGGTAAGATTCATCCTCATTTGTGATTTCCGTTAGGACACTCCCTCAAAGACACAGACCTGACAAAAGAAAGAAGATGAATTGCCCTCCTTTTAACTTCTGTGCCAACCACCTAACTGTACTCTGAATCTCCACATTCTTCAGTCTCCTCATCCTTACCTAGACTTGTACTACCCACCACCACCAATACATGTCTGCTACTCAGTAAAGTGCCTGACACATAGTAAGTACTTAATAAATTCTAGTTGATTGACTAAACTGATCACATCCTCATGCCCCAAGTGCCTATCAATCTAATGATGCTGAATGATCCTGTCACTTTTCTTAGAATAGACCATACCACTCTATAGAGGATGATTTCCACCTCTGAGGCAGGTGAAAAAGAAAACATAAATTCTTAAGAGTCAGAATGAACTTTCAGAGTCATCTAGCATGAGAAAGTGACTAAAATTTCCATACCCATTGACCCAAAGATCTCAGCTTCCCCAAGGAGGTCAATGACTATTAGGAAGTTTCTATAAACATCAAAATACTTATATGCAGCATTTTCTGTAGCAGCAATGAACCAGAAACAAAGTAGATGCCCATTGACTGGGGAATGGCTAAACAAATTGGGGTACATGAATGTCATGTAGTAAATAGTACTGTGCTTCAGAAATGATTAATATGGCTACCAAGTGGCACAGAGGAGTTTCCTCATCTGTAAATTGGGTATAATAACACCTGCCTATGAATAAGAGATCATACTCATATAGCACTTTGCAATCCTTAAAGAGCTATCTATATAAAAGGTAGCTATTACTGTTGTCATGCAATGGACCCAGAATCAGAAAGACCTCAACTCAAATCCTGCCTCAGGCACTTACTGGTTGTGTGAGTCTGAGCAAGTCACTTGCTTCAGTTTCCTCATTTGTAAAATGTAGATACTAATGGAACCTACCTACCAGGGCTGTTGTAAGGATTTAAGAGATAATATGTATAAAGATTTTGTAAACCTTAAGCAAGATATGAATGGTGGCTATCGAAGGGCATGGGAAGACTTAGAAGAATTGAAAGAAAGTGAATTAGGGAAGCAATCTATACACAATGACTACAATATATGTGTGGAAAGACAATAGAAATTGAAATTGAATTCTGTGAAGTTATAAGGACCAAGCTTGTCCAAAACAAACATAAAAAAATGAACCTCTCCCCTTTCTTTGCAGAGGAAACCTGCTCATACTGGCAGAGTTGGTTGATGTCTTAGCTAATTTCAATCAACAGTTTCTTTTATTCTTTTTATAAGGGATGACTATCTGGAAGAGAAGGGGGTTAGAGAAATATTTGGGGAAATAAATGTGATATAACAACAAAATACATCACAAAATTTGCAAAGAAAACATCTACTCCTATACCTTCAATGCATCTAAAACATTCAATTCAATAAATATCCATTAAGTGCCTACTATATATGCCAAACACTGGACTCAGCCTTTCCTTCAAGGACTTACTATTCTACCAGGGAATACATGTATACAGGTAGTAAACATAAGGCAAACTGAGAAGAAATGGAGCACTAACCACTAGAGAGTCCAAAGACGGTCCAACAATTAGCCATTTACCTCCTACTTGAATATATTCATTAAAGGGAAACTCATCTTTAAAACAAGCAAAGTCAGTTCAACAAACATTTATTAAAAGTGCCAGCTACATACAGGGCACTGAATAAACAAAAAAAAATTATCATTAACAGTAGCCCATTCTCTTTTGGGATTCCTCTAATTGACAGAAAAATATTCCTTGTATAACAATTGATATGGGAGCTTCTGGAGAGCAGGGATTGTCTTTTGATTTTTTTTTTTTTTGTATCTCCAGCACTTAGCATAGTTCCTGGCATATAGTAGGTGCTTAAAAAATGCTTACTGACTGATGGACTGGTTTTTGCCCACCTTTATATTCCAATGCTTAGCATAGTGCCTGGCATACGATAGGTGTTTAATAAGATACTTATTGACTATCGATTGGAAAAATGGCATGATGGAAATTGAAACGTTACTAGTCAGAATGGAACCTTATCTGGATTGGATTGCTGAAATGAGAGAAAGGACCGCAGCATAAAAGAAGAGGTTCACGGATTTTCGCTTGTGGAAGGAAATACTTAAAACCACATATGAAGCTGAAGGAGAGAGAAAAGCTCCAAGAGGCACTCTGCAATGTAAACCTGGAGACTACAGGCTAACTGTTGCAGGAGCTGCTTCCTCTTGGCACCTTGATGAGGCAAGGGTATGGCTAAAACATGCTAGGGACACTGATTGAACTGCGTATCCCTGGAAGACCAAGAAAAGGTAGTGATGTCACTTCATTTCCTTTACTTCCTCCCTTCCTCTGCCCAAGATAAGAGAAATTTACTACAAACTTTCTCTGGTCTTTAATTATGCTCAAAATTCTTGATCTAATTAGTAAATTGAAAGCTTCCTGGGGTGGAGCCAAGATGGTGGAGTAGGACAGACTTGCTCTAGCTCTCCCCCTATAATTCATAAAATACCTGAAAAAAAAATGACTCTAAGCAAATTCTAGAGTAGCAGAAGTCATAAAATGACAGAGTGAAACAGATTTCCCACCCAAGATAGCCTGGAAGGCCGACAGGAAAAGTCTATCGCTCTGGGTTCAGAGCAGAATGCAGCCCACTCTGGGCCACATGGCAGGGACAGGACTGGAGTAGAATTCAGGGCATGGAATCACAAGTAACAGCTGAAGTTCCCAGATTTCTCAACCCACAAACATCAAAGAAAGCTTCAAAGCATTCCCCAGACTTTGGTACAATTTAACTGCAATCTTCTACCCTGAACTGAAACAGTTCTCGTATACAATCCATGGCTACTTCAATAACAGGAAATTCCTGTCCTCTGACATCGAGTTAAAATGTAAATTTGAAGTCACTGGGGAAAGTAGATATTGAGTAAATCATAGAAAAGGAAAAGGAGCTGGAAGAAATCCTTTGGATCATTGATCAAAAAAGTGAGAAGATAGATCTCATACTCTCCAGATCATTCTGGGCTGTGAGCTCCATACGGACCTCTAGAACTACAGATATAATGGACAAGACTTCCTCAATTTATCCCTGGGGGACCTGACCTGGACAGGAGACAGTCCAGAGGCTCAGGAAGTCAAGAAAACAAGTCCCAAATGAAAATCCAGGCCTAGGTTCTGGGACACTGTCCTGTTGATCTCAGGAATTGCCAGAGGCGGAACCCAGAGGAGACAGAGACAACACTACCTATCTTACATCTACCTGATTCTACAACATCTGGGGCCATGCCCACTGGCACCAACAATAGAGTTTTCACTGGAATTGTCACTGTCATCTCTATCATAATTCTTATGGCTGTCAGAATGTGAAATCCTCTTAAGAAGGAATAAGAAAATTATGGATTTTTCAGATGATGGGAAACTTCTGAAGGTCTTTGAGCAATGGAACAAGGAACCATTCTACCTCAAGAAGGAACATGATTGAATAGAAATATATGGAGCCCTCTTCCATCAGATCAGCCCTTCTCCAATAGAAACTTCAAAGAGGCATGCAAACAGCAATCCTGCCACAACAGCATTCCAGTTGAAGTGGGGAATTGAACCACCCTCTGAAAGTCTTAAGTGGCAACCACCACTCTTCTAATTCCCTAGCAGTACTGTACTATAAAGGGCAGCTGGGTGTGATACTGGATAGAATGCTGGGTCTGGAGTTAGACAGGAATTGAGTTCAAATCCAGGTTGAGATGATCGTGAAGAGTTACACAACAACTGTACTGTAAATTTACTTGCATCTCTACTCTTCCTTGCTTTGTATTCTGCATGTAATAAATGCTTATTGTTTCAAACCCTCTATAAAACTAATAAGATGGATTTTATTTTTTTATTTATGTGTATTCTTAATTGTAAATGGGGATATAAGGAGAAAGGGAATAGCATTGGTACTGATATACAGAAAAATCAGAGATCCAATCCCTCTGTCTAAAAGTACTTGGTTTTCTTTTTTAGTCCTAGTTGGGGGCTCTGAACTAAAAATGAGAATCCTGTAGATTTGATTAAACTAATAATTTTTCTGATGAATTTTGCAAAAGATCACCATAAATGGGGCAGAGCCAAGATGGAGGAGTAGAAGGATGTAACTGCTGTAGCTCTCCCCAGTAGCTGATAAAATACCTGTAAAAAATGACTCTAAGCAAATTCTAGGGCCGCAGAAGCCACAAAACGACAGAGTGAAAAAGATTTCCAGCCCAAGACAACCTGGAAGGCCAACAGGAAAGGTCTACCACACAGGGCTCAGAGTGGAGCTCACAGCCTTGGCCACACCACGCCATGCTGCAGGGACAGTACTGGAGCTGGCTTCAGGGCATAGACTCATGGACAGCAGTTGTGCTTCCCAAATTTCTCAACCCACAAATGCCAAAGACAGCTTCAAAGATCAGTGAGAAAGCACTTTCACCTAGGTGAGAAGGGAATATGGTCTGATCCAAGCCCTGGCCCTAGGGCAGCAGTGATTGCTGAGGTAGCAGCATCCATTTTAGGAGCCCTCAGCCTAAAAACCCTGAGGAGATTGAGCTCCCGATCCAGGTCTCAGTCCTGACTGTGAGTCCTGAGGAAAGGAAGAGTGCTGGTATGGTGGAGCTGGGGAGGCTCTGGAGAGAGAATTGTACTTGTAGATCCTGGGCAGAAAAGCTTTTGGTTGCTACCAGACCAGAGAGCAGGCTAGAAGAGAAGTAAACTCCTCTCCCTTGATTGTGCCACCTTGGAGGAAATGAGAACTTACAAGTCCCTAGAGTATACCCTTCACTTGACAAAATTCTCAAAAGTCAAGCAACTGGCTGGGAAAATGCCCAATAAAGGGGGAAAAAATAAGACTATACAAGGTTACTTTCTTGGTGAACAGGTATTTTCTTCCATCCTTTCAGATGAGGAAGAACAAAGCACACCATCACTGGAAGACATAAAAGTCAAGGATTATGTATCCAAAACATCCAAAATAAATATGCAATGGTCTCAGGCCATGGAAGAGCTCAAAAAGGATTTTGCAAATCAAGTAAAGAGAGGTGGAGGAAAAATTGAGAAGAGAAATGAGAGCGATGCAAGAAAATCATGAAAAGCAAGTCAAACAGCTAGCTAAAGGAGACCCCCAAAAATGCTGAAGAAAATAACACTTTTAAAAATAGACTAACCCAAATGGCAAAAGAAGTCCAAAAAGCCAATGAGGAAAAGAATGCCTTGAAAAGCAGAATTAGCCAAATGGAAAAGGATGTTGAAAAGCTCACTGAAGAAAATAGTTC
>CM053769.1:119599147-119616179 GCA_028658325.1 Potorous gilbertii
TACAAATCATCTTTCATGAAATTATCAAAGAAAACTGCCCTGATATTCTAGAACCAGAGGATAAAATAAATACTGAAAGCATCCACCAGTCACCTCCTGAAAGATACACAAAAAGAAAAACTCCTAGGAATATTGTAGCCAGATTTCAGAGTTCCCAGGTCAAGCAGAAAATATTGCAAGCACTCAGAAAGAAACAATTCGAGTATTGTAGAAATACAATCAGGATAACACAAGATCTAGCAGTTTCTACATTAAGGGATCACAGGGCTTGAAATATGATATTCCAGAAGTCAAAGAAACTAGGATTAAAACCAAGAATCACCTACTCAGCAAAACTGAATATAATATTTCAGGTGAAAAAGAGGCAAGAAAAAGTTTTTTCAAATGGAAGGGAAAAGGGGGAGGTGAGAGGGAAAAAGTGAACCTTACTCTCATCACATTTGGTGTAAGGAGGGAATAATATGCACACTCAATTTGATATGAAAAACTATCTTACACTACAGGAAAGTAAGGGAGAAGGAGATAAGTGGAGTGTGGGGAGGAATAATAGAAGGGAGGGCAAATGGTAGGAGGGAGTAATTAGAAGTAAACGCTTTTGGAGAGGGACAGAGTCAAAAGGGAAAATAGTATAAATGGGCAGGATAGGATGGAGGGAAATATAGTTAGTCTTTCACAACATGACTATTATGGAATTCTTTGGCCTATATTGAATTGCTTGCCTTCTCAGTGGGGATGGATGGGGAGAGAGGAAGGGAGAGAAGTTAGAACTCAAAGTTTTAGTAACAAATATTGAGAATTGTTTTTGGATGCAACTGAGAAATAAGAAATACAGGCAATGGGGTATAGAAATCTATCTTGCCCCACAAGAAAAGAGAGAAGATGGGGATAAGGGAAGGGAGGGGTATGAGAGAAGGGAGGACAGATTGGGGAAAGGGGTAATCAGAATGCTCAGTGTCTTGGGGTGGGGATAAGGGAGAGATGGGGAGTAAATTTGGAACTCAAAATCTTGTGGAAATGAAAGTTGAAAACTAAAAATAAATAAATAAAATTTTTTTAAAAAGATCACCCTAAGTATATCTATGGGTTTCTGTCCTCAAGCTAGAGAGCATCAATTGCTACTTGGGAGAAGGCTAGGTAGTCAAGCTATGTTCATTCATTCACCTTTTTCTTTTACTCTTCTCCCCACCCCTAAGAAAGTTCTTTGTGGGGATGGAGTTGAGAGTAGGGAGTAAGAACTGGCCAGTGGAAGGAAAGAAGAGAATGTCTGTGAAAGCTCTAGCCTTCCCAAATCCCAACAGCTGGAGCAGGGGAGGGAGATAATATTCCTCCCTCTTTTGTTTTCACCTTCTACCTCAAGGCTATACCAGACAGGCACATGAGGTTACTCTCATATTTAGCCCAGACCTTCCTCCCTGTAAATTTCACCCATTGTTCTTGACTCTGCCTTCTAGAATCACTTTGTGACTGTCTGTCAGATACTGAAGACAGCTACTCTCTGTTCGTCTTTTTTTCCTCTAGGTCAAATAACCCAATTCCTTCAGTCATTCTTTTCATGATATAGCTGAAAGTTCACAGTCGGGGTCCCCTTCCTCTATAGGTGCCCCAACTGGTCAACATCTCTTTTTAAATACAGTAGCCAAAACCAAACACAACATTCCTATGTGATCTGACCAGCATCGTAGACAATGGATCCTTGATTCTGAATGGCTATAAATGCCTCCTAACCTTGCATTAACTGTTTTGTCTTTTTTTTGACAAACATTCTAATTCTAACTAAATGTTTTTCACATGAACTAAACCATGTGTCTTTTATATTGTACTTGTGCAGTTGATACTATGGTGCCTAAATGCAAGGCTTTGTGTTTATTCTTATTAACTTTCCTCATGTTACATTTAGTCTCTTGTTCTAACCCTAAGTTATTTTTGGACTCTGTTTCCACCATCCTACAATTTTATTCAAATTGGCTCAGCACTCCTCCTGTGTCTTCATCCAAGTCATCCAAAACATATTGAATGGTACAAGGACTAAGAAACAACCCTAAAGGCATGCATCAGACTTCCCTCCAACTTGGCATTGAATCACTAATTTCTGAGAGTATGTAGATTCAATAACTCCACTCCACTCCATATTACAAACTACCAGCCCACCTCCAATTTGTCAATAAATATAATATGGACACTTAAATTCTATAGATTTGTCCAATGCAATGCATCACTGACCTACTAAGAATTCTATCCTACAAAAAAAAAAAAGGCAATGAAGTTTGTCTGGCTCTTGGAAAGAACCAATAAATTGTGTCAGTCTTATATTTTTGCCCATGATCAGGGTTGTCTGCCTTCAGCTGTATGGACAAAATAAAAGCCCCACAGAGAGATTTAATTTTGTATACTTGTCTGAATGTATTAGAGGAATGTGGCATCAGCCTCTCATATGAGTTATCACAAAGAAGTGCCAATAATTAAAATAATTCAGAAATTAACTATGACCTTGACACCAAATACAACAATATCTTAAAATATTAACTATTATGCAAGGGTTTTCCACTAGAATTTTACTCTGATGCCTCATTATGGCAGAGAACTTTCCAAGGTTGCTTCTCAAAGATAACATCAGCAGAGCATCAGCTCCCCCCAGAGCTCCCAGGTACCGGAATAGCTGCAAATATGGGTCCTGGACAGTTCTGTACATGTTCCAATGTAAGCTCCATAAGAACAGGGAATATGGGTCCAATCCCCTTTACATTCTCAAATGTTATTGAGAATCCAAAGACCTTTTGTTTGTGTGAATTATATCTATTGAGTTCCTGTTACAGGAAATGAAAAAATCATTTTTAGTATTGATTTATTTACCTTAACTAATGATAGTAAACCCACTATTGTTGTTGTTCAGTTATTTCAGTCATGTCCAACTCTTCATGATCCTACTTGGACTTTTCTTGCAAAGATATTAGAGTGGTCTGCCATTTCCTTCTCCAACTCATTTTACAGATGAGGAAACAGAGTTAAGTGACTTGTCCAGGGTCACACAGCTATGAAGTATCTGAGGCTTCTCAACTCCAGACCAATGCTCTATCCACTACACCGCCTAGCTGCCCAAATCCACTATGTGTTAGCATAACTAACTTTTTTTTAAATATCTATGTTTTCAAAACAAAAAATTGTATGAGAAGAGTGGAATTGTTTCCATATTTTTGCAATCTCTTTAATATCTAACCAAACAGAAGACAACTGGATTCTATCTGCCTCTGCATTATATTTGTGACAATATATTGTTTTGATTGACGCATCTGAAAAAATCCAGCCTTTCATAGATATGTAGTTGGAAAAGAGAGGAATATTTTAAAAGGCAAATAATTATTATGAAGATGATTTTGACCTCATGGACCCCCTAGATCTCAAGGATTACCCTTTGAGAATGGCTGCTCTGAATCAATAGGCTTCACAAAGAGCTACACACACAATGGTTGCTCAGCAATAATTCACTATTGATGGTGATCTATAAAGTAGATTGAATTAATGGGAGTGTAATAGGATACTTTTTTTAAGGAAAGTGCTATTTCACTAATATTTTAAGACTTCCAATAGATCCAAAGTGAACATCTTCAACTCATCTTCAAAGAGAAGAAACTCCAAGCCCTTTGCCATTATAGTTGCCTCACTTTGAACACTTCCCAGATTATTAACTTCCTTCACAAAATGTGATGCCCAGAATAGAACACAATCCTCTGGATGTGATCTGGTCAGGGCAGGGGATGTAAGAACCATCCCTTCTTATTGCCAGGCCTCTCTTAATGCCCATTGGGCATTTTGGCTTCTCTATCACACATAAGCTTGTGGTTTACCAAAACTCCCAGGTTATTTTCAGAAAAATTGCAATCCGACCTTTTCTCCCACATTTTGTACTTATGAAATAATTTTTTCAATTTTTTTAAAATTTAAAATCCAAACAAATAAAAACTTTACATTTATCCTTAAGTATTAAATTTGGTTGATAGTACTGGCCTATAAACATCTTTTTTAATCCTGATCCTGTCTTTCTAGGCCTCAGCTATCTTGGCAAATAGATGAGTACTGTCTAAGTATTCTTCAAAGTAATTGATACATATATTAGAGAACAGTGTCCTTGGAGCCCTGGCAGGTCATGGATTCTACATAAAGCTTGATACAAAGGATCCACCTCAAGCATTCTCCCATGTTCCCAGATGGTCTTGGTTTCAATGTTTTGCTCTTGAGATAATGTGATTTGACCAAAATCTCATTATAAATGCTCCTAAAAGGAGGTTGTTTCATGAGGGTTTTCTTCTCACAACAGCAGATGGAAGACCCACGGACCAAACAACATGAAACTCAAAGGCAACTCCCACACCTGTGACCAGAGAAAAACCAGTTGGAAAGTAAGCCGCAATCACTATCTGACCACAATGGCAGGGATACTGTGTGTTAATCCTCTTCCTAGCCTCAGGGATATACATGGGCTGGGCCCTCTCTACTATTTAACCTTTTTAGGTAAGGAATAACATAGTCACCAGCATTATGGTTTGGGAAATGTAGGTCCTTTGCTGGTCAACATCAAGCACATCCCTGTAAAGTACCTAGAGACCCAGGAGAGGCATTAGGGGACTTTCCCAGGCTCCTACATCACTAACTTTAAGGGGGGATGACACAGTGGGGCTCGTCCTTTCCCATTCTTCCATCCAGGGAAGAAGGGGAGCTGATATTTAGGAGACACTGAGCCTATGGGTATAGAAAGAACCCTCTGGAATGATGACAAGGATACAGACTTTAATACAAATCTAATACACTGAGGAAGAAAATGCCCCTCCCTTCAGAGGGTATCCCTCTTCTCTCTATAGTCTCTCTCTCCTAGTGATCTCATCATCTTCTATGAATTTGATTATAATCATTATGGAAGTGACTCCCACATTTTATCAATGCACATGTATGTGTTTGTGTGTGTGTGGACATAATGCATAGACATGTGCATATAGGTTCTAGTCACTCTCCTGAACTGCAGTCTCACATTACCAGTTCCCTTTTGAATATGTCAAACCCGATGTCCCATACACAGCTGAAGCTCAACATCTCCAAAGTAGGACCCATTATTTTGCAACTCATCCTTCTTCCCAAACTTCCCAATTACTATCAAGGGCACCACCATTCTGCCAGTCACTCCAATTTACAACCTTGGTGGCAGCTAGATATCATCATAGTGGACAGAGCTCTCACCTAAAATCAGAAAGGCTCATATTCCAGCTTTCAAATCTGACCTCAGACACGAGCTGTGTGACCTTAGGCAAGTCCTTCAACCCTGTTTGCCTCAGTTTCCTCATCTATAAAAAAAAATGAGCAGGAGAAGGAAATGGCAAACCATTCCAGTGTCTTTGCCAAGAAAATTCCAAATGAGGTCACATAGAACCAGACATGACTGAAACAACTCTGGCCTCCTTTCAAACTCAGCTCAGACTTCTAGAGGAGGAGGACTTGACTGGTCTCCAGAGCTTATCTAAGTCTTTCCTCTAAGGTTACCTGCCTTCTACTGCTCTGTACAAATTGTAGGTACCTCATCCTTTAAATATTCTCTTCACAACTAGAATTTAAGTTCTATGAGAGGAAATGGATCTTTGTATGCTCAGCATTTAGCACAGGGCATGTAACATACTAGAGGCAGTAGATCAATAAACATTCACCAAGCACTTGCTATGAGTCAGCTAGGTGACATAGTAAGTACAATTAGCTGGACTTGGAGTCAGTAAGACATCAGTTCAGATCCTCCCTCAGACACTGACCAGATGTCAGACCCTGGAGAAATCATTTAACCACTTTATGCCTCAGTTTCTCCATCTGTAAAATAGGGATGATAGCAGCATCTACCTCCCAGGGCTGTTGTGAGGATCAAATGTGACAGCATATGTTATGCTATGAAAACACCATGTAAGTACAATCTTATTGATTGATTGCCAAGATTTATGAAGTCTGATTTTTATTTGCCTTCACCTACACTAGGAACAGGAGACTTCTGATTTTCCCAGGCAGTATAAATCCCAAACTGGGACATGCAACATAAAGTAGACTATGACTGAGAGATGAAAACTTGACCCTTCTCGTATCAGAGTGAACGACCTCAGCCAGGAGGCAGATTTATGAGTCATCATTTCATTCCAAAGCAATTCCTGTTCTTACTGGCCCAGTGATGGCATCATGCTATGGGCTGGTAGGTAAGTCAAGACCAAGACCAAGATCCTTTTGCTGCACCCTACTGGTGGGCAACTGAATTGCGGCCACCATGTAGTCCCTTACTAGATCTGGAACTGGAAAAGACCCTGGAGTTCAAGTCCAACTCCTCCATTTTACAGATGAGGAAAATGAGTCCCAGAGAATTTAAGTGGATTGCCCAAGGTATATACAAATAAGAAGTGGAAGTGTCAAGATTTGAACCCATGCCCTCAGATGCTAACCATTCTTCCTGAGAGGTGGCAGGAGGTAGAGAAGAGAGAACAGGAGATACTGTATTTGTAAAGAACTTTAATCCTTCAGCAAGCCATATAAATAGAACCCAAGTTCATGGGAGGCAGGGTTGACTTCAATCTCTAGACTTGGGTGAGCAGATCTGTATGAGGGACCCAGCAGACCTGAAGAGCTTATCCTCTGTGCTCTACAGATAGTTGTCCACTCTATCAGCAGTGCTTATTCCCACCTTTGCCTAGGACAGAGCTTCTTCACCTTTTTCTGTCCTCACAGCCCTTGGATTTCAGTGAACTTACCCTTCTCAGTATAAAAAGAAATAAATTGCTGTGTTTTCTATACATAGGCATGTACAAATAAAATAATTAAAACCTCTAATGGAATATACTGCTTTGGGTGCATTCCAAAAATGTTGTGACTCCTGTGTTTCCCGGAGCAGCAGTAAGTGGGCCCTGCCCTGCCCTGCCCTGCCTGACACTATCTGACAATATCTAGTGGGGGGAAGGGAGTTTCTGATGTTGTCCAGTGTGTATGAGCAAGACAACAGTTCCCTATTACCCCACCCCTGATCTACGGAGTAGGATATTGTATACTGTGGTCTATTTGTTTATTTTATTCAGAAACTAAATTCTGTAGAATAAAATGAATGCAATTGTTGTTACCCAGATAGAAAAATTCCTTGGAAATCAATTCCAAAAAACAAATCAAATCAAAATATTTCCCATATATCCCTAGGGGAATGTACACTGTAGAGTGGGAAGAACTACACTGGGATAAGAACAACCTAAGAGAGAAAAAAATCAAAGAGAAGAGCTTGGCTCACTGTATGTCTGCTAACATTTTCCTTACTTATGATTCATGTTTTATTTTTGTTTAATAAAGGTAAGAGATTAGACAGACTGTGGAACATATGAGAGTGAAAGTCATTGATAATTGATGATTTAACCCAGAGTAAAATCCAGGTGAAACAATATATTAATGACAGATGAAATTCCTGCCAAGAAACATGTTCACAGAGAGAGAAATAGATAGCCTGACTGAGAGGATAACTTTTGGTAGAGAGTGTTTCATTTCCTAATTGCACATTATTATTAATAATTAACCACTCTATGCCTCAGTTTTGCTTTCTGTAGAATAGGGATGATAGCAGCACCTACCTCCCAGGTTGTTGTGAGGATTAAATGTGATTTAAGTGTGCCAGACATATTAAGAATACACATTCACAATCTAGTTAGAGAATAATCCTTTTTAGGAGGGATGAGGATAAAAAAACAGTTAATGACAATCTGGGATACAGCCAAACTCCGCTTGAACCATTAATGAAGGACCACAACATTCTCAGCATTATTTTCTTTAAGGTAATAATTAGAAATATTAGAATATTTAATAATTAGACATTTTAAATAATAATTAGAAAAATAAGTGTTTTTCTTAGTAGTATCCCAAGAACTTGAAAGACTTTCCTTCATCATTTTCATTAAAGGGTTATCCAGCTTCTCCAGATTTTATGTGAGAATAAACATGCACCATGACCCCCAAGGAGCTGCAGGAAAACCATTTTCTCAGCAGAAACTCATGATGTAAACATCTGAAGAATTGCTTTGTGGGAACGCCTCAATAATGGAGCAAAAATCAATATGGTGGACATGTCCTTTCTACAAAAAAGACGTTATGGGAAAATGGGAAGGGGACTAAATTTGGACTTAATTTCAAATTTCTATTCTGTCACTCACAAGGAAAGGCATTAAAATATCTCTGGGCCTCAGCTGGCTCATCTGTAAAATGAAGGTATTAGACTAGGTGATTTCCAAAGTCATTTAATCTCTGTTTGCCTCAGTTACTTCAAAATGTAAAATGACAAAAATAGTAGCACCTATCACCCAAAGTTGTTGTGAGGAGTAAATATTTGTGAAGTACTTAACAGGGTGCCAAGCACAGAGTACTTAATAAATGCATATTTCCTCCCTTTCCTTTTTCCTTCTACTTCTAAAACCATGAGCCTATGACCTCTGGTTGAGTTCTATGACAGTAAGAAACATGTCACATATGATGATGGTTTTCAAAATTCTATTTTCAGATCCAAATTCTCTTCCTCCTACATCACTCCCCTCCAACTGAGAAATCAAGGAAAACAAGACCCTGTTACAAATGTTCAAAGTCAAGCAAAGCAAACTCATACATTGACTACATTCCAAAAAAACATGAGCCTCATTTTGCCCTTTGAGTTCATCCACTCTCGATCTGGGAATGAGTAGCATATTTCAACATGAGTCCTTTAAAATTCTGGTAGATCAGAGTTACTAAGTCTTTTTTTATATTTTATTTTTGTATTTATTTTTAGTTTTCCATGTTTATTTCCACAAGATTTTGACTTCCAAATTTTCTCCCCATCTCTCCCCTCCACCCACCCCAAGACACTGTTTATTCTGATTATCCTTTCTTCCAATCTGCCTTCCTTTCTATCTATCACCCCTACCTTTCCTTATCCCCATCTCCTCTATTTTCTTGTAGGGCAAGATAGATTTCTATCCCCCTCACAGTTGCATGTAAAAACAATTTTTAGCGTTCATTTTTAAAACTTTGAGTTCCAATTTCTGTCCCTTCCTTCCCATCCATCCCCACTTAAGAAGGCAAGCAATTCAATATAGGTTATACACGTGTAGTTATGCAAAGGACTTCCATAAAAGCCATGTTGTGAAAGACTATATTTCCCTCCACTCTATCTTACCCCCCCATTTATTCTATTCTCTTTTCACCTTGCCCCTCCCCAAAAGTGTTTACTTCTAATTATCCTCTCCTCCCATTTGCCCTCCCTTCTATCAATCCCCCCACACTCCACTTATCCCCTTCTCCCCTACTTTCTTGTAGTGTAAGATAGATTTTTACACCAAATTCGGTGTGTATATTATTCCCTCCTTAAGCCAAATGTGATGAGAGTAAGCTTTTCCCCCTCTCACCTCCCCCCTTTTCCCCTCCATTGAAAAAGCTTTTTCTTGTCTCTTTTATGAAATAATTTGTCACATTCCATTTCTCCCTCTCTCCTCCCAAAATATTCCTCTCTTACCCTTTAATTTTATTTTTTCATATATCATCCCTTCCTATTAAACTCACCCTGTGCCCTCTCTCCATATATATGTATATAATCCCTCCAATTACCCAAATACTGAGAAAAGTCTCAAGAGTTACAAATATTAACTTTCCATGTAGGAGTGTAAACAGTTCAACTTTAGTAAGTCCCTTATGAATTCTCTTTCCTGTTTACCTTTTCATGCTTCTCTTAAATCTTGTGTTTGAAAGTCAAATTTTCTATTTTCTATTCTTTTCATGAAGAATGCTTGAAAGTCCTCTATTTCATTGAAAGACCATTTTTTCCCCTGAAGCATTATACTCATGTTTTGCTGAGTAGGTGATTCTTGGTTTTAATCCTAGCTCCTGTGACTTCTGGAATATCATATTTCAAGCCCTGTGATCCCTTAATGTAGAAGCTGCTAGATCTTGTGTTATCCTGATTGTATTTCCACAATACTCAAAGTGTTTCTTTCTGGCTGCTTGCAATATTCTCTCCTTGGCCCTGGAGCTCTGAAATTTGGGTACAATATTCCTAGGAGTTTTTCTTTTTGTCCCTCTTTCAGGAGGCAATTGGTGGGTTCTTTCAATATTTATTTTACCCACTGGTTCTAGAATATTAGGGCAGTTTTCCTTGATAATTTCATGAAAGATAATGTTCAGATTCTTTTTTTGATCATGACTTTCAGGTAGTCCCATAATTTTTAAATTCTCTCTCCTGGATCTGTTTTCCAGGTAAACTGTTTTTCCAATGAGATATTTCACATCATCTGCTATTGTTTCATTCCTTTGGTTTTGTTTTATAATTTCTTGATTTTTCATAAAGTCATTAGCTTCCATCTGCTCCATTCTAATCTTTAAGGAATCCTTTTCTTCAGTGAGCTTTTGTATCTCCTTTTCCATCTGGCCAGTTCTGCTTTTTAGGGCATTCTTCTCCTCACTGGCTTTTTGGATCTCTTTTACCATTTGGGTTAGTCTATTTTTTAAAATGTTATTTTCTTCAGCATTTTTTGGGGTCTCCTTTAGCAAGTAGTTGACTCGTTTTTCATGATTTTCTTGCATCACTCTCATTTCTTTTCCCAATTTTTGCTCTACTTCTCTTACTTGATTTTCAAAATCCTTTTTGAGCTCTTCCATAGCCTGAGACCAATTCACATTTTTCTTGGAGGCGTTGGATAAAAGAGCTTTGATTTTGTTTTTTTCTGTTTGCATGCCTTAGTCTTCCTTCTCACCAAAGTAAGATTCTGTAGTCTGATTTTTTCCAGTTTTTGCTCATTTTCCCAGCCATTTACTTGACTTTTGAGCTCTTTGTCAAGGTAGTTCTCTGCTTCCAGTGGGGGTGGGGGTGTACTGTCAGCTGCTTGATTCCCCCCACAATCTATGAGCCTAGAGCTCCAGAAACAGTGGTTGCAGCTGCCCTGCTGCTGTGGCTGCAGCAGGTTCCTCCACCCTGTCCCCCCCTCAGTTGCCCTGGGGCTGGGACCAGATCATTCCACTCTCCTGCACTGGTCCCACAGGCTTTTTCCACTGACTTTCCAATTTGTCCTCAGCGTTTTTGGGTCCTGAAGTCTGGAAACCACCATAGGTGTGAGAGATTCAAGTCTCCCCAAGGCCTGTTCAAGTCCTGTCTGTGCTGGGGTGCAGCCCACTGGACTGCACCCTGTCCCCTCTGTGGCATGATAGATACTTCCTGGTGACCTTCCAAGCTGTCTTGGCTGGAGATTTGCTTCACTCCCTCATTCTCTGAGTTCTGCAGCTCCAAAATTTGTTTAGAGTCATTTTTTACAGGTATTTGTCTAGGCTTAGCAAGAGCGCTCTATAAAAATCTGTGCTGTTGCTTACTTCACCATCTTGGCTCCTCCCCACTAGAGTTACTAGATCTTTCAAAGCTGTTTGTCTTTACAACATTCTGTTATTGCATAAATTATTCTCCTGCTAATGTTCACTCTACTCTACATCAGTTCATACAAATCTTCCCAGGTTTCTCTGAAGCCATCCCCATCATCATTTCTCAGAGCACAGTAATATACCATCACATTCATATACAACAACTTGTCCAGCCATTCCCCATTAATGGGCCAATTCCCAATTCTTTGCCGTCACAAAAAAAAAACTGAAATATTTTTGTATATATGGGTCCTATTCCTCTTTATTTGATCTCCATGACACTTAATAGTGATATCACTGGACCAAAGGAGGTACATAATTTAATAGCTTTGGGGCCTTGCTCCAAATTCTTTTCCAGATTGGTTGGCCTAGTTCACAGCATGAAAGCATCAACAATGTAGGATCCTGTTGACAACATTTCTAATTTCTTTTACCCTTGGCAACTTTGATTTAATCAACAAACAGTGACCCAACTTCAAGGTTCCAAATGTCACATACATTTTTCTAGCACAGCCCAAAAATGTAGCTCTGTTTTGCACAATCAGTCTTATTTGTTTAAAAAAAAAGACATTTAAGTTGTTTTATTTTGTTGGGGAATATGAAAGTAATAGTGATACTTTAAAAAAAAAGCATTTAATGAAACATTTTTAAAGTTTGATTTAAATATATTGTAGTCCATAAATTACTGGTCAAAAGACAGGTCAAAGTTTTAAAAAGTGTAATGACAGCCATATTCTTCACAGTTCACAAGAAGTAAATAGTCCTTCATATGCTCCTGAATAGTCTGAATGAGATTTGTAAACTCATAATTCTCCACTTCAAAAACCAGGCTTTAAGGGTCTAGTCAATACCTGTTTATCCATCCATGCAGAGTGTCACAAAATTAGCATTTTAAATTGAAATGATTTCTTAGCCTAAGACCCCTGAAAGACCCCCATAAATGCCAGTGTTACCATCTCAGCTAGTAGACTGAGGAACAAGCCCTCACAGACAAAAGGTACTAAACACCCATCTCCACATAGTTCAGAGCACAGGTGAACCAGGCATTGGCAGATCCTGTGTGTATGTTAGGGATGACCAGGGCCTTCCTGACAAAAGACAGGCAGTTTAAGCCAACAGGTGGGCAGGCAAAAAGAAGGTATTCATGTGCCTTGCCAGACTGAGTTTTTCCTTCACACTGTTCAGAAGGTTTGATGGAGAGGGTTATTTTTAATTACAGGTTGATGTACAGATTGCTAAAGCTCCAGTTTTCTGCCTTCAATTTGTTATCCACAAAATCATTCTATTCCTCCACTGTTATTTCTTCTTGAGGACCCAGTGGAGCCATGGAATACCCACACATCTACCCCATCAACAGATTGTATCACTAGCATGAAATTCTTATAATTAAGCATTGATCGGATAAAAGCCCTTTGCAGGGCAGTTGTTACTCTAGCTATTGAGGCAGTTACCTAGAGTCCTGCTGACTTGGGGGAAAAGAGCCAATGGGACCAGTCCCAAGCAGCTTGTGCTTGCCAAGGTCAGAACTGTCTTCCTTCATAATTTGGAGGTTCCTGTAGACCACCACAGTGTTGTCTAGGTCAAAGTAACTTCCACTGTCAGCTACATAAAATTCAGACAAAGATTCCAATAGGTCAGATGTGGACCTAGACTTTGTTGAGAAATTCTTGCTTATCACACAGCACTATGTTAAGTCATAACTTTCATTTGAAGCTCTGCAAACTCTAGACTCCTTCTGAGAGGAGGCAGTTTCTTAAAAGAAATTCTCCCAATATCTTCTCCATAATTGCTCCCTATATTACCAGGCATCCTGTAGTACGTACTATAATAGCGGCTGCCCACAATCTTCTAGGAATATGGTTTTTCTTATTTTCCACGGATGCCTTCTTGAAATAGAAGGGATCACTTTATACCAAAGGCAATGGTGCTGAATGGTACTAAGGTGCTGATGGGCACAGTGAGGTTTGTCATAAATGATATTTAATGGCTACTTCCTGCCTTCCAGAGTAAGCAATCTGCCAACATCTTCCTTTCCTCCTGTCCTCATTTGCCCACATCCCATGCTTTCTCAGGAGCCATCTCAAAAGAAAAGAAAGAAGGGAATGTGAGAATCCTGTAATCAGCAGGGTACAGGAAGGTTAGCACCTGGGGGAGGAACATGAGAAAAGAAGTCATTCCCTGTCCAGCTTCCTGTCACTTGCTCTCACCTATGTATTTTGCATGCATCTGCCTCACTGTACACACAGACCTAGAGTCAGGCCTTCATCATCCCTCACTTAGGCTCCTGCAGCAGCTGATTGATTGGTTGGTTGGTTTCCTTCATTCTTACAGATCAACAAAATGACATCACTATGCTTGAGTCAAGTTTCCATATTTCCTACTGTGGTTGATCAGACCAATATGAGTTTGGAATGCTCTACCACAGATTGGGCACAATAGTCCCTGTGAACATTTGGAGAGGATTCTCTAAATTTGCACATCCTATGCTTCCTTTGATCTGTTTCAATTCTACTTTGCTCACAGAGCATAGCACCTTGTCAGATGTGAGCGGTCCTGTGCCAGTGTCTCCCGTGTCACCCAATCAATTCCAGAGTTCTTAAGGGAGATCATGAGAGTATCCTTGTATCACTTCTTCTGACCACCACAGATTCCAAGTTAGACGCCCTGCCTCCTCTCTCCCTTTGTCAACCTATCTTTCCCATAATTTCCAGATTGCCTATGCTTCTTAAAACATAGCTAACCATAGTGCCCTCCTGCTTAACAAACTCCAGTGGTTCCTCATTCTTTGCCTTCAGGATCAAATATAAATTTCTCTATTTAGAAATTTAAGGCTTTTCATAACCAGGACCCCTTTCTATCTGTTAACGCTAAACTCCTATTCACAATTTCATGTGCAATCCTCTTCGGTTCTGCTGTGCAAATAGAAATGCTCCTTTATTTGGTATTTAAGTTCATAATTTTTTTAGAACCATGGAACTCTTCGTTCCTGACTGCTGCTCTGTTTCCTGTTCTTCTCACAGAACACCTTGTGGATCCCCCATCTTCATCCTTTGCACCTGTTATCCCCTCTGCTAATGAGCTCCTTCCTCACTCTAGCTCTTAGAATCCCTGGCTTTCATGCATCTTGATCACTCATCTAGGATCCTTTTGGAAGAAAAAAGCTAAACATTTTCCTCAGTCCTTCAAAAGATCTGATGTTTCATCAGCATGCACACTCCTTCTGCTAACAGAGATGGTGACCCCATACTTTAGTAGCACAGTAGCATAAATGTAAGGCCACTAGGGGGCACTATGGTGCACAGAGCACCAGACCTGGAGCCAGGAAGATCTGAGCTCAAATCCTTCCTCAGATATCTACTAGCTAAATGACTCTGAGCAAGTCACTTAACCCTGTCTGCCTTAGTTTCCTCATCTGTCAAATGAGCTAGAGAAGGAAATGGCAAACGATTGCAGTATCTCTGCCAAGAAAACCCCAAATGGGACCACAAAGAATTGGATGTGATTACACAGAATAAATTTAGACCTGGAAGAGATCTTAGAAGTCAGCTCATCCTTTACAGATCAGGGAACTAAAATGAAGGCCCAGAAAGTGTGTGACTTGCCAACAATCACATAAGTAATTGAGGAGTAGTCTGGGATTCAAACCCAGGTCCTTTCACTCAAAATTCATCATTCTTTCTTCAGTGCACCCTGACTCCTCACCTGCCTGAGCTTTCATCAGTTGCCAAAAAATTCATCACTTGATGGCCAATCCTCTGGTAATGTGATCGCCAAACTTGGATAGAAAAAAAACTCATGTTGGTATTGCTTTACAAGACTTTGCAACCCTGTAGAAGGTATTATTCCCAGTTTACAGATGAGGAAAAATGAGGATCAGAGAGGTTGTGATATTAGCTAAGAAGTGAATCTGTCTTCTGACACCAAATCACCATGCCACATTGCCTCCCCAACCTACACTAGTCCTTGGTCATGAGGTCCATAGATAGTCCATAGTCTAGCTAGCCATGACCAACTAGTCTTTAAGAATTCAGAGATATCCTTTTTACAAAAAAAAGAAAAAATTGAAATGATGCTAATTTTCCCACTATTTTATATGTAACTTATAAACTAGGGCAGCTAGGTGGTACAGAGGATACAGCATAGGCTCTGGAGTCAGGAAATGAATTCAAACCCAGTCTCTACTTACTAGCTGTGTGACCCTGGACAGGTCACTTAACCTTATTGCCTCAGAAAGAAAGAAAAAAGGGGGAAAAAAGGAGAGGAGAGGAGAGGAAAAAGGAAAGGAGGGGAAGGAAGAAATATCTTCTCCTAGTATCACAGTAGAGAGTTCATAAATACTAGTCAAATTTAAATACCTGAATTTGGAACTATGCTCCCTAGGAAAAGAAACCACCAAAAGATTTATTGCAGCTCTTTTCATAGAACCCCAAAACTGGAAGCTAAAGAGGTGCCCTCCTGTTGGGGAATAGCTAACAAATTGTAGTATGTGAATATAATAGAATATTATTGAGCCATAAGAAATGGTAATAATGGAGTTTCTGAGGAAACTGCAAAGTTCTCCGTGACCTGCTACAGAGGGAATAATTTATAAAATATTAGAGAAAACCAACTTTCAAAGACTTTAAAACTCTGACCAATGCAGTGATAGATACACACTCAGTTTAAAGAATTAAAGATGAATCCCACTACCCGACGTCCCATCAGAGGTGATGCAGAATGAAACGTGCGTTTCTGTGACACAGACAGTGTAGGGCTTTGTTTTTGTCATGAGGACATCTGGGTAGGCTGGGGGAGGGAGACAGGATTGTTTAATTGTGGGTGGGGGGGTGAGGATCATGGGAGGGAAAATTGGAAAATAAATGCCTTTCTGCAAAAGATTCACAGCAGAGCTTATAAACTGCAGTTTCATCAAGACATAAATGAGACTACCTGTGACAAGCTGAGTGTCATTTTTTGCCACAGCATCTAATTTTTTAATGACATTTTGACCCAGCTGACCATAGCTGCAGCTAGGTGATGCCACAGTGCACAGAGTGCTACACCTCATCTCCCTGACTCCAAATGTGGCCTCAGACATTCACGAGCTGTGCAACCCCAGGCAAGTCAACCATTTGCCTCCATTTCCTCATCTGTAAAATGAGCTGGAGAAGGAAATAGTGAATCACTGCGGTGTCTTTGCGAGCAAAACCCCAAATGGGGTCATGGAGAGCAAGACAGGACTGAAAATGACTGAATGACTCTGAGAAGCCTTGACAGAAAAACTTTGGACAGTCCTCTGGAGAAAGTGGGGGAAGGGGTCCATAATTCCTACATCCTCCACAAAAGGCACACCATCTCCTGGCAGGTCTCCAGACACCCATGGTAGCTACACCCTGTACCCCCTAATTTCCCCATAACCTCCAGTCTCAATGACCCCTACACCCCTAGTACCTCCCAAAGTCCCCATGACCCCTACACCCCTGGTGCCCCCCAAAGCTCCCATTACCCTTGGACTGCTAGTGCCCCCCAAAGTACCCATGACCCTTACACCCTAGTGCCCCCCAAAGACCCCCTGATCTCTACACTCCTAGTGCCCCCCAAAGTTCCCATGACCCCTACACTCCTAGTACCCCTCAAA
>CM053769.1:119616679-119650960 GCA_028658325.1 Potorous gilbertii
AGATGAAAATATCCTCATTTTCTCCAAACTAAAATAAGTCAAGTTAGACATTTCACGAGGTTTGTTTTTAGCTTCTCTTCAAATAGATTTTCTTAATAAAGCTCTTGTTGCTATTGCACTTTTCTCTTTCAGACTACTAGACACAAAAATGACACAGTGAGATGGACCCAGTCGCGTGCTGCTGGGAGGCCCACTGGGAACGTGCTCCAGCCAGGATCTTCCAATGGCAATGGAAACCAAAGGCCAAAACCAGTAGCACCAAAAATTCTGGGGAAAGGACCAATGACAGGCCCCCTTTCCTCCAAGCCAGAATCCAAACTCTCAGGGAATACCCACATCCAACATCTGCAGAAAACAGCATCTTCTACTGCGCGTAAATTCTGTAGAAAGCCTCTGACATCAAGTGAGACCCAATGTATAAAGAGGTCCACAGAGCAGAAGGCGACAAATCATAGAACTGCTGGATGGATGGACTCTGTACCTGAGCATCATGCTGAAAACCAGCTCTTAGAGGACTCTCCAAAGGAGACAGACAAAGAGAACTGGCCTTTCCCAACCACTGTAGAATTAAAAAGGGAACCAGAATCTGGGTTTGGTAACCCAGCTAAAGCAAAGGACAGTTCAGACAATCCCAACAAAAGAGGTCTGGCTCCAAAGAAAGCTGTGGACACAGGTGCCAAGAACAATGTCCTGAAAGACCAAGGTAACAAACCATTGATTCACAAGATTCAAGTCTGGGTTCCCACAGGAAATTCCCAGCAACAGCTCCCCAAAGCGGCAGGTTGTGAAAGACCCAGAGACAAATATGCAAGGATGGTTACTTCTCATTTGGTTCAGAGCCTTGCTAGGACTCAAGAATCAGGGAAACTAGTAACCAAGAAAGTGAATGGAAAGTTCGACAAAGATGAAAAAGGCCACAATAGAACAAAGTTACAAGAAAATGGTGTCATTAAACAGACCGTAGAAATGAGACTCCCAAGGACAAATCCAACAGTGCCACAGGTGGGAAAGGTTGGTAGATGTGATAACGGTAAGCAAAATCTAAAGTTGATGCAGTCTTGTACCAAAAGGAAGCCATCTGTAATGGCGCCACCATTGGGAACCATGACAAGACAGCCTCACTTGATGGGTGGCACCTTGAAAGAACACACATACAGACCTACAAAAGATGAGAGTCATTATACTTTGAAAAAAGAGCCACAGACTCTGGACTCCAAGACCAAAAGGACTGTGCCCTGGAATTGTCCTGGGAGAAGCTGGAGCTCCAAAGCTCAGCCCTGCTTCAGCCTGACAAAGCTGACTGCAAGAGAAGGAGGAATGCAAGAGCCAGATCTGCTGGAAGCATCCAGTCCCCAGGTCAAGCCAAATACCCGGCAGAAGAAAGTCAAGGAGGATCGGAGGTATTGTGTGGGCTTCTGAAAACATGGCAGCTTTAAATGGGGGATAGAATACGTATATCTGTATATAGGATAATCCATAGAACTATATATCCAAATTTCTCCTACCTTCCATTGGTCAGAAATTAATTCAGAGGGTGGGAAGAATTGATGTATATGGTAAGTATAGATACTAAAATGGTTTTCTGTTCTCTTAAAAATTCAAGTTGACTGCATTTCCGTGAGATCACACAGATATGGTTGGCTAGACAAGTAAGTGGGGATTTTTTCCTGTGCTTTCATCTTGATTGTTATTCATGGAAAGTCAAATCTGTTTCAGCAGTCTGTCAGAAATACTGAACAAGGTACAGTTCAGCTTCAAGTAGAAAACTGTCAAGTCTCCTCAGCGGCCCTCCTGCCTCTAGTCTGTGCCGCCACTGCCTAAGTAGTTGGTCCCAATTGCTCTGACAGCGTCACTCTCAAAAGCCTTCCGTGGCTCCCTATGGCCCACCAAAGGAAGGATGAACTTCTGA
This sequence comes from Potorous gilbertii, assembly GCA_028658325.1. Classification (NCBI taxonomy): domain Eukaryota; kingdom Metazoa; phylum Chordata; class Mammalia; order Diprotodontia; family Potoroidae; genus Potorous; species Potorous gilbertii. The sequence goes on from CM053769.1 coordinate 119,618,589, forward strand.
TTCTGGCATTCAAGGCCCTTCCACAGTTTACCCCAACTGTACCTTTGTAGCCTTTCTTGTACTGCTCCCCTTCCTACATACTCTTCAAGCCAAACTCTTTGTTCCCTCCATGTCCAGCACTCTCCTATCTCCATGTCTTTGCCCTCTTCTTTTCCCATGCTCGTAACAGGCTCCCCTCACCCTCTGCTAACTCTCTAGGAAAGAGCCCTGGGTTTAGAATTAGGAGATTAATTCTGACTCCAAATCTACATCTCAATCACTTGTTTTCAAATCCCAGTCCAGTGGACACAGCGCAAGATCTGGAGACAGGAAGATCAGAGTTCAGATCCTATCAAACATAATTAACCTCCCTAGGACTCAGTTTCTTCATCTGGAAAATTTGGGTGCTAATGGCACTTACCAAGCCCTTGAGAAGATCATATCAGTGAATATATGTAAAGTGCTTTGCCAACCTTACATAAGTGCCAGCTGTTAGTAACATCATCATTATTTTTATCACCACCAGGGTAAACTTGGTTGTCATTTTTCCTGCATGCCTTAGTTTCCTTATCTGTAAAATGAGAAGGTTAGATTGGCTGATTTCAGAATCCTTTGAATTCTAACTCCTGTAATCTCAGGAAGTCCTTCTGTCCTTTCAGGATCCAGCTCAATGTCCCCTCCTTTGGGAGGTTTGCCCCTTGTAGCTCTCAGGTGAAAACACTTTCTTATACCTCAAGTTTCTCAGGTCATTCTGCCTGGGATTCTCCTTTGCACTTCTCCCTTTTCCTTATATCAGTAAAATGCATATTCAATTATAAATTCCTCAAAAGCAGAGGCTGTTTTGTACTTGTCTCTTTTATCTCCAGCATCCAGCAAGCAGTAGATATTTAACAGATGTTTACCATAGTGGCTTATTTCATCTCTGTGGCTGATCCAAAATACTCTAAAAGTCTTGTCCCAAAAAGAAATCAAGCTCAAAGCCCAGAAAGAGTATTAATGGTTGAGTATTTCAGATGTTAATTTTGTTAGCCTGATGGACCAACTTATTCAGGACTTAAGTTCGTATTAAGAGTCCAGGATTGGCTACACACAGAGACTTATAGTGCTATAGAGTCATTTGAGGTTTACTGTTGGCATCTGTTTGAAGAAGCATCAGTCAATAAACGTTAAGTACTATGTGCCAGGGCCTGTGCTAAATGCTGGAGATACAAAGAAAGGCAAAAGACAGCCCTTACCCTCCAGGAGCTTCCTTTCTAATGGGAGAAGGACAAGAAGTATATGTAAAAATAATTACAGTTTAATATAAAGTAAAAATATGCAAAGTAGCTCAATACTTTGAACTTTGAATACTTTAGGCTGCTAAAATAACGAGCCTATAGCACCAAGGGACTGCTTAGGTGGCCATCTGTTCTCTGCTTTAAGGCCGGTGGGGCAATCTGGCCCCTTTCCCACCAGTCAATGATAACCCACTTTAGTATGGTGCTGTAACACATACAAAGGCTTTTACATATATCATTCCACTAGATCCTCACAGCAAGCCCTAGGAGCTAGGTCCTATCATTATCTTTCCATTTTAGAGATGAGAAACCAAAGCTTGAGAGAAGGTCAATGACTTGCCTACGGCCACACAGTCAGCAAGTATCTAAGGCAGGATTTGTACCTACTCTTGACTTCATCTTAATAGTCTATCCCCCTGTGCCACCTGGCCTGAAACCATGGGTAATATACTATTCCCCATCATATATTTTTGCTTTTTTTTGTTTCTTTCTCTACTTTTCTCTCCCCTGCCTCGTTCTGCCTTCCCTTCCTGTTTATAAAGCCTGCCAGTGGTTTTACATTCATGACATTTCGTACTAAAAAGACTGGCTGCCCAGAGCTGCTAGGGAGGGGCTGGAGATCGCAACGAATATTAGCAAACCTTTTCTTTCAATTCTAGCATTTTAACTTTCTGAAGACATACATTGCTTTATAAAATATATGGTTCTAATGGCACTTTGGTTGAAATCCCCAGTGGGCTACAATACAGGGAGGTTTATATCCATAGTTAAGGGACTTACGGGGGAGTTTCATAAAAGAAAAAAACAGGTCAGTAATGCATAAAACGGTGGACCTTTATTATAACACATTCCAGCTCTCACAAGTGGGAGGGCCAGGAGCATGGTGGAACCAGGGCAAGGGGAGGTGGATACAACTAGATCTCAGTCACCAGAGGGTTAGTTTAGGGAAACCCTGTTTTAGCCCTCATTCCAGTCACTGAGACGTTGGAAGCAGTGGTCTTCAGACCTCAAGAGCGGATAAAAAGAGGTTGACAATGTTCCTTCAGACAGGCTGCCCTGGGACTTGTCATGCCTGACCCCGCCAAGCTGCTGCTTCCCATCATCTCCACAAGACAGCCCAGTGTTTTATAGGGATGGGCAGCTTCTTGATAAGGTATAGCTGATGGGTTCCCATCTCTGATGTCATAGGCAGGTAAAAACTAGGTATTTGCTAATGCAAGAGACCCTGCTGACCTATGTAGAGAGTACAAAAATAAAATACAGAAGAATATGGCAGGAAGTGAGCGAGGGAGATTTCTAGAGAAGTTATATGAACTAACTGGGTCCGAGAGAGGCCCAAAGCTCCAAGTGTTTTAGACCAATACCCATGCATTTGTGTATATGTATGTATATATGTGTGCACGTGTATACATGTATACATACGTACATATACATGTTCATTTGACATCAGAAAGGTTTTATGTTGATCTCTTCTGTACTGGTTCTACATTTAAGTTCCACAAGGTAATACAACGGCTATATTGACATTGAGTAGAAACATCGCATCATGGTTGTCTCAGTGACCCCAAAGTTAAGTGTAGCTTGGGCCCCGAGGGGAGGGCTCCAGTAATTTTATCCTGTTAGTGCCATAAGTGTTAGCTGTCAGCACGGACAGAGGCGGGGAACCTGCGGGCCGGTCTTGAGCCCACATGTGGCCTACCAGGTCCTTGGGTACAGCTTTTGGACTGAGTCCAAGTTTTACGAAACAAATCCTTTCATTAAGAGAATTTGTTCTGTAAGGTTTGGATTTAATCAAAGGGTCACACTTGAGGACCTAGAGAGCTGCATGTGGCCTCAAGGATGTAGGTTCCCCACCCCGTTCCTGGGCCATAGGAGGTTTGAGAGGAAGGAAAAAGAGGGAAACCTGGTAGCAAGGGAGAGGACAGGAGGGAGAAGCTGCTGCTGTTAAGTGGGGGCACCAGCTGAGAGGAGATGCTCACTGGAACACAGATACTCTTAGCTTCAAAGATGAACCTGGGAGGGCAGGCCTGCAGGCAGTCACAGTAATCATAGCTGACCGAGGATGAGGGATTAGCAGAGATTGTGGTCTCGGAGATGGGGCAGCTGCTGACCATGGCCACATCTTGGCTTGCTGTTCCCTCCCCCCAAGGTGCAGGCCAACCAGAAATACACACACAGCCCCTCGGGAGCACAGACACCAGGATTCCCCTAACAGCTGCTTCCCCAAACCAGGAACAGGGCTACAATCTGTGGGAGAGATGTGCCCCAGGGCCCTGCTGCACTGCCCAGCCATGCCCACACTTCCTACTAATAATGCCTGCTACCCTCAAGAATCAAACCCAGCCCCCAAGAACTCAGGAGCAGCCTGCTCCTTGTCTCCTTAATTAAGCCCTTGCCCCCTCCCCAGGAGAGTGAGAGTAAGTCAGTCTCAGTCAGTTAGCATTGATCCAGCACATTTGAGGTGCCAGGCACTGAGCTAAAGGCTGAGGATGCAAGAGAAGGAGGACAGTCCCTGTCCTCAAGGCCCTGACACACTGAGGGGGGCAATAACTTGGAAAAGTGTTGTTGTTCAGTCATGTCCTACTCTCTGTGGCCCCCTTTGGGGTTTTCTTGGCAAAGATACTGGAGCGATTTGCAGTATTCTTCTCCAGCTCATTTTATAGATGAGGAAACTGAAGCAGACAGGTTAAGTGATTTGCTCGGGGTCACACAGCTAGTGATCGTCTGAGGCTGGATTTGAATTCATGAAGATGAGTCTTCCTGACTCCAGGCTTCTTGCTCTGGGCACTGTGGCGCCTTCTGCTGCCCAACATGTTCCTCAGTATGTACAAGACAAAAAGAATAGAGAAGGTGCACTCGGGGAAGGTCCCAGCAATGGGGAAACCAGGAAAGGCTTCCTCGGGCTGGGAACCCAGGAGGTAGAGACAAAGGAGAGCACTCCAGGTGTGGGGAAGGAAGGGCAGGGAGCAGATAGCCTGCCTCATCTGTCCATCCTCAGCCTCCTAACAGGGAGGGAGGCTTGAGGGAGGTTCTGACAGTGACACTTGGGGGGCAGAGGGGATGGAGGATGCCATGCTCAGCTCAAATGCCCATGGCTTCTGTGATAAGGCGAGCGTGAGGGAAGGCTGCTCTGCAGAGACAGGGCAGATGGTGGGGCCTAGAATGCCAGGCTAGAGCACTCAAACTGTACTGGGCAGCAAATAGGGACCAGGGAAAGGGCTGGTGACAGCAAGGACGCAGTCAGATCTGTGTGTGCAAGGATGATGAGTCTAGGTTAGAGGCAGCTAGCCAGGCGACGTGGTGGAAAGAGTTGAGATCAAATTCAGCTTCAGACCCTCCCTAACCTCTGTTTGCCCGAGTTTCTTTATCTGTAAAATGGGGATGACAACAACCAAGGCAGTCCTGAGGATGATGTGAGACATTTGTAAAGTGACTTGCAAGCATAAAGAAACGGTGGCTGTTATTATTGGAGGAGGATGTTGAGACTGGAGGGGTGAGACCCATTGGTAGCAAGGCCCAAGACAGTAAGGCTAGAAGGGTCTGGGACAAGGAGAGGCCTCCGGGAAGAATCGACTGGACTTGGAAGCTAGTTGGAAGTGGTTGTGAAAAAAGGAAGAGGCAAAGCCAATGGAAAGACTATCACAAATACAAGGTGACTCGGACTGCCTTAAGCCCGGGAGAAAGAAGGGTGTGGTCAGGAGACGCTAATAGGATTGGTGAGGACACTTCTTTGGGGTAGGGAGGGCAGGGCTGGACACCTAAGACCATGACTTAAGTTCAGAGTACTGTCTTGCAGGCTTGGTCCTGAGGTAGGGTGGAGGCTTGGGGGATGCAGAGAAAGGGGAGGGGTCTTACAGAATCTGAGAAATTATTTGCCTCTTAGCATGGGGGGATTTGTTGTAATAGCCCTGGCACCTATGTGGTACTGAGTACTTTTATGCGCAGAGGATGAGCCTGCCTGCCAGTAATCCTCATTGGAGGGCATCAGATTGATTCAGTCACCAAACTATTTCCACAGAGTTCCCGTATGTGCCTGTAAAGACCTAGGTCTGGGAGAGTGGCAGACAGAGAGGGAAAGCTACTAGATTTCCATTAATCTCTTCTGCTTTTGCATTAGCCACAGTTTCCCCTGTATCCCTTCTCCCTTCTCTTTCCCCTTCCCAGAGCCCTCCTTTAGCCTTCTGTTTTAAATCCCACTACAGGAAACAACTGGAAGAATGGCTGGCATCCAAAGGGAAGACCTATAAACGACCCCCTATGAAGTTTCTAGCACAAAAGAAAAACATGCAGAAGTTCAACCTTTCCTTCTGGAACAGCATAAAAGAGGAAGAGAAGGAAACAAGGACCACAGAGCTGGACCTATCCAACAAAATCAAGAGCACCCTGGCAGAGTGCCTGAAGCTGGTAGAAGAGGTGAGTGGAAGCAGCCAGTCTGGCCTGGCGGGGCTGACCTGGAGGGGCTGGCCTGGGGGCTCCATGGAAGCCAGCATGTGTCTCAGAGACAAAGTGGCCGAGTGGGTCACCATCTCTAATCTACAGGTTTCAGTAGTTTTAAGGGAAACCAGAAACCCCTGGTTTGTAGTGGGTGTTCTGGTTAAACAGAATGGCCTGGCAAGGCTGCAGGTCAGCTGTGGATGCCTGTAGAGGCCACACTGACCATGCAGAACCATTCCCTCATTCATATTTGATGGAGCTGTCGGTAGCACCTAATCCAAAGCTCTGTATGTATTTGCTGGGTGTTTCTGTGGAGTAGCCCTTTCCTCAGTGATGTGGGCATTATGCTTACATCTTATGTGACGACAGACAAGAAAGATGTTAGGCACATGGTTTGGGGGGAATCTTCATTTAATGAGCCAGAAGCTATCAGAATTGGAACTGGAGTGTCTCTGGTGGAGGGAAGACTGGAAAAGGAAAGGACATGGCATTAATTCACTTGAGAATAGGGCTGCCCCTGGAAGAGCTTAATTTGGGGGAGATGAGGAGAAGGTGTTTCTGGCTGTGAGCACTAAACTGGACCAGTTAGAGCTTCGAGTTCAGAGTTCTCCCAAGAAAGGGTCAGAAGGTGACTTGCACAGAGCGGGATCATGGGAGCAAAGTCAAAAAGGACCCTGCTCTTTGCTGACCCAGAGAGCAAGATGGAGAAGGGACCAGATGTGTGCTAACCTGGGCTCTCTAATTACACAGTATTACCCAGTATGCACTCTCAGCTGCCTTGCCCAGTTAATTAAGTAGACCTTATACTTAGGTGGGATGTGATGAGCCCCATGTACGTTCTCTAAAGCCCTTTAGCCCAGCCCACAAGTGAGCAAGCATCCCTTCCTCAGTACAGTCTGACTCCAGGGTCTTGTTCCCACACACTCTATACTTCAGCCCTGCTAAAGTCAAGAACAGCTTTCCTCCTCCCCAACCCACCCCCCACACACACCTGCATTGTCACACCTCTGAGCCGGAAGGAAGGAAGGAAACAAGCATTTATTAAGCACCTACTGTGTGCTGCACTGTGCCAAGTGCTTTTACAAAAATGTCTCCTTTGATCCTCATGACAGCCCTGGAAGGTAAGTGCTAACATCATTCCCCCTTTACACTTGAGAAACTGAGACAAACAGAGTTTTGGTGATTTGTCCAGGGTCACACAATTAGTATCTGAGGCCTGATTTGAATTTGGGTCTCTCTGAATCTAGGCTCAGCACTCTATCCACTGCACCACCTCCACTTTGTCCATCCTTTAAATCCAACTCAAGTACACCCTTCCCTGATTCCACCCTGGTTGGTAACAACCTAACTTGCCATCTAGTATTGTTGGTTTGAAGTAACTACTCCATCTTAAGAACTATGATGAGGAATCAAAAGGCCTCTGGGAATAGTCTTGACAAGCACCCGAGATTTGGGGAGACTAGTCTTCAGAGGATTCAGAGGAAGGCTCAATAAGATCCCAAGGACAACAGTTCTATTCAAGTCAACCACGGAGGGACAGGAAGTTCTGGAGACTCAAAGGAAGCAGTTAGGAGGAGGATCCCAAAGGGGAAATGTCCAAAGACACTGACATGCATGCTCAGCTGAGATTGTTTTTAAAAGCATGCACATTAGATGGTGATTGGGGCAGGTAATGGTGACTGGAAACATGGCCCCACTCTAGATGAAGAGCAGTAGAGGTTCTGGTGATGAAAACAAGATCCCAATTCTTAGCTAGCTCAGCTTAGTGGAGGAAAGGAGGGTGTAAGCAGTAAAGGAATAGGATGATGACAGCTACGGTCAGAGAGAAAGCCATGCTCCTTGGCTTTTCTGCCAAGGAAAGGGCTCTTTGGAATAGAAAAGACAGAACAGTTAGTTATATCCAAAGCAAATAAGGAGATGACAGCCTTGCTGGGGTACCTGGTGAAGTGGTGGGGAGGACTGTCGAGCTGTCATCAGACCTGTGGCGATGATGTCACTGCAGAAGTGAGGGGCAGCAGGGGTGGAACCCAGCACCCAGTCAGGCTTCCTCGGCGTTGGTTAGTTGTGCCCAACTGACTCCACCTTCTCTCCACTTTTTTATACTTCATTACAAAGAGTGGTTTTCTGGCTAGGGAGGGATTTATTCAGAAATTAAGGTGATATCAAGTCATATAAAAATAAAAGGTATCAAAAAAATAGGGGTTGGGGTTTTTTTGAGTCATGGATAATGGGAGAGCTAGCAGTCAGATAGAAAAGGATGGAAATCTTGTTTGTGTTGTAAGAGGCACAGGGAGAAAGGGGCGAGTGGAGTCTAAACAATGGGGCAATGCACTTGACTTCAATCTTGGGCAAAATTCGGGAACATATTATAAAGGGTAGTTAATGGACAACTAGAAAAGGAAGCAGAGGTTAGCAAGACCTCGGGTGGTTTCATTAGAGCCATGTCATATCGTCCTCCTTGTCAATAAAAGGGAATGGGGAGAGGGGTGGGAGGAGAGTACTTTGAAAACAGATTGTTATATGCATTGTTAGGAGAATTGGAGTTCATCAAGAAATGCCTGCAATGCAAAAGCAGAAGGAATCAATAAAACATAATCAATGTTTGTTAAAAAACTCGTACAGATCATGCTACCGAGTAAACCTCCCTGCTTCCATGATACCATCACAGTTGGTTAAAATATGTGGACTCTTTGTTCCCCTAGGGCGTGCGCTCTGATGAGATCCTAGCTATACTCTCTGGTTTTCCTGAGGCAGAAAAGTTTGCCACATTCTGGATCTGCAAGGCCAAGCTGCTGGCAAGTAAAGACAGCTCTGAGGTGATAGGGCTCTATGAAGCTGCTGTCCGCTGTGGGGCCGAGGTGAGTTCTCTCTGATGCAGCTCTCCCTTCAGGTACCTTGCCTTGTGACCAACACAATTCATCTAAACACATTCTCAAAACCAGCCTTCTTCCTGCCATCTCAAAAAGGTCTTTATACTTTCATGTAGCCCATTCAAAGAAGGATGGCCACCCTGTAGGGCTGATATAAGGCCCCCACTGCCTTACATATTGTAGGTGCTTAATAAATGCTTGTTGCCTGGGTGCTTGGGCTACTAAACGTGAGTGGGTGTGAGGTGGCCTCCCCTTTCTACTGTGCTGCAGGACCTCGGCTGGGAGCTGCCCCTCAAGTAAAAGTGTTCATCTGGTGGTCACCAAGGCACTCTCCAGAAAGGAACCAAGTTTGAGGAGTTTTAGTGACTTCACATATTAAACATGTTTATGCCGCAGTACAGAACTAGTGTAGAATCAGACTTCTGAGGTGATGGGGTTTTTGGTTTTGGTTTGGTTTTTCCCCAAAGCAATCAGGATTAAGTGACACAGATAGTAAGTGTTAAGTATCTAAGGCCAGATTAGAACCCAGATCCTCCTGACTCCCAGCCTGGTGCTCTATGCACTGTGCCACCTAGCAGCCCCTGTTATTTGTCAAAAGTATGTACTGGGGGGATATCCAAGATTTTTCACAAGCTTGTTGAAAAAGTGGGTTTTTTAAAAAAAGTATTATTCACATGAGCAAAACGGAGTCTGTCCCTGAGGAAATGAGGATGTGCCCTACACAACAGGAGTGCCCAAAAATCTCATGGCTTCATAGCTGGAAGGGACCTCCAAGGCCACTTATTCCAACCTTTCATTTTACAGATATGGAAACTGAAGCAAATAGAGATTAAGGGTCACGCAGTTCATACAAGAGGTGGGATTTGAACTCAGTTCTTTCTGACTTCAAAACCTGTGCTCTTTTTGTCATAACATATGGAAATAGCACATTCTCTAAAAGGTTGGCCAATACATGAAGCCAAAGTGGGCTTCCTCAGGAGCGCTTCAGGGATCTCTATAATTTCATTGGTGTGGCCAATGCCAATTCAGATAGAAATCCCTGCCCATCTTAATAGATAGTCTTTGACTGTTATGTCTGGAAAAAAAATCCCATCACCTGGGGATGAAATTCTCCAAATCTGGCTAGGCTGCCGCTTTGCCAATAAATGCATTGTACCCACGCAGGTCCATGACCAATATCTTTCCCCTGTGGTCAGGTGGCCAGACTGGTGTGCAGGACTGGCCTAGGTGAGCACATGGTCACTCATCCCAAGCCTCAGAGGACTTGAGGGGAGGATGCAAACACATCGACCACCATACCCAAAGGAACAGTAAAGAGGCATGGCATGAAATGACCCCATTATGAGAAATAGCTAAAATTTTGGAATCTTAAAAGGGAATTCTTCTTATAAAGACCCATGCAAGATAGCCTTCTACATAAATGTAGTGCTAAGGACAAACACTGAAGCTTAGAAATCAAAGTTAGGAAAGAGTTGCATCTACTGTTCCGGGATGGGAGGAGGGCATGCTAGTGAAACCCCTGACCCCATTGGGTCGTTAATGCACCTACTCCTCCCATGCCCACTGTGTACCTGGAGCACAATTCTGCCATTCTGAATGACTGTTGAGACTTGGTGCAAGAAAAGCAGGATAGATTTGGAGTCTGAGGCCCTGGATCCAAAGCCCAGCTATACACTTTCCTACAAAAATAATGTCACACTTCTGTCCAAGGAGTCAGAGGATGGGCACCTGTTGGAGGTACCTTCAAAGCTCAGGCAGGCCTCAGTCTGCTGTTCTGTGGCATGTGAGGTCCTTAGTCCCACGCCATCATAGTCATTATTGCCAAGGGCTCTGTGACCCTTCCAGCTTCATGGCAAGATTCAGAGTCTGTGAGCTTCTGGCAGCTGACCTTCACTTCTATGACATTTTCTTTCAGAGTCAGGACTGATTACATGCCCAGAGGAGGACGGGGGGATAGAAGAGCTCTTCTATCTCCTGGGGGAACATTGCTCCAATTTGAGAATGCATGTATGGGGGAAAACAAAACAATTTACAAAAGGTCCCTTTTCAGGAACACATCTCCCTCCCTACAGGTGAGAAACACCTGGCGTCGTCTTGTGCTCCCTTCATTCATTCATTCATTACTCCCATGCATCAGGGACGGTGGATTTTTTTTTTAATTATAGCTTATAGCTTTTTAGTTGACAAGAATAAAAGTGAACTATATGTATGAGTGCGTGCACACAACTTTACTTATTTGCTACAGAGGACGTTTGATTTCCACGACTGACTTTGAAATGTCTTCTCTCCATTCCACCCAAATCCTGTCTGACGTTGCATGTGTGGCTTCCTTCCCTACAGCCGATAGAAGAATTACGGGATGTCGTCCTCAGTATTCTGAAAAGTGCCAAAAAGATGACAGAAGGTAATGACGTGATCTTTCTGTCCCCCTTCCTGTGAGGTACCACTGAGGCCTGGGGTCACAGAAAGCTTTTTCATGGACCCCAGGTTAAGGACCCCCGGAGACTTCAAAACCTGTGCAAGGCAATGGTTTCCCATGATGGCTCCCCATAAAGGGATCCACATTTAGCTCAGGAGTCACCCCCATGAATTCATTCCCTGTTTCAATGTGTCTGCTCCACATTTAACTGCATGTGCTCGCTACCTTTTTGTTTCTGGTTTTTTACACTCAAATACTTAAACTGTTCTTGAACCCTACCTTCCTTCTTGGCCTTGTGCACCTAGAAATGACCAGCGAAACTAATTCTACCTCTGTGGAGGAGATGGCAAAGGAAGAGACATCTCAAGGATTTGATTTTCTCCCTCCAAAAGAGACAGTCCAAAGTGGAGCCACTCTCCAAACAGCCAAGAAGTGCAAAGACAATCATTTAATGCCCTGTATCAAGTTGCAGATCACCCCCTTGCCAAGGTAAGGATGTCCCCAAGTGCGGCCCTCATTCCTGGTCCTGCCCTACTCTTCTTGCCCCAAACAGCATGATCATAGCAGTCTTTAGGATTTCTCTGGTGTTGTCCAAGAGGCCTATCAACACTGTCCTTGCTGCTCCTTCTCTGAAGGAAGCCCAGTTATGGGAGCCATGGAGACTGCATGGCTTGTCTAATCAGCTCCTGGTTAACTTAGGGGGACCGTTATTGGTGGTACTTGTTATAGTTATGTGATGTGATTGGTATAGTCAATCAGTAGACCTTTATGGGAGAGCAGGCACTGTAGGACGGGCCCATCCTAGGCATTATGGAGGATACACATGAATAGGGCAGGCTGTTTGGAGAAAGAATACATCTTACACATGGTAAAAGCTAACTCACAGTTGAAGGAATGAATGCTGTGATCAGTGCTGTCATGGTGGTAGAGACCTGAGGACCACAGCAGTCCTGGTGAGGGAAAGCTCATGGGGCTGGGGTGTTCAGGGAGGATTGTGGGGAGGGGTGGTTTCCAAGTCGGGCTGTGAAAGATGGGTAGGTTGGAGGTGGAAGGAGGCATTGTCCCAAGCTAAAGATTTTAAGTCAACTTGAATGAATCTGTTTCAAGCTTACAAGTAAGCCCTGTCTCAAAAACATATTTATCCATCAGTTGTTTGGAATGCAACACATTTTTCCATAGAAATAATGTTACAGGTGATGTAAATTTAGGCTGCTAGACCAGGCCCCAAAACCTCTTTGATCCATCATATTTCTGAGGCATAATTCCATATTAATACAACTCAGAACTTAACTGCTCTGTATACGTTCCCTTGAGAAAATGTGTTCATAGTGACAGCAAAGACCAGAAACACCCCTCCCCCTGCCAAGCTCCCACCCGTGGGGGCATGAGAGGTGTAGGGACCCTGGACTCCAGGATGGAAAGAAAGAGATGAGAAGCAGGAGCAAGCCATGCAGGGGACTAGATGGTCTGAGAGGACTAGAAAGGGGCTGAAGCTCAGGATGAGGCTTTCCCTCTGCACCTTTTCCCCTCTTTTCTTCCCCAGCTGCTGCCTGTGAACCTGCCCTCACAGCAGGGGGGTGAGAGCCTCACAGCAAAAGAGAAGTCTCAGCTGTCCCAGAGCACGGTAGCATCCATCTCATTCTCTCCTCCTTTTCCTCTTTGCCCGCATTCCAAGCCATTCCAGCTGGTCCTGTGGTCAAATGAGGATGGGGGCTGGGGAATCGGGTCATAGACAGAGGTCAGGTCCGGGGCTTCTGCATTCAGTGCACAGGAGAAGGAGGAGAGAGGAGGATGTGAGCATGGGAGCCACACAGCTGGGGATGGGGGAATTCCAGGAGGCACAGGCCAAAGCAGTCCTTCATATATATAGGGCAAGAGTCCAAACATCAGGGTGTAATCACATATACTGAGCACATGGCATCAGCCTTTTTAGAGAAAGAGGTTAAGAGAGCCACTAGTTTCTAAAAGTCAATGCAAGGCACCTCCTATCCCTGCTTAAGATCTAGGAAGAGAAAATCCAAATGAAAAATGAACCAGATGTATCCCGTTCTCACTGTCTGGGACAGGCAGTGGGGCTTTCCACCATCTCTCAGGTGTGGTGTTTGCCCATTACTGTTCATTCCCATTCACTTGCAGCAGCTGGGAAGGGGGGGGGGGGGAATGCACAGTCCAGCAGCCCTCTGTTGTCAGAACACGTTCTCAGAACCGCCCAGGAGAACACAAGGAGACCCATCCACATCTGCTTACAGGGGACCCTGAGAGGTGGAGGAAGCTAGCTAGCCTAAGACTTAAGATGTGCCATGAATAAGGCCTCCCCTATTTCCAATCTCTACAGCAAGGGCAGCCCCTCCCACACCCACCCCACCCCATCATTGTAACAGACTCAAGCATAAGGGGCTCCCTGTCTTCCCTCCCCCACAGAACCCCTGGAATGCCTGAGAAACAAGAGGTGAAGCTCATCACTCCTGTGCGACGCTCCTTGAGGATCGAGCATGCAAGGCCCAACTACCCTGACACACTTCAGGAGCACAGAGTGGTAGTGGCCTCCCTTGACCAGCTGCCAAGGGTGACAGAGGCCAACTGCTTCATCTACTGTAAGAATGAGGCTCTACCAGAGGAGACTGAGCTCCAGATCTTTGGGGCATCGTAGCTCCTGGCTGTCCTGGAAAGGAGCCTGATGCTCCAGAAAGCCCTGGTGGGAGCCCTCCCCTGGCTCAGGCCAAGCGGCCCCCGACAGGATGGGCTGGGCACAGCCTCCCGGCCCTGGAAGCTCAGTCCAAAGTCCCTGGGATTCACTGAGTAGTATAACCTGTGCACATGACATACACAAGCTTAGACTTATTAATGATTTATGAGACAGTATTGGAAAATATATGACCTTCAAGTCAGTCTTTATTTTATCTTTGTTATTGTTGCTGATGGTGTCGGTGCCCACTGAGGAGCTGCACTTTATGCCCGCTGTGTCATTGATCCTCACCACACAAAAATTATTGTGCCCATTTTACAGATGAGAAAACAGGCTGGCATTTAATGGTTTTCTCAAAATGACACCGTGAAGGAGAAGATCTTAATGCTTCAGTTCCATTGTGCCTTCTGGAATGCCATGGTCCCCAGCTGCTGGTGGGAGCAGAAAGTCCTGTGTTCTCTTGGCAGTGCTATATGGCTGTGAACCGTGGACGTCAGCAAGCACCTACTATGTGCCAAGCATCATGCCAGATGCTAGGGATACAAAGGCAAAAGCCAAACAGACCTTGCCCTCAAGGACCTTACACTCTACCATCACCATCTTGGAAGAACCAACAATGCAAAGGGCATTGAAACAACACATGGCACCACATGTGCCCAAGAGGTGACAAAAAACAAATGTCATCAAGAACACATGTGACCAGGAAAGAAGACCCTGAGAATGGGGAGAGCAGGCGTAAAAGGCTCCGTCAGGATGTCTGAAGAACAATATGGCCTCTGGATCTCACAGACCCCATTTGTGGGAAGACATGGACGAGAACACCCAGGAAGAGAGGGTGTGGAGGGATGCCTCACCTCATGTGCCTGCTGCAGAAATGGGCACATGATGTAGACCTTAGCTATCATGTCCTTTAAAAGGCATGGAACTGAGAGTTGGAGGCGAGGGCCCCCAGAGTTTGTAAAGATATGTATTAATTTCTCTGTGGAGTGAGCAGGGCTGGCCCTCTATGGTCTCTCACATCTCTTCCATCTCTACTGTTCTTGCATAAATCATCTCGTTGAGCTCCTTCATTTTACAAACAAATGGGTTTAGGATGGCTAAGATCCTTGATTTTGAGCTGGAAGAGATCTTGGAATTCTAATCTAATGTGGCAACTGAGGCAAAGCAACTTAAATGACTGAGGTGACACAGAGAGCCAGGATTTAAACTTGCTTCTCACTCCAAATCTAGCACCCTTTTCCACTGTAACTCTCCCAAAGGTACCCAGCTGGTTGGAACTTTCCTAGCAGGTATCAGAATCTCAGAGTTGGAACAGATATGAGAGTCTGTCTGGTCCAAGCCATACAGAATTATTGAGAAGGGGCCCTCTAACATCTTGAAACTCTTCAGTGAGGAGGAGCCTCTGCTAGTTTTGGATAGCTCCGAATGGTTTAAAAACCTAAATCTTAATTTTCTTGTAATCTTGCCTTCTGGAGCTGTTCAATTCCACAAACATTTACTAACACTTCCTGTGAGGGAGCTCTTCAGATATTTGAGATAATTAGTGTGTTCACCAAGCCTCCTCTTCAGCATAAGAACCCTAGTTCCTTTGAGCAATCCTCATATGGCATATTCTCCCTTCCTCCCATCAGCCCTATTGACCTCCTATTCTTGTTGATCCATGAATTTCTCTAAAATGAGGCACCCAAATGGAAACATAGAAACGGTAAATACCATCTGACCAGGGGAGAGAATGGGGGTACTCTTGGGACAGTGTTTAGCACACCAGGAAAGTGCTGGCTTTTCTGAGCTGGCATGTCAAACTGTTGACCTTTTCAGCTTGGACACCATATCTTCTTGTAGGAATTGCCTCCGGTCACCCATCACTGGTAATCCTCCCAGTTGGTTTCTAACCAAAATGTAGCACTTTATGTTTATCCTAATTAAACTCATTTTTCATGGACTTTATCTGTTGTCCTGACTTGTCAGTGTCTTTTTGGGTCTTGTCATCCAACATGTCACCTTCTCCATCTTTCTTCTTGGCGTCTGAATATTTGAGAAGCCTCACTTCTCTGCCTCTATCCAAGTCACAGATAGATGAAATGTTGACTAGCACAGCACTGACAGAACTAGAAGTCTTCCCCAACATTTGCACGAGTCTATTACTGACTCTTCTTTAGAAAGGTCTGTCCATTCAGACAGAGCTGTTTGTTCAACTGGACTCTCCTCAAACCCCCATTTCTTGGTCTTGTCCACATGACAGCATGAGAGGCCTAGTCAAGGACTTGAGTGACATCTCAGTTGACTAGCATTTTCTAGCATTTTCCCAGTCTCTTCTTCAAATGGGACCACATTTGCTCTCTCCAGCTTTGCAGCATCTCTCCCATTTTCTGGGATCATTCAAAGATTACCAAATCAATGTAACAATCACATCTACCAGTTTTTCCAATACTCAGGATTTCATTTTGACCTGGTAGCTTGAATTCATTAAAGAGAACTAGATACATCTTATCTTCTCACTTATCTTGAGTTTTGACTACGTGCTAATTTTTTCTTCCATGACCTTGTCTCATACATTAAACAGAAGTGGAATTTGAGCTGACCAATTGAACCTTCTTTTCATTCTATGTTGACATCCTATTCACCTATAGCAGCTCTGTCCCTTCTCTGATAACCTCCTTTGCCTCCAATGGAACTCCAGGCCACCTTTATAATCTTTGTCACTCACCATTGTCCTCAGCTCATTCAGACCTTCACCTTTGCTCACACAAGGCATATACTACTCAACTGGATTCACCCACAATTACTTGCTCTTCTAACTATGATATGGGACTATGTACAGCTTTTGTATGTGAGTTCCCTGTGTGGCCACATCAGTCTCTTTAGGGCAGCTCTCCATTTCTCTTCTCACCCAGTGCTGCCCTCTGCTTGTGTCTTCTGAATTTCATTTTTGGAACCTTTAGATCTCTCTTGACTGAATTCTCTCACAGAATACTAGGTTGTTGGAGTCCTCCTATCCTTTCTCTGAACTCTTTCAAAAGTCTGCTCTGCCACAATACATGGTTCCCTCTAGAGTATGCTTGACTTTCCTCTTAGCAGGCAAATGAATGAAAGACTGACATTATTCGGCATCCCTTATCATGATTAGGAATGTTTGCCTCTTGGGCCATCCAACCCTTTGGGGAGCTCACCTCCTCTTCATCTGTTTGTTTTCATGTCCTAAGGAGGCAGGCACAGCTTCATTTTGTCAGTGGGGAGGCTGAAACACAGCTCAAAGTGGTCTGTCCACAATCACACCATCTTGACTCTAGTAGTGAGCCTCCAGGTAATCTGAATCGCACTGACGCTAGACCCTGTATTTCTCTTTTCAGAGTTGGCAGAAGTCATCAAGAGAGTACTTCTGTAGTTTGTAGAAACTTCTCCAATATTAGAATAGGCCTACTGACCACATGCCCATTACTCCATCTCCTAAGGCCAGCTCTCATCTGGCAAAGCAAAGCACAATGTGATTGGGCCTAAGTTCCCACTTTGCTTTTATCCGTGAAATCCAGTTGCCAACCATTTGGGGATTTCACTTCAATGTTCTGGGCCCTGGAGACTTAAGGGGACTTTTGTTATGGAGGAAAGCTGTTAAGTGAGCTGTGAGCTTCCATCTGATGGTGATAGAACTAACTACAAACTAGCTTATCCCTGGATAGGAAACCACAAATAATAGAAAGAGATGTTTGTGCACTATCAAATACATAGGTACTTACTACACATATAGAGATTGCAACACTTTTGCTACCTTGTAGAAAAGGCCTCACCTGTGTGAGGAGGCCCATCCTACAGATCTCTTTGTGTGAGTAAAAGACTCCATGTAGGCTCAGGCCCCCAACATACATGGTTTGTGGTACCCCACCCAGGAGAGCCACAGACTGACTGGTGCCCAAAGTGTTCGCGGGCTAATTCTTACAGCTGGGGATGAAGGAAAGCTTCTAAGAAGAGCTCCCTCAGGGACCAGAACGGTCTTGGGGCTACCACTGTCCACAGATATGGTGCCTGGGGTTGACATGTGATTATGCAGGCCCAGGAAACATACATCCCAGGGGGATTGACTTGATGCATATCCGGGGCCAAATGCAGCCACATCTAACCCTTCCTGGGACCAGCCAGCCATGGAGCACATATCCTTCTGGGTATCACTGAATAAAAAGTGTATGTCAAGTGACTTTTGTGCCAAGGGGAATATGGTGGTCCCCCTGCACATTTGGAAGCAGCAAGAGACATACTTGTCTTTGCCTTGGTCTGATCAGTCAGGGGCTGTATGTTCTCTGCACTCCCCCCCCCCCACCAAAGCCAAACCCATGGGGTAGATGGGGCATGGCAATGGCTGCTACTGAGTCCTGGGAAACTCTTAATAACCAGCATTCATATATAGTAATCTCTGGTTGGTGAGCAGCATTTTACGGACATATCCTCCTGCTCTGGGGTAAAGTGAAAGGAGAATCATGAAATATAATGTACGGAGGGAAATGTGGCAAATGTATGCATTTGTTTGACTGAACTATGCTTATTTTAAGGGAAGCTTCTGTTGGGGTGGAGGAGAAATCACTGGGAAAAAAATATTTTAAAGAGCCTCAATAAAATATCTCCCCATGATGTAGTTGGCAGATTTAATGTTTATCACTAAAATAATTGTCTATATTTTCTTAGAGAAAAAAAATCTGTTAAAACTTTTAACATTTGAAACATTCAAAAATGTCTCTTACCAATCCTACTTGAATTGTAATTTTATAGTAGGTTGGATAATACGATCAGAGTTAGAAGCTGGGAGGGCCCTTCAAGACCTTACACAGCTTCCCAAACTTATTTGGCCTACTGCCTCCTTTTCAAAAAAAAAAAAAAATTTACTCAATGCGCCACTGAAAATCTACTTTCTTTAATCCTATAATAGTTGTGGGTTTTTTTTAAATTTTAAATGACATATCTTAAATTTAGCAATTAATTGTAAATTTGTGAGTTTTTTTCCTGCATTAAAATTTTGATGTTGCAGTATTGCATCATATAACCATACATGCGTTACATGCACATATAACTTCCCAACAAAGCCCAGCATGCTCACCTGCCAACATTTATTTGTTAAGACATGTCAGTGGACTTGACCATTGATGGTCAATAACTTGCATTTTGTGTATTTATTTGGAAAACAATGTAATCACATTTTAACTCTGTTACATAACAAATGAAACATGTGCAAATGGTTTTTCAAAATTTTCTTCTCTTCTTTCATTATGCTTCCTCTACTCCCTTATTTTTATTCAACACTCCTCCCAAAGTGCACCGAAGGCTACTACTGCCCCCCACAACATGCCAGTACCCCCAAAGGATTGGTGTCACCCACTTTGGGAACCTTGGTTCTAGACCAACCCCATTTTACAAATAAGGAAACTAGAGATTCGCAAGTTGAGCAACTTGCCCATGACACTAAGATAGAAATATCAGAGGTGAGATAAAGGCACAGAATCTTAAAACCATTCACAGGTATTTCCAAATCTCCATTCCTGAAAACTTGTACCTCTAGAACTTCCCTATACACTAGATCAAATCCAGAAAACCATGTCCAAGATCTTGGGATATTTCATTACCAACTTACCTTAGCCCACGATAGCTCCAAAGTATCATATGCTCTTTTCTGCCTCTTCCAAGTCATCCAACTCTTCAGATTATTCTGGTCAGGTCTCTGGGAATGTTAAGAGCTCTGGCTTTCCCTTTGGGGATTCCCAGAAACTCTCTGATGTAAACAAAACACAAGTGAGGTTATTATTTCCACCTTGCAGATAAGAAAATGAGGTCCAAGACTGTAAAGCCAGAAAATGCCAAAGCCAGGTCTCTCCTCCCCAGGCCTGCTTTCTCTTCAGTCTGGCACTCATTCCAGTGCCTGAGAGCACCTGGTTAGGTCACTTAAACACTGGCACCTTGTCATAATAGAATTCATTCCTTTGTTCAACAAGCATGTGACTGTGCTAAGCACCGTGCTAGGAGTCAGGGAGACAAGTACAAATGGCGAACATGTACGCAGTGACTTTTTTGAGGAATGAACAGCAAGGTAGATCTCCAACACCCTCCCTCTCCTGACTAGGATTTTTCAGTGACTGGCCCCCACACGTGGCATTTCTACCTTCATCTCCATTTCCTGGCATCCTTTATGTCCCGAGTAAAGTCCCATCTTCTTTTCCCAATCGTCCATAACAAAAGAGCCATTCTATTAACTAGCTCCCATTTATCCTGCACTATATCTTGTTTGTAAGATACAGTCAATCTTCAACTTTTGTGGGGTAACATTCCTAGAAAATGGAGCAAAAAAATTAAAACATGAATGTTTTCACACTGTATTTATGGGAAATGGAAGTTTAGCTTCCCAAGACTACCAAAAACTGTAACCTTTCCCTAGAGATTGCTGAAAATGCATTTTACTGCATATAACTTTTTATAACATAACATTAATGCTGATAATATGCATTTTTCCTAACACAGTAACCCAAGAAATTAAGTACACAAAACAAAACTGATAACATGCAAAACATTTTTTCTTGATAGTAATTCCTTAGAATTTTGTGACTTTCAATGAATATAGCAAATCTACAGTTTGATAAACCCAAGGACCTCAGCTTCTGGGATAAGAACTCACTGTCTGACAAAAATTACTGGGAAAACTGGATAACAATGTGGCAGAAACTGGGCATAGACCAATGCCTGACACCATACACAAAAATAAAATCCAAATGGGTACATGATCTAGATATAAAGACTGATACTATAAACAAATTAGTGGAGCAAAGAATAGTGTATCAGATTTATGGAGAAGGGAAGAATTTTTGACTAAACAAGAGAAAACATTATGAAGTGCAAAATGGATAATTTTGATTACATTAAATTAAAAAGTTTTTTGCACAAACAAACCCAATGCAACCAACATTAGAAGGGAAGCAGAAAACTGGGAATTTTTGCAACTCATGTTCGATACCTCATTTCTAAAATATATAGAGAACTGAGTCAAATTTACAAGAATACAAGTCATTCTCCAATTGATAAATGGTCAAAGGATATGAACAGGCAGTTTTCAGAGGAAGAAATCAAAACTCTCTATAATGAAATGAAAATATACTCTAAATAACTATCGACTAGAGAGATGCAAATCAAAACAACTCTGAGATACTGCATCACACCTATCAAATTGGCTAACATGACAGAACAGAATAATGATAAATATTGGAGAAGATGTGGGAGGGTTGAAACATTAATTCATTGTTGGTGGAGCTGTGAGCTGACCCAACCATTCTGGAGAGCAATTTGGAACTATGCCCAAAGGGCTACGAAAATGTGCATACTCTTTGACCTAGCAATATTGCTTCTAGGACTGTATCCTCAAGAGATCATAAAAATGGGAAAGGGTCCCACATGTACAAAAGTATTAATAACAGCTCTCTTTGTGGTGGCCAAAAACTGGAAATCAAAGGGATGCCCATCAATTGGAGAATGGCTGAATAAATTATGGTATATAAATGTAATGGAATACTACCATGCTATAAGAAATGATGAACAGGAAGACTTCAGAGAGGCCTGGAAAGACTTACGTGAACTGATGCTGAGTGAAAAGAGTGAAAATGTATTTAATAGGAATGTATGTGTAGAAACCATACAAAATTGTATGGTGTGTCAGGGAGGGAGTGGGGAGGTAGGGGGGAAGGAGAGGGAAGGAAGGAAAATAATCTAAGATATATGGAAGTGAGAACACTGAAAACAAATAAAATTAAATAAAAATTAAATTTAAAAAGAGGAATTCTCTGACCTTTTGTTCTAATATCACAATAATTTAAAAAACATTGATTTTAAACAATATTCACGTTTCATTACAAACAAAATCTATAGTACCATAAATACTTTTCTACTTTTGGTGGATCTAATAAGATTCATTAAAACCAACAGCTTCTTGCTGCAGACTTTCTGGCAGGAAGTTTATTTTCTCACTAAGCCACATCACTGACTTTGCACGCTTGGGCTTAGAGTCCAAAGGGGTTGCATTAAGTTTTGGGGTCATAATTGCAGCACAAAACTTGAGTTTTAAAGGCAAACAATAAAAATATGCAACGAATCAAAAGAGAGGTCCATACAGTAGAAGAGTGCACCAGACCAATGAAACACCAAGGAGGATACTAGCCATCATGCATGCTCATTGCCAACACAAAAGTGAAAATGAAGTCACTAATAAAATCACTGGAGTGCTTGAGATCAGGAAAGTTAAACATGGAAATGTTGACTATTGACTGTGATTGTTCGCATGTTGTGTCCTCACCAGACTGTGAGCTTCTTGTGAGCAGGAATTGGCTTTTGACTGGAGAGCATAATGACTCAAATGGTACAGGACTCTGTCCTGTATGTGGAGATTATTTGTCTGATTGGAGGGAGCACACAGCACCAGAGCTGGTAAGAGTGGGAGACCGAGATCCTCCCATAGTTCTAGTGTCTTAACTTCTAGAAAGAGAAACATCTCTCCAGGTTGCTGAAGTGAGAAAAAGACTCTGGGGAGAAGCCCCACTTTCTACATTAAGAAATAGCATTCAGAAGTTTATCTTGAACCTAAAATTATTTCACCTAGACTTAGAATATTTAAGGGAGCAGGTAAACATAATTCTAGCCCAGGAGAGTGGCCAAGATTTTAACCCAAACCTCCTTCTGCTTTCCCTCCTGGCAGGAATCAGTCTCCCTTGTAGAAATGATGGAAGGGATGCTAGAGATGTTTATGCTTGCCTCCCTGCAATCCACATCAAGACAGCCATGATAGGTAGATAGATAGATAGACAGACAGACAGATAGATAGATGTGAATGAACAGATGAATACGAGATAGATACATGGATGGACAAATGAGACGGATGGATAGACAAAAAGGTAGATTAGATGGATAGATATGTACACACATATATACATATACATACATACGCATGTATATACACACATATGTATACATGTGTCTATATTACAGTGGCATGCTGGACATGGTTTATACTAACTGTTTGTTAAATCTTTAGGAATTTTTTAAGCCAGTTGTTAAACACAGCCAGCACAGTAGTTCAGTCAGTTCCTAAAAGGAACTGTTATTTGTTGCTTTAAAAGAATTTATGTCAACCACAGCCAAGTCTATTTTCAAAACATTTTTGTCTACTTTTAAACCAGTGGGACTCCAATATCGAATATTCGATAGCAAACCTAATTGCATTTTTTCCCGATGGTGCTAATACAGTGCTGGGAAGACAGTCTAGCTATGCAATTGTTAGAAAGTTTTCCTAAAATTATCATTCAGTACTGTTTAAATCGCCAGTTGCAATTATCACTTAATCCCACATCTGAAGTAGAACAAGTTAATCATTTGGAAATATTTCAGGATAAAATGTATTCTATTCATCACCACTGTACCAACAATCCAACCAATCTGGACACAGAAGCTAAAGAATTTGAAACTGAAATTATTAAAATTGACCCAGGATGGGTGCATGTAATGTATGAGCTGCTGCTGCTGTATGGCATATGTATCCTGTATCTTGTATGCATCTTTGTCCTTATTCTGCTTTAGGAAAGAGATTAGTTAACATTAATTTCATGTAAGACCTTACTTTAATGAGTGACAGCCTTGAATTTTCATGATTTTCAATGGCATTGCAGCCAAGATCAGCTAACCTTCAGAAAGTACAAAAACACACCATAAGAGTTTTGGAAAATTTAGAGATTGGTACCAGAAAGCATGAATCTCAAGTTGAAGGAAGAAAATAGGAATTTATTTAATGTCTACTGTGTGCCAAGCACTTTACAAATATCTCATTTAATCCTCATAACAACTCTGGGAGATAGGTGCTATCGTTATCCTCATTTTACAGCCAAGGAAACTGAGGCAGTCAGAGGTTAAGTGATTTGCCCAGGGTCCCACAGAGAGTATCAGACTCCAGTCTTCCTGACTTCCTTGATCCACTGTGCCACCTAGCTGTCCCAAATTGAGTATCTGATTAAGTCAGATAAATTTAAAGACACTCCATTTAATAAATTTAATGCTTTTCCTAGAAATATGGCACTAGAAAATATAACTGAACACATGAACTTACATCTTTTATTGGACAGAAACAACCATGAAAGTATTTTTAGTACTTTAATTTTAAATTAGATTTTATTTTAAATTTTTGATTTACTAGAACCATAAACTTGGTCTTATGAAAAATAAGTTCACCATGGATAACTGGTAAAAAAAAAGTGTCACTTAAGTGAAATTTTAAAACATGAAATTAATATGAGCAATTTTCAGGATTATGTAGATAATATAGAAATCAAACAAGATTCCAGTGCTTTCCATTATGCTAAAAACTAGAAAGATAATTAGCATTGTTGGAGTCAGTGGTGCTGAAGAGGAAAGAAGTTTCAGTTTAATGAGTATAATCTGTGCAAGAGTGTGACATAGCTTAATAGTACATCACATATCAGGTTTAATGACTTGATATATTAATATATAAATTTATTGGGAAAAGTTAGTGGATTGGGAAGTAAATCCAGGTTGACTATGGATACAACAGTTTGCCAAAAATCAAGGAAAGCCTTCTGTAAGAATCAATTAGCTATATGGAATTTACAATAAAGAGTACTGCTATAAGAGTTTGCTATTGTTTATAAATTGTGTGCCACCCATCTTTTATATCAGTAAAATTTATAATAAACTTATGTATGTATATATGCATCATATTTTTTCAGAAATCTACTTGTTAAACATTTAGCAGCATATCACTACATATATGTGCTTGTGTGTGTGTGTGTGTGTGTGTGTGTGTGTGTGTGTGTGAATAGAGAGCTGGTCTTAGAACCAGGAAGACACCCACTAGGTGCATGACATGAGGTAAGTTACTTAACCTCTCTATTCTCCTAGAGCTAGACAACTCTTTAAGACTAAGTTGAAAAAATGGTGTCAACCATGATAGTTTCCTTATCTGAGAGTTGCCTGTACCAATGAAATTACATGTTCACTCCCTCTCTTGTATATTTTGTGTTTACTTTGCATGCATTGTTTTCTCCTCCCCCTCCAATGGATCATAAACTACTTGAAGCGAGAGATTTCCTTGTTTCCCCAGCATCTAGCACAGTACATGGCACATAGTAGATGCTTTATAAATTCTTACTGGATGAAAGAAAGGATGGGTTGATGAACAAACGGTTGAATGGATGAATGCATGGATAAATGGGTAGATGGATTCTTAAACAAATGGATGAGTGGATGGACAGACTGCTAAATAGATGGGTAGATAGACTGATGAACAAATGGATAGATAGATAGATAGATAGACAGATAGATAGATAGAAAGAAATGCTGAGAAAAGGAGAACCAGGTACATTTTCAGCAATGCCAGCAGCTCAGTATAAATGCATGGCTTTCCAACCAGACTGCTTCAAAAGTCAACTTGTTCACTTGGGTACATAATTTCTGGTGTGTTTATGGGGCAGCTTATTTATCTGATAATGGTTCCTCACAGGAAGTCCATCTCAGGTCTCCCACGGCATTTTGTCTTGGACCTCTCCAAGGCTCTTATTGTTATGTGTTACTTCCTAACCAGAATCTGAAGGGGCAGAGACTGTGTTCTAATCTAAACTTTCTATTTCTCCTGGGCGGGAACAGTACCCTACAGGTGTTGGTTTGACTGATGAGGCCATAGTCTTTTCCAATGGCCATTGGTTCATAAATTTTGATATTTCTATTCATGGTTTCATCAGGTAGTTTTGTTTTTAATTTCCTTTTATTTTTGTCTGTACCTGTGACTTCTTCTCTCTACCAGTACAGCAGCTGTTCTGCAATTTATACGCTTAGAAAGTTGCCTGGGTCACTGAGTAAAATGGTCTCTGCCCATGTGTGTAAAAACAGACATAAAGTCATATCTAACCTAAAAGAGGTCCAGATGCCTCTCTCTGCAGGTTATTTCCTTACATCTCTGGGTTCTGGAGCTGGAAAGGACCTTGGAGATTTACCTCTTTGGTTTTTTGTTTTGTTTTGGTTTGGTTTTTTACAAATAAGGAAACAGACTCAGAGGGAGGACTTCACTTACCTAAAGTCATACACATAGCAAATAGTAGTCAGAAACTCAGAGGTGACAAGTTGTCTAAGCCTTCCCTGAATAAGGATTCCCTTTGAAATATATCCCTTCCTAGCATTCTTAAAGGCTCACTCAGATGCCACCTCTTACAAGAAGCCTTCCCAGATTTCAGGAGTGGGGAACGTGTGGCCTCGAGACCACATGTGCCTCTCTGGGTCCTCAAATGCAGCCCTTTGACTGAATTCAAGCTTCACAGAGCAAACCCCCTAGATAAAAGTATTTGTTCTTGGACTCAGTCAAAAAGTCAAACCCAAAGAGGGTGAAAGTGGCCTTCTCCATCTTTGGGTGCAGCCTGATGGATAGCCACCAGTGAGGTGGTGCTCCCTGCCTCCCTAGGCTGCTGTTTCCCACTCTGGAATAGCTCTGTGGTTAGAAAACATTTTCCAATCCCAAATCTGCCTGTCTTCAACTTTCTTCGGCAAGTCTCAAGTTCTTCCCTGTGGGGCTAAACAAAGCAGGCAAACAAATTCCTCTTCCATAGGAAGACAGAGAGGGTAGCCTTAAATGCCATGGGCTTGTCCTCTCATCAGGCTGTTTCCATGAGAAGTGGACCCTCAGACTGGACCATGTCTCTTGAGCAAGACCGTGAGCTCCCCCCTTATATGAGCTTAAGGGAAAGTTCCTTTGTATCACCCCGACCCTCACTCCACTAAGTCAACTAAGTAAATGTGAACGGGATGAAATATCTGAAGTTTCTTTGGAGTCAATATTTGCTGGGGAGAAGGGAAGGCTCCCAGTTCCCCTTATGATAAAAGCTTCATTCTTTTTGCATTTTCTTCCTCTCTCACCTCCTTCCCTCCCCCTTCTTTCCATCTTCTCCTTCCTCCAATACCCACCCCCTCCACACAGAGCTTTTTTTAGGGATCATAAACTTGTAGACTGGCTGTGTGTGACGCTGGGCAAGGCATTTAATCTCTCAAGACTCTAAGCAACTCTCTAAGATGCTAAGTTATCAATGTATGAATTGATGCATTGGGAGGAAGGGGTTTCCTCACCTGGGAGTTCCCCTTGTTGTTGTTTGGCTGTATGTCACGTCCAACTCTTTGTGACCTCATTTGGGATTTTCTTAGCCAAGATATTGGAGTGGTTTGCCATTTCCTTCTCCAACTCATTTTACAGATGAGGAAAAATTATAATAATGTAGATGAAAGGAGTTTCTACACAAGGGAATCACCAGGGGAACTGGACTTCTCCCCTGGACTCCTCCCAAAGAAAACTGTGACAAATTTTTTCACATTTTTAGGAGCCATTTTGTGAAGTAGGTAGCATTATCCTCAAACTGAGCCTAAGAGAGATGAAGTGACTTACCTAGGGACATAGAGCTATTGAGTGTTTGAGGTAGGATTTGAACCTAGGCCTTTGAAGTCCAGCACTGCCCACCTTGCCTCTTCTTGACTGAAAATTTCACACTCGTATTGAGCTTGTAGTCTACTGAACCCTCTATCCTCTCAGTCTTTCTTTGGGCTGAATTAAGCCAAGTTACATCAGTGAGCCCACAGGCCAGAGGACTCAATTATCACAAAACAACACCTCCCAAATCTGTGATAAATTAGCATTTAAAACTTCAAAATGATGATTGGGATTTGATTTTAACAAATTCAAAAGTATGATGGTTAGGGTACCTCATCTAATGTCTTTAATGATGTTCTAGGAGGAGCAGATAACAAGCTACAGATGACTATTCCCTAATAACAGACTACTTGTGCAAAGAAAATAAATGTTTAGAAATAGGAGCAAAATATCCTGTTGGCCATTGCCTCTAGGCTCAGACCAAATTGTCCCCTTAGAAGATTCTCCTAGTTGTGAGAGCTTCCCTTTCCCAATGCTTTGTATTTATTTCATCTGTTTACTTATTATCATTGTACAGGTATAATCCTCCCCACCCCCAATAGAGAGTGAGTTTCTCTGGGCTAGGTCTCATTTTGTTTTTATTTTGTCTTATGTGTCTAGCATACAGTAGGAGCTGAATAAATGGTTGCTGAAATTAATTTGTCTCCCCTTCCCATCCCCTTCTGAACTCTTCCAGGACTTGAAAACAAGTCCAGAAATGGCTCAGGTGAAGGAATCCGGGGGCAGTTTTTGTAAACCAGCAGATGGTTCAATTATTCCCAAGTAGTCTCAATCCTCACTGCCCTCCAGGCCCTTCGTGAATCCCTGCAGAACGTTTGGCATATTCTGAAAAGAGACAAAGAAAGCAAGATATTGGAAAATTTGCCACCAAAGACCACCTGGAAGATCTTATTTCATTTTCCAAATATCTCTACATATACACTATCTCTATAACCCCAGACAAAGCTCTTAAGCTCTCTATGGGCCACATTATGAGTGGCAGAAATGTGTTGGTCTGCAAAACAGAGAAGCACCCTAGAGACTACAGCAATCACAGGTGGATAAACATTAAATGCCTACTATGCGATAGAGTTCCTACTCTCTTAGGTCTACTATGTGCCCAACACTGTATTGGACAGAGGAAATGATAGATGAGTCCCGACATCATCCTTATTAAATATGTCACCTTGGACAGCTCACTTAAACTCCCCAGACCTTGGTAGCCTCTGTTCTACATGAGAGTAAGGGACAAGAGAGATAGAACCATATGGTTCTATGGGATGAACCTGATGCAGTCCCTTCCAACAACAAAATGTCGAAAGGACTATAAATACCTTTGAGGAAGTTCCCTGGAATGTTCTCCCCACTAGCCTCCTCCTCACTCACCTCCTTCTCTCAAAATATCTCAGTTCTTTCAAGACCCAGATCAAAGGTCTTTTATGTAAGAGGTTTTCCTGGCTCTTGTCACCTCCACCCCAAGTGTTTATCCCCACTTATCCCAAAATTATTTTGTATCTACTTCATATTGACTTGTCTGTGTTTATGTTTCTCCACAGTGTAATGAAAGCTCTTTGAGGGCAAGAATGGTTACCTTTGGGGGTAAAGGGGTCGTATTTCCTGAGCCTAGCATACAGTATGTGCTTAATTAATGCATGTGGAATTGAAACTGAATTGTCTGTAATCCCTAGTCCTTGCAGGGCACAAAGCAGTAATTCAATAACTTAATTACTGAAAGAATGAATTTGTCTGACAAAACACTACCAAAGAGTTTGGGTTAACATGCAAAATGGACATCCCAGAGTTGGGGCACTGGATACTCTTCAACCTGCTTTGAAAATGGAGACAAATGCAGATTTGAAAAGTACTTCAGGATTGATGCTACCATGTCTCAAGTCTTGTAAATATTTCCATTTTTCCCCAAAGATTGGATCTGAATTGAGTCCCCATACAACGGGGTCCAGAGAGTCCACTAACTAGCATCCAGTGACCTGGAGACTGAAAGGCCTCAGCACTAATAAAGTGTGTATTAGATTGGACTTATATAAGGAGATCCTTCTCTCCCCCTTAGTAGTAAGACAGTGAGTATTTGCTTGGATTTTTCTTAGAGAAGTGAGATTGAACCCTGGAGGTTCACCCAAAATCAACCACAGTTGATTTTGATGGCCTCCACTGGGTAGGGCTCCTCCACCAGCCACAGTATCTCTATGTATTAAAAGATGTGGAAGCATATTTTGAACTTCTTTTTCAATTTCCTTAGAAATATTAAGAAATAACATTTCCTCCATTTTAAAACCCTTTTCAGATTTCCCTGCTTAAAGGTGGGTCAGATAGAGGACATAAAGCTTTTCAAAGGGAAATAGATTAAAGATGATAAGAATATTGCTTCCCCTACCCACCTGAAGTGATTGGGCTCTGGAACTTGGTAAGGGCATATATTTCCTTTGTCCATCTCCCAAAGCAATCCTAAGCCATTACTGGGGGATGGGGGGGGGTGGTGAAGGGAGGAGACATCCCTTTGTTTACTTGAAAAGAACACTTGAAGGAAGGAGTTAAGGAAGGAACAGACCGATGACCAGTGAGTATTATTTTGGTATGCTAACTCCAAGCTATATTTTAATATATTATAGCCCTTTCCTTGTTCAATACTCTCATAAATATAATCTCAAATCTTCTTGGAATAGAGAGATATGTGGGAGGGCAGGGGGAAAATATGCCAGCTTAAATGTCTCTCCAATCTAGAAATACTTAGATACTGGGTTAATGTTAAAAGAAATAAAATTGTTTCTGGAAGATTTGCGCCTAAGACAGAGAGCAGTATTCATATTTTTTTTCTTCAACAGACAGGAAGAACTGTTGCCCCTCTCCAAAAAAAAAATATCATCAACCTATGGCCAATATGACATAAGTCAATCTGACCATAAGCCAAACAGGTGGACCCTGTAAGAGTATTTCTTCCCAAAACAGTTGGGGATGAGGAGTAGCCAGGATGGGATTTCACAAATCTCCTCTTCAAGTGTAGGAGAAGAAACAGTCCAACCAATGGGGAAGGGGAAGAAAAAGATAGCACCCATGAGAGACAGTACCATGACAATAGGTAGGGAGATTGAGCTACATATGGACAGGAAGTGGTAAAGGATCAAAGTTCAATTCATAGGATTCTAGATTTGGAATTGAAAGAGATCTTAGAAGCCATCATGTCCAATCCTGCTAATTTTACAGATGAGGAAACTGAAGCAAGGGTATTTAAGTGACTTGTCCAGGGTCACACAGTTGAGGTAGGATCTGAAGCCTGGTCTTCCTGACCCCAGGTCTAGCTTTATCCTCCATTCCACTTCAGTACCACAGGTAAGAATGGTGGCCAACAAGGAGGAAGCATACCACATTCCTTCATGAGAGATCATGCCCCCTTCATGTCAGCACCCTGAGGCAAAACCCACTTCACCTCATGTTTGGTACAGTCTTGCTGTCTGAACTTATAGAGACTTGTTTTCAAGCTGTTGTGTGCCAAAGTTTGCTCCACTGATTAATTGAGAATCCAGGGATATAAAGATGATAATCATACATTTTTAAATTATTAAAAATTAAATTATAGGCTTGTTACTAATTAATTTTAAATAATTATTAATTATGTTACTAATTAATTATTAAATAACTTAATTATGCTACTAGTTAAGTATTCAAATAATTGATCAAGTATGTATTGATTGAATTGATTGATTGCCATCCACTACCCCAAGATGATCAACGGAACACATTTGTGAGATGACAAGCCAGGTCTTGGGCTGCAGAGGGAAGCTGCTCTGTCTGCCCAAGGCCTAGCCTTCAAAGCCAGTCCTATTTCACTGCTGAGCTCTACAGACCCAGCTGGGAAGAAAGATCCTCACTGTGGAAGACACCTATGATGGAATCAGTGCTTGGGTGTAAAGACACACAATCTGCTTTTTGGCTCCATCTCAACACAATGTCTTCCTCTTTCCCACCCCACCCACTTTCTCAGCTTCCCCTCCGGGGCTGCTCAGAACTACTCACCCTCTGGCCCTTCACTGTGTCCTGAGTAGCCCTCTTCAGCTCCACCTCAGATTCATGGGGCATCTACAGGAAGAAGATGGAGCTCTGAGCACTTGGGTGGCTAGTGGAAGAGTTCAAGGGAGGTTTGAAATGATGAGGACCAACTCCCATGGTAGCTGAGGCTGCCACCTCCATCTAGCAGAGGCTAACCCCTGCTCAACAGCAGCTGTGGAGGAGGGAAGAGCATGGGAAGGTCCTACGGTAAGGGGCAAAGACACTCAGAGAAGAAGGAATGGGTAAGTTGTTGTTCAATTGTGTATGACTCTCTGTGACCCCATTTGAGATTTTCTTGGCAAAGATACTGGAGCAGTTTGCTATTTCCTCCTCCAGCTCATTTTACAGATGAGGAAACTGAGACAAACAGGGTTAAGTGACTTGCCCAGGATCACACAGCTAGAAAGTGTCTGAGGCCACATTTGAATTCAGGTCTTCCTGATTTCAGGACCAGTATTCTATCTACTGCCCCACCTAGCAGTCATCTGCCTAGATTCCTACTTCTTTCCTACTCCACACCTCAAGCCCCCTTCACTGTCCACTGTTTTCTCCTCCCCTGATAAAGGTGCCCCAGGGCAGAAGCGGGAGCGCTTGACAGGGTCACCCACCAGCACCGGTGCAGCCCTGAACAGGCAGTTGAGTGGGTAATGCAGGAGGTTAAGGATGGATGAAGAGTAGAGGTCTGCATAACGCATCAGCTGGCTGGCAAACAGTGTCTGGCGGAATCCGCAGCGGAACAGGCTTCCCATCTTGCTGTAGCAAAGGTCCATCTCCCGGGTCACCCTCTGGGCAAAAAAGGCAGCACAGATAAGGACCCCCAGGGCCTAACTCGAAGATACCACCATCCTCGTTTCCCACTGTCATTATTAGGCCTGGTCAGAACGGGCAGGGGTGGGACATTGTGGGTGCTGAGACAAGCAAGCAAGCTGCCCCCAAGAGGATGATGATGATGAGCCGACAATAAATATCTTAAGTGCGTATATCTAGCACCTACGGTCCGTCAGGCACTACGCTGTGCACTTTATGATCAGGCTCTCCTCTGATTCTCACAACAACCCTGGGAGGTACATACTGTTATAATCCCAGTTTTACAGATGAGAAAACTGAGGCAAACAGGGTTAAATGCCTTGCCCAGGGTCATAGAGTTAGCAAGAGTCTGAGGCTGGATTTGAATGCA
>CM053769.1:119651460-119710665 GCA_028658325.1 Potorous gilbertii
CTAACAACCCTGGGGCTTACTCACTGGTACAGCTCCACCAAAGACAGCTCCAGCTCCTGCAGCTGCTCAAAAAGCTCTGGGAAATAACAAGGAGTCATCAGGGATGAGCCAAGGCTCCCAACTGCCCCCCAGAGCCCTGTCTCCTCCTGCTGCTGATGTTGTGATGACCTTGGCCCTCAGTCCAGCTCTGCTTTCAGGACAATGACCAAATCACTGAACCTGAGAGCTGAGAGAGACCTCAGCAGTCATCCCATATCTGAGAAAGAATCCCTATTACAACCCATCCAACAAGTATCCCATTAACTGTTGCTCAAAGGCCTCCAGGGAAGAGGAGACTCACTCTTTTCCTTCTAACCCATGTCTCCTGCCATCACATACTCAGTCAACTCTCCTGCCCATTTCCATTCCTTCCATCAATCCTCATGTGTCACTGACTCCAGGCAAGTTGACCTCTGGATGCCTGCCAGCTTATCAACATCTTTCCTAAAGGGTGGTACCCACAAGTGAACATAGTGCTATAGATAGGAGACCCTAGTACTGTGAGAATATTACCTCCTTATTGCCTAGAAGTTAAGCTTCTAATGCAAACCAAGATCTTTCTTGAATAACACGTTGTCAGTTCCTATAAAACCTGCAGTCCACTAAGTACCCAGGATCTTTTTCAGACAAACTGCCATCTAAGCCCCGCACCTCCTGCAACCCCTTTATACTTCTGAGGTTATTTAATGCCAGATCATACAGGAACATGTTGTAGCTCACTGCCTTGGGGCAGAAATAAATGTAAAAGGGAAGTCCCTAGGATCATAGTTTGATATTGGAAGAGATACCATTTGGCCCATCTCATTTAGTTGATGTGCTAATTAGTTTTGCTGACCTGTTTTTTTTTTCTTTTTTATTCTTTAGCTTAAAGCAAAAGTTCTTCACCTCTTTTGTGGTCTGGAGCTCTCTGGCAGCATAGTGAGGCTGCGGGGCCCTTCTCAGAATAGTGCTTCAAATAATTGAAGGAAACTCCAAATTTCAATAAGAACTCAGTGAAAATAAAAATACGCTGTAATTTTTTTTTTCCCATCCAAGTTCATAGCCTCCTTGACATCTGTCTATACGTAGTCCCTCCAAGGGAGGAGGTTCTACACCTCCAGTTTAAGGAATGAACTCTAGGAGTTGAGGAGAGGGAAAGATATATTGAAAAAAGATCATGTAAAATCAATAGATATCAATACCATTAAAAATGTCCTAAATGTCTGTTGAATTGAATTGTGTAGGGATCTTTATCTTCTGGTTCCAGAAACAGTAAATTTCCGACAGACTCTGCCTGACCAAAGGGGAGCATAAGGAAATCAGTAATAAATGCTCTAATGATACTGGAATGCTACATCTTTAGTATCGTGTTCAATTCCTCACCTTTCTCCCTCTTAAAATGACTCTAAAGTGAATCATAAATTCAGTCCTTGGAGTGCCCTGGACTTCCCTTCTGGCATGGCCAACCCAGCCCTTCAGGTGCATATGGGGAAATGAGCCTTTTGCCATACTGTCCCTGACCTCACCAGTCCACCCTCAGCCTCCTCTAGCAAAGTCTTGGGACCTCTCTGCTGAGATGACACCCAACCTCCACCCTACCCAATAATGCTTAGTGCTCCTCTTCCTAATCCTCTCTACTCCCCACCTTCCTTCTTCAATTCTGCCTACCATTCTCCTGAGCCCAGACAGTCAACTCCCGGGCCAGCTCAGGCACCACAAGGAAGGTACGCCAGCCCTGGCGTTTCTTAGACTTCAGGATGTCCCCAAAGATGTGGTCCCCAATGTACAGGATATCTTTCCCTCTCACTCCAAGCAGCTCACACACGATATCCGATGAGCCTGGTTCCCAAAAGAAGGAATAGAGATCACCATCCTTCCCCTTAGCACCTTCTCCCCTGGGGCTGATGTAGTTGCAAAAGGGTAGTTAGTCCCCTGTAATATAGGGGAATTTTCCATAGTTCTGAGTTCCCTGAATAGGTCGTCTGAAGAGATGGGTTCACCCCAACCAAAGAAATGCAAGCAGAAGCCATGGAACGGTATCCAAGGAGGAGAATGAGGGACCTCAGGGCACATAGAGAGCTCTGACCTCCAGAGTAGACAGCACAGTGTTGGTGGGGTCCAGTGTAGGTGCCTATTCGCAGTTTTCCTGAGTCCTAGTAGAGATTGGAGGGTGGAAGCAAAGTCACTAGGCCTAGGAGCCCCAAGCCCTGAGGAAAAGAGAAAACCTCTTTTTTCCAAGTAAGAGATGCTGCTGATGGAGTAAATCTGAAAGGAAAGATAGTAATGTAATGGGGAATCATTGTGCTATAAGAAATGATGGAAGAGAGAAAGTTTCAGAGAAACCTAGGAAGACTTATATGAGCAGATGTGAAATAGCAAGTAAAACCAAGGAAATAATTTATACAATAACAACCCCATTGTAGAAACAACTTTGAAGGACTCTGATCAACTCAATGACCAATCAAAATCCCAGAGGACTAATGACGAAGCTTGCTACCCACCTCCCAACAGAGGGTGCAGAATGAGACATATTTAAGTTCACATGACCAAGGTGGGAATTTGTTTTTCTGGACTATGCATATTTAATACAAAGGTTTTCTTTTTCACTTTCTCCTCCTCAACAGGGGGTATGGAAAAGTGAGAGGGAGAGAAAATAAATGCTTGTTAGTTGAAAAAAATTAATTTAAAGAGAGAATAAGGTAACCTCAGCTACAGATCCTGGAGAGAAGATAGAGAGATTGGAGGGTTCCAAATTCTTAGCCCCACCCAAAACACCATGCTAGAGCCCACCAAGCTTAAGAGATAAATCAGACCTCAGCAGCTTTGGGGATCTGTTGCACTGAACCAAGGCTTTCCCAAAAGGAAATATGACCATTGTAGTTTCCTGATTCAATGACCACTGTGGACAGAACCAGCCTCCTCCCACTCCCTCAACACACTCTCCTCTCCCCATTTCATTACCGTGTTGACCTGTCTCAGCACAGTCCCTTCTGCAAAAAAACGTGGTTTCTGGGTGTCCACCACTATCAGGTCAAAATAAGATTTCCAAGGCCGTGACAAAGCTTTCATCTATGTAGAGGGAGCAATACTTGGTCAGATTCAGAGAGCCCAGAAACACACACACACGCACAAATGCACATGCACACACATATACACACATGCACATGCACATACACACATGCACACATACATAATTTCAATTCAGTTCCAAAATTCTGATATCAGCCCACGTCCATGAGTCCTGGCATTAATTCCCATGGGTAAGCCCATGAAGTCAATGCTAACACCAAAGCTCCTCCCTCACAACCATCCTATGAAGTAGGTGTCTGAAATGTTAGCATTCTCATTTTTAGATGAGGAAATGGAGGCTTAGAGTGACTAGGTGGTACAGTGGAAAGAGCCTTGGAATTAGAGTTCATGATCCTGGGTTCAAATCTTGGCTGTCTCATTCACCAGCACTAAGAAATGACCTTTTCTGGGCCTCAGTTTCTTTATCTGTTGTGAGATAAGGAGGTTGAACCAGGTGACCTCTAAGGTCCATGCCTGTTCTGGAACAAATCCATTCACCTCCCTAGGCCTCAGTTTCCTCATCTGCAAAATGGGGGTTGGGGAGTAGAAGAAAGGATTGGATTAGATCCAGCCTTCTGAGACTCCTTCTAGCTCTAGACCTAGGTTTCTCAGAATGGTCTAGAAATTCTGTTGTCTTTGTCCCTCCCTCTCACATGCACAATCACACAGATACACCCAGTTAAACACACAGGCTGTCACGCACTCATGGGCACAAGGTCATTCACACTCCTACAGACTCTCCCACGGGTTTTCAGATGTCTGCCTGGGAGGAAGTTAGGAAGACAGTCCTCCGCCCTTGGACCTGTGCCCCCTCTGCTAAGGTTTATGGAACCATAGCATCTCTGCATTTAAAGCCTGCCACTAGAAAAGCCTCATTTATACTTTAACCCCATTACCCAGTGACAATTACAGGCCATTTCCCTACCAAGCTTCCTCTGCATGTCCTGGCAGAGAGGGAGTAGAAAAGGATTCTAGCTCTAGAACCCAAAAGGACCTCAGACACCAGCTCATCCAACATCCCTCATTTTACAGAGGAGAAAACTTGCACCCATAGAGGTCGATTAATCCAAGGTCACATAGGTTAGGGTTTTAGGGTTCAAGTCAGAAGCATTTAAGATTAGGTTTAAGATATGAACTCAGAGTCCCTGACTCACTAGCCAATGATCTTATATCGGACTTGTACCATTGCCCCTTTCACACCTGGTCCATCACATCTAGGCTGTTTACCCTTGGCTGCCCCCACCATAAGATAATAGCACTCATACCTTCTCAGTCTCCCTAGACAGGAGGGTTGGAAGTAGGGAATCACCCAAGGTCTTGGGAAGAATATTCCCTTGGTCTGATCACTGGTGAGCACAGAGGAAAGGCCGGAGACCCATCCCAGGCTACCTCCCACCTCCCCCATCCCCACCCCCCCCCACACACACACATACAACATACCCTACCCCCACAGGAAAGCATAAAATTCTCACCTGACCGCAGTCAAACAGATAGCTCATGATCGCCTGGAGGAGATAGAAGGATAGGCCAGAGTGCCAGAAGTCAAACCAGGAAGTCTACAGGTATCTTAAACCCACAAGTGCCACTGCCCAAGGCTACTCCCTGTCCTCCCCTCTGACCCCACCAGGAAAATACATCTCAAGTCAGCCTTTTAGGCCTGCGAGCCCATCTTAATCCTAGGCCCCTCAAAGAGAAGGAGTCATGACTAGCACTCAGGTCTCCTCACCACCAACTCCTACTCCTGTAGCCTTTCTGCCTAACTATCTCCCCACTCTTCCCACCCCAACCCAAGTCTTCTTTCCCTCCTGGGGACACATGCACACACGGCTCCCCACAACCATAAACACATAGAGGTGCCACTTCAGAGTTTGGACCCTGTGCCCAGTGGCCCATGGATGTCTAATGTGGTTGGCTGTAAGCATCCTCAGGAGAGATGCCAATAACCACCAGTGGAGTACCATGGGGTACAATGGGTCTCAGAAGCTGAAGTAGCAAAATAGAACTGGACCGATTTCTTTTGGGGCCAGATCCAAGATCTTATTGGTTTAAGGAATGCCCAGAGAGGAAACCATTTTGACCAATGCAAATTACTACCAACTCTTAGACATTCGCCTAGAGTCCTAAGGTCAGTATGGGTCAGAGGCAGAGCTTGAATCCAGTGTTTAGAATCATACCCTCAAAGATCTAGAGTTTGAAAGGACCTTGGGGGCCTCATTTTACAGAGGAGAAAACTGAGACCCTGGGAATAAGAAGGGCTACATTTAGTATACACAAGAGCCTCTGGCTTCAGAACCAGCACTGAGGTAAGCTCTCTGACATAAAACATCCAACCTCTCAATTTCCGTGATAATGCTGACGATGGTGATAACAAAAACAGTATTTACAGAGTACTTTAAGATTTGCAAAGCACTTTACGCACCTTGCCCCGTCTGATCCTTCTTTAGAGAGATGCTATGATTATCCCCATTTCATGGATGTCCCACAGCTAGCAAGTGCCTGAGACAAGATTGGAACTCCATATCCAGAGCTCTGGATACCCGCTGCACTACCCACACCAATGAGGCTGTAGGGTCAGGAAGACTGAGGCCAGCCATCCTCCTCTTCACCCACAGCAGTCTATACTCACATTGGTGTAATTATAGTCACTGTTGGTGGCCAGAAACACTTTCCCAACTTCCTTCATCTTTCCCAATAGGAGAGGAATGCGGGCCTGGGGCAAAGAGGTGATCGAATGGAGAGAATGAGGCTTCCAGATTCACCCTGAGCCCTCATCAGTACAAGGATAAGACCACAAGATGGATATGCCAGTACTGGACATCTGTGTGGGGAGGACAACCAAAAGCCCTCCTCTTACCCCACCCTCCCCAGCCCCCTCCAGAAACAGAAATGCAGAGGATCCAACTCTCACATCCTTCTCCACATATTTCTCCAAGTTCTCCAAGGTCTTCTCCTTGAGGCAGCCCTGAAATTAAGACGTGGCATGAGATATTTCAAAGAGAGATTACTTCAGTTCAGGTTCTGAAGTCAAAGGCTCTGGTGTGTACTAAAAGTAGCCCTTCTCTTTATTCCCTGAGTCTCAGTTTCCTCATCTGTAAAATGAGGCCCCCAAGGTCCTTTCAAACTCTAGATCTTTGAGGATATGATCCTAAACATTGGATTCAAGCTCTGCCTCTGACCTATACTGACCTTGTGACTGACAAAGAGGAAGGAAGCTGTGTATAGGAAAAGAGGCATGGCAAAGGGAGGGCAGGGGCAGGGGGGCCATGGGAAATGAGAGCCCAGGCTAGGCTCTACTTCAGAAGAGATGTTAGATAGGGAGAGACCTAGTAGAGAAGGTTTAAAGGGGAAACAGATGCTCCAGGTTCTCAGAAACATGGGAAAAATCCAAAGTTGGGGGAAGGGAGACCAGAGCTGAGAGGGGAGCGGGAGGGGTGTGCCCGCTCACCGACAGGTGGATGTTGTCCATGGCTTCAGACACATCCTGGAAGAGGCTACGGAAAGACATGAAGAGGTTCCCGTGCTGGTAGCCTGTGTCACAGCTAGGGAAAGCAGGGAGAAGGAGGACGAGGTGAAAGATCAACCACTGACTCTGGAGTCTTATGCTTTTACTGGTTGTTTTCCCTGTTAGCATGTAAACTCTTAGAGGCAAGGGACAATCTTCCTTTTATTTGTATCCCCAGCATTTAGTACAATGCTGGGCACTAGGTAAGCACCTAATAAATGCTTCTTCACTTGGACTTAACTATGTGACCTTGGATAAGTCATAATCTCCCTGGGCCTCAGTTTTCCCATTTGTGAAATGAAGAGTTGGACCAGATGACCTCTGATCAATGATCCATGATCCTAAGACCTGGGTTCAAGTCCTGTCCCTTACACATTCTGGAGATGGGATAGGAGGCTCCAGACCAGCTTTCTAGATTTATGATACTATTTCTTTCATGAGGGTACAAGAGAGTGTCTGGGGAAATGAGAAAGCCTCCAACTTCCTCTAGAAAGATGAGAGAGAGCAAGATGGCTGCCCACCACAACAAAGTGAGCTACACTGTGAATTATAGGATTTTACTGCCAGTTAAAACTGAGCCTGTAGTCAGGAAGACCTGAATTCAAATCTGGTCTCAGACACTTACTAGTTTTGTGACCCTGGGCAAGTCTCTTCACCCTGTTTGCCTCAGTTTCCTGACCTGTAAAGTGAGCTGGAGAAGGAAATGGCAAACCACTCCAATATCTCTGCCAAGATAACCCTAAACAAGGTCACAAAGAGTTAGACATGACCTCAACAACAGCCAGTTACACTGTGGGATGGGTCATACTGCAGGCTACACCCTATGGGTTACCCTCCAAGTTACCATGACTGCTGTGGCTTGCACTATTAGAGACATTATTGTGGGCCACCCTCCAGGTGCCCCACAGAGAGGTCAGGCTTGAGGGTTGATCAGAGTTGAGGTATAGCACCCAGAGATTTGTCACTCAGTGATCTGGCTTAAGGCCTAAGGGCAAAAACCAGATTAGGGGTTTCGAGACTCACTTCATGTATCTGGAGCAGTTAGTAAAAAAGTCCACGAGGCAGGCATACAGATACGTTTCTGCAGAGGGAGCACAGAGGAATCAGTCATATCTAAGAACCTATCCCTCAGTCCCCATGTGGAGCAAAACCCCACCTGGGAGAGATGAGGCAGGCCCTCGCTTAGGTCAAGCCAAGGACAGAGAGAAGAGAAGACATCAGGCAGGAAGGAGGCAAACAACACCCCCTGAAATTCCCCATGCTCGAATTACTCAGAGCTTCCTTGTGTGCTTGGCAAATTGTAAGTGCTTAATATGGGTTTGTTGAATGACTGACTCTTCATCTCCCTCACTCTCACTGCCCCCCTCCCCAGCTGTCTTTTCCTGGAGCGCCCCTCCTCTGACTTCACTAGCTTCTCCCTCTCTCAGCTTCCTCCTGTGACTTCTCATCTCCCTCTCTCCTAATCCCCCTGCTTTTTCTTCACATCTCTTCTTCCTCCTCATCATCCTCACAGCTCTGATTTCCCCTCTCCTTCCTCATCTGAATCTCCCAGCTGCCTCCGCTCTGAACTCCTTGAAAATAAAGCCTATTCCAATTTTCACTTTGTATGTCTGTGTCTCACATGGTGACCAGCTTAGTAGCCAGCTTGCTGACTGACTGACTGATTAATTTGTTCCTGCTCCCACTCACCTGGAAGGTTGAAGAGAGTGTTGAGAATGTGAAATCTTTGCATGTCATCCCGATGAATGAACTTGCTGGGGTAAGCACTCCAGATTTCAGACCTGGGGTTGGGGTGGGTGTGAGGGAATTGGAAGAGGGAATAGGGGAAGCTCCCCCCTAACCTCAACTGTCCACCTCCTCAGCATAAAGAGAAAATAGGATTCCCACCAAATTATCCATCCTAGGATCCCTTGCTCCCTCAATCCACACCTTGTCTTTATCCTTAAATTGTGACAGCCCCACAGGCACCACCCAGCACGTACTCAGTGAGGAAGGAGAAGCCATGAGTAGCCAGCAATATGTTCCCATGGGTGTCCACCTTCAACAGGTTGCCATAGAGTACATCAAACACTAGGCCCCTGCCAGGACAAAGAAAAGGGATGGAAAGGGAGGAAAAGGAAGAAAGGAAAAGAAAGGATGGGGCCTTATACAAACACTCCAGTCCGAAAAGGAGAGGATGAAGTCATGGAGAAGTTGACTTGGGAGCAAAGCTAGAAGTCTCGGCCACTTCCTCCAAGGCCATCTCTACTCCCTGCCTCCTCCCTGTTCCTTTCCCTCCAGAATTCATGGTTATCCTTTTCCATCCCCAAACCCAATTCCTCCATCATTAAACCTTTGTCTCCATCCCTCAAATCCAATGTCTCCTCCTTAAAACCCAGACTATCCTTCCCCAAATCCATTGTCTCTCTCTATCCCCCAAACTTGTGTCCTCCTCCAAATCTACTGTTCCTCTCAATATTCCAATCTTTCTCTATCCCTCTCCCCCAAATTCAATGTTCCTAAACATCCCCCAGTCTCCTCCACAATCAGTGCCTCGCCCACTCCCTATAAATACTGTCCCTTTCCCCTATATTCCTAGTCCCTGTTCTTCCTAGCAAATTTACTCTCCCTCTTCTCCTCCCCCAAACCACAGTGATTCCCCATTCTCATTTCCCTTCTAACCTCTCTGCCCCTCCCTGAGTCTCCCCTAGGTGGGGTTGTAAGTCCTGACCCAAGATCTTGAAGAACTTGAGATGGGTCCTGAAACCAAGGAACAACAGTACCTGGAGGGGTAGGAAGGGTCGTAGACATAGCGGAGAATCTCATGGGGGTAGCCGACACAGACCAGCCTTTCCAGAAGCAGCTCAAATGCCAGGGCCTCGTAATCGGGAGATTTGTACACTAGAGGAAGAAAAAATGGAAGGAGCTGGACTGATTCCTGAAAACCCAATTCCTCCTCCTAGCATATCCCACCCCACCCCACTCCCAAGAACCTTGGCCAAGCTAGAGCCAGAGGACACAGCCTTTGGATGCCTGATCTTCCTAGCATTTAGTAGGGTAGTAAGTAAGTAAAGTAGTAAGTGCTAGTTGACTGAAGGACCATTCTATCCTACCCTACTGACTCAGTTGGTGAGGCTGATAGATGAAGTTTTTTAGTGTCCAGTTCTCTCTACACCTGAAATTATAGCTCTAGTCCCTCAAGATGGCAGAGGTGTGTTAAATGACTGGTCTTCCAGACCACACACGAGACTCACTCATCTACTTAACTGGGAGCTGGTATAATTAGTTCAGTTTTTGCATAGGGATAGGGACTGGACCTCTGATACCATTACTATAGGGAAGTCTCACATGAGGAAACTCCCTCCACCAATACAGACTGGCACCTAGTCTATAAGCTAAGAGTCTTATTAAAGAGTTGGCTAGAACACGGAAATTAAGTGATTTGCCCAAGGTTACAGGGCAGAGGTTGGGCTTGAACTGGCTCCAAGAGCAGTTTTTTCTACAGTAGAACACATCTTGATTATGTACATTCATTCAACGAATGTTTATTGAGCACCTACTGTGTGGAATGAGGTAGGGGGAGTAGGAAGAAGAAAGGGAATGCTTGTAAAGAGTCTAGATTGAGAATCAGAGGACATGAATTCAAATTCTGACATGACCACTTCCTGCAAGGGTAATTTTAACTTTTCAAGTCTCCATTTCTTCATCTATAAAACAAAAGCATTGGACCAGATGGCTTCTGAGGTCCCTTGAACCTTTCTCCAGTGCCTAGCCCCTAAGCTCCTCTTACCAGCCAGAGTGTAGTCCATGTCGAATCCAAAACATCTGATCTTTCCCAGCGCCAGGCTGCGGTTCACAAATACCCTAGGGGGAGAAGGAAGCGTGTGGGTGTCCAACTGCCACAAACTAGCCCAGCTCTCCCCTCTGTGACTTCCTCCCTGTAACCCACTCTCTCCAAAGATGAGTCAGGCACCCTGGGGCTGCAGAGTACTGGTGCTTGGATACACAAGGATGTATGTTATAGGGAATCCAAGACATCGGATGAGAGGAAGCAACGAAGTATGTGTCACCTTTAGTGAGTGGATTCTTCCCCACGGCTGGAGGCTGTCTTGAAGTCAGCTAGAGGGATCAGCTTTCTCTCTTACTTACCTTTCTTAAGGTTATTATACATTACCCCTCTTCTACAATCCAACTAAAATGGCCTACTTTCTATAGTTGGATGGTACCATAGATAAACTACTGAGTCTAAAGCAGGGGTGGGGAACATGTGGTCTCGAGGCAACATGTGGCCCTCTAGGTCCTCAAGTGCATTCCTTTGGAAGGAAGGAAGGAAGAAGAAAGGAAGCAAGGAAGGATGATCCCAGTTCAAATCCAGCCTCAGACACTTGTGTGACCCTGGACAAGTCTGCTGTGTGATCCTAGACTATCTACCTTAGTTTCCTTAACTTAATATAGGAATAATAATAGCTCCTGCCTTCACAAGTTATTGTGAATATGAGATAACTGTAAAAGGCTTAACAGTGCCTGGCTCATAGTAGGTGCTTAATAAATGCTTATTTCCTTCCTTACACAGGATATTCCATCTCCCATCTCCATTTGGTCAGGCTTTCCCTGAAGACCTCCACCCTCTAGAATTCCTGTTGTTCAGCCATGTCCTATTCTTCATGAATCCATCTGGGCTTTTCTTGTTAGAGATACTGGAGGGGTTTGTCATCTCCTTCTCCAGTTCATTTTACAGATGAGAAAACTGAGGCAAACTGGATTAAGTGACTTGCCCAGAGTCACACAGCTAACAAGCATCTGAAGCCAGATTTGAACTTAGGTAAAGTCAGGACTCCAGGCACAGAACTCTATCCACTACACCGCCTAACTGCCCCCCTGAGAATCCCTCCTCTCCTTCAAAATTCAGCTAGAGGTTCTCCCTCATCCCTTAAGTTCTACTGCCTCCTCCCACCCCAAATCATCTTGCATTTATTTATTTTGTATTTATTCTATCTATATTTTTGTAAAAGGAAGTGTCCCGAGGGAGACTTCTGCAAAAGCTGAAGGACTGGGAAGAGGTGAAGGGTGATTAAAGACAGATTCATTGATATGTAAAAGGTTTGAAAGTCTACAGTGGCAAGCTTTGGATAGCTCAATTGCTTGTAAAAAGACAAACAAGTCCAAAGACTTGCCTTTGGGACACAGTATAACCCTTATCCCTTTTCACCAAAAGAGAAAACTACTACAAGACCCCCTAGGATGTAAGCAAGGCAAAACCTGCAAATTAAAACTAATCACCCTTAGGGCAACACTGGAGAATCTGAGTTCAGGGGCTTTTGAATCTGAAAGAATGTGTCAAATAGGAGAGAGAAGCCTCCTTTCATTCTTTCCAGTCTCAAATGCCCCTTCCCAGAGTGAATCCTTAGGGTGATCAATTTCAATTTTGTCAGTTTCATTTCTCAGCCTCCAATCCTGGAGCCCATGGGGATGAAGGGATGTATGTAAATACTTGCCCTGGAGTTATCTTCAGGAGATTTCTGCGTCCTCAGCCAGCCCTGAGGTCTTCAAGTCTCCCACCCTTTTTAGAAACACCCTTTTTACAGTTTCTAGCTTTCCCCTTTACAGTTTTGTGTTGATGTTTTGGCCTCTGATGACTTT
Source organism: Potorous gilbertii (assembly GCA_028658325.1). NCBI lineage: Eukaryota > Metazoa > Chordata > Mammalia > Diprotodontia > Potoroidae > Potorous > Potorous gilbertii. The sequence continues at coordinate 119,663,669 of CM053769.1, forward strand.
TACTGTAGTCTATCCCAGGCACCCTAATACCCCAAAATCACATACTATCTTTCTTAAGAGAATTTAAGTTCTCTGACTGCAGGGATGAATGTGTTTTGACTGAATGCATTACTGAGCTCCCTCCATAAAATTAAGAGACTAGGCTCACAACTTTCTACGGCCCCCTTCAGCTCTGTGATGGCTTTGACATCTGGGTTCCACCTAGAAGCCCCTTTTCTGTTCTCAGTTACCATCTTTCTATATGTCGTTGCAACTATTGCTAGGGCCTTGTTAGTGTGAAATTCTGGTGCGTAGACCTTAGGATATGTGGTTGTCTATAAATGTGTGTTAGCCAAGGTGTTGTTATGTTCATGAGATGCAGAAGAAGAAGCATGCTGGAAATACGTATATATCTGTGTATGAAAGTGTGACCTCACTTAGGTATATGTGGATGTAAGAGGGATGTGTGTGTGTGTGTGTGTGTGTGTGTGTGTGTGTGTGTATGTGTGTCCTATTCAGTATGTGTGAGGAGAAGCCAAAGAGTACGAGTCAACTAGAAAATATATGCTTCCCTCCCTCGGCCCCAACCTTGAACCCATATGACCATCATCTCACCGTTGTTTATAGTCTTTCTTCAACCCCCAGGAAGACACCAGGCTTTCAGGATCTAGATCAAGCTCTCCCTGATTCAAAGTGGCCATTCCTACCACAGCCAAAGCAAGAGTTGACCGTCTTCTGTGCCTGCTACCTCCACACTATCTGCAAGACACAGCTGGTCAGCTCCACATCAGAAGCTCTGGACAACACTGACCCAGAAGGCCACACCCAATCCCTCCCATCTCCCCCATTGTCCCCCACCCCACTTCTATCTTTCACTTTGCCTCTCAGAGAAAGAGTCATTTTCCCCAATCAGATTGTATCTAGAGTATTTCCTTCAGTTCTGGAAACTCCATTTTAGTGAAATGGCAACTGAGATCCCCAAGAATAGAAGGCAGTAGAGAGTACTCCACCTACACCTACAATGTAGGACCATTGATTTAAGGGTTAACTTGGTCCCTAATTGAAATTATGGAAGTATAGTGAGAAAGCTCTGGCTCACTATCCCCGAGTCAGGTTGCTAAACTACATTACCCACTCAGGGGTTTAGAGGTCTGAGGGTACCTCTTCTCCAATGCCATTGGCTTGAGCCCTCACCAGTTATGTTCTTCCCCCTCCCCTTAGTTAGGTACCTGTAACTAACCCCCAGTTCTGTTTTACAACTTTACACCAATTAGCTCTTATAAAGGGAGACTTACTTCAAAGATATAACAAGAACAAAGAAGTTTGTACTTATAAACATTTCCCCCAACACAATAAGTGGTGTAGGCTCTCCGATACTGCCCCAGTCTCTAGGGAGAGTGAGCTCAAACTTAGCTCAGATACTATATAACATTGGTCCCACCAAGTTCAAAGTCTAGACATGGAATGACTGACAGATAAATCCCCTTCCCTCCTACCCTGAACTCTGGGTCCTGAAGGTCTCTCCTTGTTCTTTTGGGCATCAATACTAGGCTTGCTGCAAAATTCAGGTTCCAAAATGATAAGATGCTTACTCTGCTCTATCTTACTCGCAGTAGAGTAAGCATCTTATCATTTTGGAACCTGGATTTTGAAACTCATAAGATCAGAGGTTCCAATCACTTCACTTAAAATGAGAAGGAACAAGTACTGAAGTAGGAAAAGATAAGACTGTATTGAGAGAGCCACAGGGCTTCTGAGGAGAGAAGACTCCCTTACTTGTCTCTCACTGGATGCTGTGAAGGAATGAAGGGGGCAAAATTGATTAGCTAAACAGAATGATAACAGCCCAGGTTCTCCTAAACACATGTTAAGGAATCTGTTACATCTGTCTGTGTATGCACCAAAGGTCTCTCCAAGAAACTTCCCATAACATGTCATCATGATCATCCCAGAAGCAAGGTCCCCAGAATTTTATAAGCAATGAATTTGCATTACTCAAGCATTCTGATACAGTCTGAGCATCCATCAGTCCTCAATTTGTGTAAGTAACCCCAAGGGTAAGAGACTGGTATTAGATCTGCAAAGAAGATGAATTTATTAAGGAGAAAATATACTGAATTTGGAGTCAGACGACCTCATTTTGAATCCCAGCTTGGACATATTACTTTGTGTGACCATTGGCAATTCACTTCCCCAACTTGGGCCTCAGTTTCCTCATCTGCAAAATGAGGTGGTTAGACTAGATGGCTTCTGAGGTCCCTTTTAACTCTATGATCTTGGGAATTTATCCTAACTGCAACATGCACCTGCCTCCCCCAACTTGGACTAAGTTCCTCTCAGCTCTGTCTATTCCGAGGTTTAAAATTCAATCTCATTCTCATCCAAGATTCCATAAATTTGTCACAATTGGCTCATTACTTTGCCCCCATCTGGAAACACAGGAAAATGTCCAAAACTATAGCTTGTGTCTCATTTCTCATTAAGATGCTTATGTCCCTTCCCACTTTTCATGACCCAAGAGGAAACATTGCCCCCGCCACTTTATAGTATAGAATATCTTTTACTGCAAGATATTATCAAGACAATAGTAAAACTATCAGTGATGGTACACTGCTGAGGTAAAGGATCTGCTATTTTCAAACCCAGCAGCAGCTACCATCTAGCGCCCAGTTAATGGTTAAATTCATACATTTGTTTTTCACAAGAGAAAGAATGCTACCAGAAGTAGTTGGCAGAGGACAGCTAATGTTCATTCTTCCCTCGTCTCAAATATCAAAATTATAGAATGGTGAAATATATTGTCTTATCACAGCTATGTAACTCATTAAGCTGTTGATCAAAGGAGTCAGCTACAGAAGATATATTCTCTTTTCCTTTTTCTTTAATATTCTCTTTTCCTAAGAACTGCCATATGCTATCTGCCTCCTTCCAATACCCATCTTCAGTCTTTACTCAGCTGACAGTTTCATTATTTCTGTCTTTTCCTCTGGCAGGTCTCTTTGACATCTCTAGCATGCTGGTGGCTGTGGCCTCCAATCACCCTGATTATCAAAGAGAGACACTGCTATCCTAGAGGTATCAAACATACCTCCCATAAGTGGCATTGCAGCCAGCAACACTCCTGAGTGGGGTCCAAACTATATTAAAATATAATTGGGAAATATTTAACAAAATAAATTAAAATATCATAGAACATAGATAATGTTGACAGGTAGTTTTCTACATTAATGTATAGTTTAGTGGCACCCATTACTATTTGATTTTCTTACCACTGCTCTAGACTATAGGTGAAGTGATCTCTGCCCCTATAAATGCTGAGCCTTTGTAGGATGTTATTATTGCTTGAATTTATTTATCTTTTTTCTCTTTTTCCTTACTTTGCTTGTGTTTGTTGTATAATTTTGAGTGATATTGACCATGGTATGTGATCTCTTTCTTGCTTGTGCTACCTTTTTCTTAGACCCAGAAGCTCTGGAGTTATTTTTCCAGGTATGGCTAGAGTGTTGGGTGTGCAGTTAGACAGTTCAATACTTTCAGTCACATCCAACTCTCCAAGACCCCATTTGGGGTTTTCTTAGCAAAGATACTGAAATGGTTTGCCATTTTCTCCTACAGCTCATTTTAGAGATGAGGAAATTGAGGCAAACAGGGTTAAGTGACTTGCCCAGGTTATACAACTAGTAAGTGTCTGAGGCCAGATTTGAACTCAGATAGATGAGGTTTTCTGACACCAAGCTCAACTCTCTATTCACCATGCCACCTAGCTACCCCAAAATATGTATAGTCAAGTTAAGCAAATTTCTTCATTGGTCATGTTCAGAAAATATATAAAAAATATATGTTGCCATCTGCACTCTAAGTCCTTCTTCACCTTTCTATCAGGAAGCAGATGTCATGTTTTACCATGAGTCTTCTGGGATCTTGGTTGGTCATTGTGTTAGGCAGAGTTCTTCTCTTTCAAAGTTATTTGCCTTTGCAATGTCACTGTTAGTATATAAATTACTTTTTTCTGGTTCTTGTCACTTTACTAGGCATCAATTCATATGTCTGCTTAGGTTTCTTTGAAACAATCACAATAACATTCTATCACATTAATACAACTTTCTCATTCCCCAATTGATGGGTGCCTCCATAAGCTTCCAATTCTTTGACACCACAGAAAGAGTTGCTATAAATATTTTTGTCCATATGAGTATTATAAACATATAGGGACAACTAGGTCATATAGTGGATAGAAGGCCAAATCTAAAGTCAGGAAGATCTGAGTTCAAATTTGACCTCAGACACTTAGTAGCTGCATGATCATGGACAAGTCATTTAACTTCTGTTGCCTGAGTTTCCTCAACTGTAAAATGGGGATAACAATGGTATCTATTTCCCCTAGTTATTGTGAGAATCAAGAGATAATAACTGTAAAGCACTTAGCATGGTGCCTGGTACATGGATAATGTTTCATAAATGCTTATTCCCTTACTTCCTCCCTACTTTTCCTCTTTCTTTAATTCCCTTCAAAGTTAGAGGCCCAGTAATTACATAGCCAGGTCAAAGTATATGCAGTTTGACTACGTTCTGGACATAATTCTAAATTATTTCTGGAAGGACCAACCCCTTTCCAAACTCTACCAGCAGTGCATTCATTAATGTGTATGCTTTCCCATAGCCTCTCTAGTATTTATCATTTCCCTTTTTTTTAGTTTTACCCATCTGATGGTTATGAGGTAGAAACTCACAATTGTTTTGATTTGCCTTTTTCTAATTAATAGTGATTTAGAACATTTTTTCATATGGCTATTGGGCTTCTTCCTCGGAAACTTAACTGTTCCTATTCTTTGGCCATTTATCAATTAGAGAATGGCTCTTTGTCTCATAAGTTTGAATCAGTTCCCTGTATATCTTAGAAATGAGATTTGCTACAAAGATTTTTTTCCCCATCTACCTGCTCCTCTTGTAATTTTAGCTGCATTGGTTTTGTTTGGACAAATACTTTATAATGTTATATACTCAAAGTTGTCCACTGTAATTCCTGTGAATTTCTTTATCTCTGGTTTGGTCATGAACTTTGGTCATCTATCCATAGATCTGGCAGGTAATTTCTTGTTCCTCTAATTTGTTTATGATGTTACACTTTATGGGGGAAGGAGGAGGGAAGAGAAGAACCATTTATCTAACATGTACCATGTGCCAGACATTGTGCTAAGTGCTCTTGACAAATATTATCTCATTCGTTCCTCACAGCAACTCTGCAAGGTAGGTGACATGATTAAGTCATGTAACCATTTGGAGTTTATCTTTTTTGGGGAGTAAGAAGCTGGTCTGTACCAGGGGTGGGGAACCTACAGACTTGAGGCCATATGGGTTTACTTTGGGTTTACTAGGATCTTTGAGTTTACTAGGTTACTGTGCTTACATGCTTCTATACGTAATTGTTCCACTAGTCATCTTCTCTATTTCTTAACCAAATTGTTTCGATGACTACTGCTTGAAGAGTTTATATCCTAATAGGGAAGACTCCATGTAATAGATACATACAAGATACATATGTAGAAGATTTGCTTCATGAATTGTTCTGGATGAAAAATGTGTAGGTCAACTTGTCACATTATGTAAATGAACCTATCAGCAAAACTGTTCTGCACAAGACAAACATTACTAGATGAACATGCAAAACTTTTCCAGTGTGGTAGGATTGGTTACAGGTTACTTTCTGTGGCACACCCTTCAAGAACTCAAGGACATTTCCACTCCTCATCTTAGAGTAAGCTGTAGGGATATCTTTTTTAATACTATCACTGTGAGGGGCTTACTCACTGGAAGTGTTTGTTTGGTCAGATGAGAATCAGCTGCTAAGGAGCCCCCTGGCTTTGAAAACTCAGATATTGGTGCTTCTTTCTCTAGTAACTGTATATGTAAGGTCAAGACAGATCTGTCTGGTTGATCTGTGATGTATGTATTGCTTATGGTCAGACTGTTGGAAGCCCTGTCTTTTGATTATTCTTTATTTGTATTTTCTGTGATGTTCAGGGTGCTGACTTTTTTCCCTGAACTAAGTGAATGATACCTGTGCTTCATTAAAGTGATTGTTGACCCCTCAAAAAAATACTATCACTGTGAACCTCTATCCAGTGCGTTCTTTCATATCAATTACTTAGTTGATATCTCTCCAATATCATTGAACCAAGTAATATCAATTAGCTTTTACCAAGAGACAGTTACTAAAAATGTATAGTATATAATATAAGGAATGTATAGTATAAAACCATATAGGAAGAACCCAAAAGTAACAGTCTCTCAAACCTGGAGCACATTCCCCTCTGCCACCTTGACCTCTGGGGAGAATGGGCTGAAACAGTGATTGTGATTGCTAACCATTCGGTGGAGCAATTTGGAACTGTGCCCAAGGGCTATAAAACTGTGTATACTCTTTGAACCCTGCAAGCTGTATCCCAAAAAGATATTAAAAAAGGAAAAGGACCTATGTGTATCCTAAAGAGAAAAAAATGTGTATTTCCAAGAAGATTTAAAAAAAAAACAAAAAGGAAAGGACCTATGTGTACAAAAATATGTATAGCAGCTCTTTTTTGTGATGGCAAAGAACTGGAAATTGAGGGGATGCTCATCAATTAGGGAACAGCTGAACAAGTTGTGGTACATGATTGTGATGGAATACTATTGTCTTATAAAAGAAATGAGGAGCAGGATGCTTGCAGAAAAACCTGGAAAGACATGAACTGATGCAAAGTGAAATGATCAGAACCAGGAAAACGTTGTACACAGTAACAGCAACATTGTATAATGATCAACTATGAATAACTTCACTGTTCTCTGCAATACAATGATCCAAGATCATTCTTAAGGATGATAAAAATGCTATCTAGCTCCAGAGAAAGAACTGATGGGGGTCTGAATGCAGGTTGAAACATTTTTTTTTTTGCTTTATTATTTGGGGGGGGTTTGGGGTTGCATTTGCTTTTGCAACATGGCTAGTGTGGAAATGTTTTGCTTATCTGCCCATGTATAATCTATGTAAAATTGCTTGCCTTTTCAAGGAGGAAAGAGGAGAGAAAAGGAGGGAGAGACTATAAAACTCAAAAATTTCTAAAAATGAATGTTAAAAATTTTTGTTTACATGTAATTGAGAAAAATAAATAAATAAAAATTAAATATAAAGTGGCTACTACAAAACATTCTCCTCTCCAAGTTTCTTCTGACTGTGACAAGGTTGTTTGGCTGCTAAGTTGGGTCCTCACTATACCCTACAAGCTCTGGTCACTGAGGGTCTCTTTGATGGTTCTCCTGACCTTTAAAAGCTCACAAGGCCCCAACGGATTCATTCTTCCTCCAATATTCATTCACCTAAGATTGGGAAAGAATAAATACAACAGAAAAAAGAAAGAGCCCTCATGCATTTGTGGCCGGTCAAGTGGGAAAATAAGGGAGTAAGCAATATTCTTACCTCACCTGCCTCCAGGGAAGAGAGTTCTCAAGATAAGCCCAGTATTTGTACACTCAGTTCCATCTCAGTAGCCAATTTAAGGACCTTTCACTAGCTCAGTGAGCCAACAGGAAACCATCAGAGACTACTGGCCCTTCCCTCCTGCAGTTCTGAAAGCAAGTTCACCAAGTCTCCCTGTAAAACAGCAATAGGCAGAGAATATTGTGTGCACTCCACTGATTGGGCCCTTATAGGCCAGGCCATGCATTTCAGGTATGATCCCATTTTACAGATGAGAACACTGATGTTCAGACAGGTTAAATGACTTGTCACATGGCTAGTAAAATGAAGGCCTGGATTCAAAGCCAGTCCTTCCTGTCTCCACATCCAGCACTCTGCCTTCTTCCCCTCCAGGCTATCCCTTTTACCAGCTCCTCTCTTCCTTTTCCACCTCCATAAGACATCAGATGCAAAAATATATATTATAAACTACATAGAAAGCCATCTTAATTTCACATGAAGTTCACATCTTGCAAGGACAAGGGTTTCTTCAGGGTTTGAGAAGGGGTCATTACAATCTTATGAGGCAGGTGCTATGATTAGACTCATTTTACAGATGAAAGTGAGGATGGGAGGGGCTTACACAATCAGCTGGCAAGCATCTGAGGCAGGGTTTGAGGCCAGGTCTTCTTTCCTCTAAGACTAGTGCTCTGGGCACCCTCAGCATGGCCCCAACCCCATGGGTAACCAGAGTTTTCCTCTTGCTGGAACCATCTGAGAGGTGAAGATGGCTGCTCCACAGAGGAATGCCTCAACATCCAGACATAGTCTAGCCTCAGACTTCAAGGGAAGGACAAGGGAAAGGTAGGGATGAGCCCGGAGTCCCCCAAGGAGCTATGGTTGCACATATATTCCTCTCTGTTCTACTTTGTGTATGACATCTTTATTTTTGTCTGTTGAGTTCAGAATAATAAAAAATAAAAGTTAAAAAAAGAGACAAAATACCCCAATACTTTCCAGATATCTTTGTGTAAAAGATGAAATGGGCTATATGAAGTAAGAAGGACTTGAAACTGGTCAAATAAAAAGCCTCAAAGAGAAACAGGATGAGAGGTCTCAGCTTTTTGCTCACCCATTGGTCTGGTTCCCTGTGAACATCCCTCTGTCCATCCTTGGAAGAAGGGATGAGGTTGTAAGCCCCTAAAGATTAGGGTCCATGTCTGTTGCACTTATTTGTGGCTCAGTCAGTAGTCCTGGACTCTCAACTCAGCTGACATAGTAGATGGAATCTTGGTATTCCAACAAATACTGGGATGCCTAGGAGGAGCCACAGAATCAGAGCTGGAAAGAATGGCTATGGCCAAGTGGGTAGTATGCTAGACTTGGAACTGGGTTCAAATCTTCTCTCTGCCACTTTCTAGCTGCGTGACCATAAGGCAGTCCCTTCATCAGTTTCTCCATGTGAAAAAATGGTGATAAGAGTTGTGGTAGCTACTTCACAGAGTGATGATGAGTTCATGTATATAAAATGCATTTCAAACTTTAGAATACCATTTATAATCTATTCATCCTACAAGGTACCTGGCCCCAAAGTTCCCCTATAATATTCCCAGGTGGACATCCAGTCCTTGCCCAAGGAGGGCAAACCCACCACCTCCCAAGGCAGCCTATTCACTCTGGGATGACTGTAATTACCAGGACAATTTTCTGACATCAAGCTGAAATAATCTGTTTCTCCACAATCCCACCCATTGCTCCTCATACTGTCTTCTGGGGGGCAAAAAAAGCAAATAGGATCTTTCTCCTACCAGACAGTCCTTCCACTTCTTGGAAATAACTATCTTAACATACCCATGTCAAGCCCCAGTCTTCTCTTTTCTCCATGTTCAATATGCCAAGAGCCAATGTGGCCTAGTAGTTAGCGTAACAGACATATAGTTAGGAAGGTCTGGATTTTAATCAGATTCTGAAAACTACTGTGGGATCCTGGAAAAGACAATTAACTTCTCTGAGCCTCAGTTACCTCATCTAGAAAAAATAAGGAGATTGGACTAGATGGTCCCTTCCAACTCTAGATCTTTGATGGTCCTTCATATTCCTCCAAGGGGGACATGAAGGAAAGATTGGGGCTGGGGGAAGTGAGGCTACAGAAAGAGCTTTGTCCTGTAACACAGTCCTGGTGGAAGAGCCAAGGGTACAGGGAGGAAAGATTGGACTGGCAGGGGAAGAGCCTTGTCCTGTAACCCAGTCTAGCCCAGAGGATGAGTCACAGTCATCTGCCACCTCACCCTAAATGAAGCCCTGAACTCATCCATGGGACAAAGACCAGGTCAACCCTTCGATTCCAATCTGGCCAGTGTCCATGAATGGGTATATCCAGCAAATGAAAATGGGATAAAGTAGAAGGCAGTAAGTAGGATATGAAAGCTGAGAGGACCTTGTCTCCCTCCCATTTCTAAAGAAACGAAAACAAATCTGCCTATCAGCATGCCTACCTCTTGGTTATCATGAGTCTCTGTATGTCAATGGGTTGCATGTGGATGCACGGGAGCATATCTGGGGAATAATTAACCTTGTGTCTCAGCCTGAACAAGCAGAAGGGCATGCGGGACCACAATAGCTCCATGCTTCTCCCACCATTTGGAATGGGCCAGGTAAAGGGCACTCATGGGCAGAATCTGGGCAAGGACAAGTAAAACTTCTTGGCCTTGGCACAACTTCCATCCTGGCTTAGAGCTACAACTGGCAGGCAGCCTCTCAGAAGAAAGTGTCAGGGTGCTGAGTCCAGTTTTCCTAACCTGGGAGGACACTGGGATTGTAGAGAGCCAAGGACAGAACTATACCTTGGAGCTCTCATTCCTGGGGCAAATTCAAATGGGGTAAGGGGGGATAGCAGAGAACTAGGGGACAATCCAAGAGGGAGGGCTTTGTGGTGGGATGACACTGGAGGAGTGGGATCCCTGAGTTACAATAGCTCTCTGGAGTTGGAGAGCCGTGGGTTCACATTGGACCTCTGTCTGCCTCAGTTTCCTCAACTGTAAAAATAATAATAATAGTACCTAATTCACATGACTGTTATGAGGGAAAAATTAGATCATATAGCAGGCAAACAGGTTGGAAGGGTGTCTGCCACAAAGGAGCACTGGGAGGAAGTCTCTGTGGGCTCACCCTAGTTTTGGCTCTGGCCAAGAAAGTACCTAAAACAGATCTAATTAAAACTTCATTAAGAGAGCCTTCTTAAAAACTCGAATACCTATGAGAAGACAAATTTACACCTGTGTATTAATTGCTTTAGTCAGATTAATACCTAATACCTGCATGAAAGAGAGCCAGGTGTTGCCGAGTGAACAGAGAAGCAGTTGAAGACTAGAAGACCAGGGCTCAAGTCGTATCTCTACCATACCCTGGCTGAGTGATCCCAGCCAAATCCCTTAGTCTCTATCAATTTCAGAAAAGGTGCCAGTCTACATTGCCATGAGAAGTTTCCTTTCCACTTGTCTTCCTGTCAATGAAATCATAGGTCTAGTCCCATCTCGTCTCCAACTATCTGAAATCAAGGCATGCGAGTTTTGATTGCAGAAGGGCTACCATTTTGGAACACAGAAGAATGGAATGTTAGAGCTTCAAGGAACTTTATAGATCAGCTAGCCCAATGTCCTCATTTTACAGATGAGGAAACTGATGCTCAAGGTCACACAGCTAATTTCTGCCAGGTCTGGAATCAAGATCCGCTGACTCTTGAAACCAAGTCCCCTCATTCCTCCTTAAGTTTTCTTTCTACACTACTGAAGTGGGGGTAGGTAGAGACCCCTCCATTTCCTGACTCCATTGACTGTCCCTCATGCCTGCAATTCTCTTCTTTTTTCTCTCTACATCTGGCTTCTCTGGCTTCCTTGGAGTCCCAGCTAAATCCTCATCTTCTACAGGAAGCTTCCCCCTTGAATTCCAGTGCCATCCCTCTGTTGATTAATTCTTACTCATCTCCTAGGTATCTTGTTTGTACATAGATATTTGTGTGTTGTAACCTTGAGGGCAGGGACTGTCTTTTGCTTCTCTTTGCATCTGCAGCACTTAACACAATACCTGGCATACAGTAGGTACTTAGTAAGAGTTTATTATGAACAGATTGACTAGATGCCAAGTCTTGCTATTTTTAAAGAGGCGTCCTGTTCTGGGTATGCAGCCAATCAAAAGACGCTATTCTCATCCATATCATAGAAAACCCAAGCTGCCTTTCCCTAGAAACAGGGCCTACATATTAGACTATCTGGGCATGCTCCAAAGCCCCCATCACACAAGTACCTAATAAACCCAACATGTGATTTCAAAACTGTCCTGCTGGTCTGTGTCTCCTTCTGGTCTTCTTCCTGTCCTCTTTTGTGAATTCATTTAAAAAGGCTTCAATGACCCCTTTTTCTTTTTTTCTTTCTAGTGCCCTCTTGCCAGGCACCATGCTTTCATGTTCTCCTCCCCTCTCCACTATTTTTAAAAGAAAAAAACAAACTGTTATAACAAGTATCTCTAGTCAAACAAAACAAATTGGCAGTATCTGAAAATGTACTCATGCTTCACCTTGAGTCTACCAACCTATCTGTCAGGAGCAGGAAGAGGAGAGAGGGAATGAGCATCTATTAAGTGCCTACTATGTGCCAAGCACTTTACAGATATGATGTAATTTGCCACAACAATTGTGTGGGTTAAGTGCTGTTATTGCTCCCATTTTGCAGTTCAGGAAATTGAGGTAGACAGGTCTAACATGAACTCATGACTCTCTTACTCCAGAGCCAGCACTCTATCCAGTGCACCACTGCAGTCCATAATTAATCTAGGGAAGCAGCACCCTTCGTTATCTAGAGTTATGGTTAGTCATTGCATTGAGCAGAGTTCTTAAAGAAAAAGTTTTCTCATCTTCAGCCTAAAGAAAGTTGAGGTTGAGGCACCATAATGGGGCCTAGCCTTTTCTCAGTCCCTCCAAGTGAGGGGGGTGGGGTCCAAGATAAATGGAATCTGGGAAATCTACCCCCAAAATCATTTGTTCCTGAAACTCACTTGGATTTTTGTTCCGTGCATGAAAATTATAGCACATCAAATCACAACCACATAATTGCAATTATATTAATTAGTTTTGGGACCTAAGGCAAGCCAGACTACCTTATTTGAACTAGGTCACTAGACTAGAAAAGGGGAATGCCTGCGAAAAATTATGCCTGATTTCATCAAAACATTTGACAAACTCTGTTTCATACATTAACTTTGCAGAGATGAGAGCCTCCACACTTGTCACCTCCAGCCTCCACATCAACAAAACGAGGAAACTGAATTCGTAATCTCAGAGGTCCCTCCCCATTCTAAACTAAATGATCTCAGTCACTGTCTTTTGCCTTTTTGTCTATCCCCAGCACTTAGTATAGTGACTGGAGCATAGTAGGCACTTAATAAACATTGATTGGTTGATCAACTGATTATTTAAGATGTGAACTGAATGATAGGACAGTTAGTCCAGTTCAGTACTGGACCCAAAAAGTAGTTGTTAGTACATGTCAATTTGACTTCCATTTCATTTTTTCAATTAACAAACATTTATTTTCCTTGCTCCCATATCACCCCAACCCTCAATATAAAGGAAACATGAAAAAGAAAACCAGCAACCTTGTAGCAAATACATAAATCAAGCAAATCAAATTCTTACATCAGTGTCACCTCAGGAAAAACCAAAGGTCTCCAGTGAAGTGCCCCAGAATTCAATTCTTGGTTTGTTCTGTAGTTGTTGGCTTGTTATCTCCCCAAATATACTCCACCAGTTCTTAGCACAGTGCCTGACACATAGTAGGTGCTTATTAAATGTTTATTGCCTGACTATTAACTGTTCTGTTCAACAGCCCTAGAGTCTGGAGGACCTGAGTTCAAATCAGAGCTTAGTAGCTATCTGACCCTGGGCAAGTCACTTAATCACACTGCTTCCAAAAAAAAAAAATTGCAAATGACAAGAAGCTGATAGGGCAAGCTAGCAGAAAATGCAACTGGGACTCTAGAGAGTTTAGAACAGAACTGAATGCAATCCAGTGAAATTTAATTCATCAAAATGTTTAGTCCAATGCTTTCAAGAAAAATTAGCATGGAAGAGTTATAGATAGACAAGTTTATGAGAAAAAATTCTGAGTGGACTGAAAGCTATTTATGAGTCAATTACATGGCAACAATAAAGTTAATGTGACTTTTCAAATCCTCTCTGATTTATTAGTCTTAAGAATTAATTACCAAAAAAAAAATTAATTACCTAGGGCACTGACACAGCCAGTAGATATTCATTTCCTCCTGACTCCCAGAGCCAATCTAATATCCCACGATGACATGCAAATTCTCAGTGTCACCTTTGGCTATAATAAAATAATCAGAAAGCCTACACAGAGAGGGTCAGGGCACTCTGTACTGGGCAGACTGTGCTTTGATTATTGGTATCGGTTCTGGGAACCACATCCTAGGAAGGAGATTGACAAACAGAAATGCCTCCATTGGAAGAAAGACTCTGGAGACATATATCATATCCCAGGACAGCCATTCCAGAAAAGAATCAGTTGAGAGGCCCCTGAATTTACTTTTCAGTCTATACGGATACAATGGAAGCCCCTGAAGGGAGGGATTGTTTTGCTTTTGTCTACATACACTCATCACCTAGCACAGTGATTCCTACAAAGTTATGGTTGTTTGTCCTTCATTCTCAAAGAGGACCATGACAGCAGGGAGCTGATGCCATGACATTCAAGTGAATTGGATTTAAGTGAGGCAGGGTTGTGCAAGGACACCAGCCTCACTTTGTCCTTCAGGGCCATCTAAGGCCAGTGACCAGATATAGATCAAGACAACTAGAAATGCCCCTTCTCTTCCCTCTCCCCACCCCTCACAAAGTACTTCTTGAATGAGTGAGTTTAGTCCTGTTTTAGAAAACAGGAAAAAAAAAATAATGGCTGCCTAAAGTATTTGAAAAACCATTGTGTGGAACAGGGATTAGAAATGTTTTTCTTAGCCATGGCAGGAAAACTAGGAACAATGGGAAGAAATTGCAAAGTGGAAGAATATGGCTTAACATAAAGAAAAATTTCCTAACAATTCCATCTGTCCAAAAGTGGGATGGACCGCCTCTAGAGGTGGTGAGTTTACCATCACAAGAGGTCTTCAAGGACAGCCTGGATGACCACTTATCTGGAAGGTCATGGTGGTTCCATCATTTTTTTTCACAAGTGTCTGACTTTCTATGACTCCAGTTGGATTTTCTTGGCAAAGATACTGGAGTGATTCACCATTTCCTTCTCCAGTTCATTTTACAGATGAGGAAACTGAGGCAAACAGGGTTCAGTGACTTTCCCAGTGTCCGAGACCAGATTTAAATTCAAGATGAGTCTTCCTGACTCCAGGTACCACCTAGCTGTCCCCACGTCATAGAGGATATGAATTGGGTTAGACCTCTAAGGACTTCCTCTAACTCTCATATCCCATATCTGAATGATCATTATCTTCAGGAATATGGGATCCACTTTGGGATACACTCATCTTGATAGAGCAGGATGATCTTATTTTTACCACAACTCTGGGAGGTATGTGCTAATCCTAACCCTAATCTCTCTATCTCAGTTTTCTCAACCACAAAAGGAAGATAAACCTAGCAGCTCTTCCTAAGGTTGTTGTGAAAGAAAAAAATGAGATAAAATTTATAAAGCATCCTAAAGCACTAAATAAATGCATTATTATTGTACAGATGCAAAAACTGAGGCAGAGAGAAATTAAATGATTGGCATGTCAGAGACAGAATTCCAACTCAGCTTTTTCCTGATTTCCACACCCTAATCAGGATGCCACACCTAGTCGGAGGACGACTAGAAGGGAATAATCTTGATGCTGAAGAGTCAGGCATTACAAGGATCAGTAGGAGGAACTGGGAATATTCAGATAAGAATAGAGAGAAGATAAGACTGAAGAGAAGATAAGACTAAACAGGGAAAAAGAGTACAATCTTCAAATCCTTTCAGTCGCTATCCCAGAAAGACGATTTAGATTTATTGCTTTGGTCGCACAGGTAAGAACTAGGAGCAAAGGTTCAAGGGTCAATCTTCTTCAGGGGAAAGGTGCTTGTTCAGGTGCAAGAAGGTCCCTGAGATTCAAACCCCTGATTTTTTTTTTTGCTTTTCTTTTCATTTTTAAAAGTAATTCATTTTTATTTAGTGTTCAACATTCACTTCCATAAGGTTTTGAGTTCTAAATTTTCTCCCCCTCTCTCCACTCTCCTCTCCCCAAGACAGTGTGCAATCTGATATAGGCTCTACATATACATTCATGTTAAACATATTTTCACGCTAGTCATGATGTAAAAGAAAATTAGAACCAATGGGAGGAACCATGAGAAAGAAGTCACAAAAGGAAAACAAATACTGTGCTTTGATCTGCATTTAGATTCCAAAGTTCTTTCTCTGGATGCAGACAGCATTTTCCATCATGAGTCTTTTGGAATTGTCTTAGATCCTTACATTACTGAGAAGAGCTAAGTCTATCAAAATCAGTCATAGCTGTGACTGTTACTATGGACAATCTTCTCCTGGTTCTGCTCAGCATCAGTTCATGTAAGTCTTTTCAGCTTTTTCTGAAGTTTGCCTGATCATCATTTCTTATAGCACAGTAGTATTCCATTACCTTCATATACCACAACTTGTTCAGCCATTCTGCAGTTGATGGGCATCCCTTCAATTTCGAATTCTTGGCCACCACTAAAAGAGCTACTATAAATATTTTTGTACATGGGGATCTTTTTCACATTTTTTTGACCTCTTAAGGATACAGACCTAGAAGTAGAATTTCTGGATCAAAGGTTGTTGTAAGCCTTTTGGGGGTAGTTCTAAACGGCTCTTCAGAATGGTTGGATAAGTTCACAACTCCACCAACAATGCATTAGTATTCTGATTTTCCTGCATCTTCTCCAACATTTATCATTTTTCTGTTTTATCATGTTAGCCAATAAGTGTGATGTGGTACCTCAGAGTTGTTTTGATTTGCATTTTTCTAATTGATAGTGATTTAGAGTATTTTTAAATGACTATAGATAGCTTTAATTTCTTCCTCTGTAAATTGCCTGTTCATATCCTTTGACCATTTTCCAAGTGGGGAATGATTTGCAGTCTTGTAAATTTGACTCAGTTTTCTATATATTTTAGAAATGAGACCTTTATCAGAGACACTGGCTGTAATAAGTTTCCCAGCTTTCTGTTTCCCTTCTAATCTTTGTTGCATTGACTTTGTGAAATTTAATGTAATCAAAATTATCCATTTTGCATTTCATAATGTTCTTTCTCTTTTGTTTGGTCATAAATTCTTCCACTCTCTGTAAATCTAACAGGTATCTAACAGGTAAACTATTCCTTAGTATCAGTCTTTATGTCTAAATCATGTACCCATTTTACTTTACTTTGGCATACAATGTTAGATGTTAGTCTACGCCTAGTTTCTGCCATACTATTTTCCAGTTTTGTTTTTGTTAAATAGTGAGTTCTTATCCCAGAAGCTGGAGTCTTTGGGTTTATCAAATAGTAGATCATCATAGTCATTATCTGTTATGTCTTGTGTATCTAACCTATTCCACTGATTGACCACTCTTTTCCTTAGCCAGTACCAAGTAGTTTTGATGATTGCTGCTTTATGATACAATTTAAGATCTGATATGGCTAGGCCACCTTTCCTTGCATTTTTTTTAATTCCCTTGATTTTGTGGCCCTTCTGTCAAACCCCTGATTTTACAGATGGGGAAACTGAGGGATGAAGTGCTGCTCCATCCAGTCAAGTCATGGTCAAGAATACTCCCTTGCATGGATCTGGCACTTTGCCAGGTGCAGATTTGTGTTTCCATAGGGACCTTCAACAAATTAAGTCTTCAATCATCCTTTGGGTCCCAGCGTTCTCAGAAGTCACCTTCGGATAGCCTCTCCTACAACTAACTTAGACTATCTGTCCGCCAGGGTACACACGTTCTTGTCTCTGCTCATACAATTCCTTTTGTCCAGAAGGCCCCCATTGCTCTCACAACTCCCCTTTCTGATGCCTGATGACTCTTCAGTTTATTGCTGGTTAGTCATGTCATGTCCAACTCTTTTGTGGAGTTTTCTTGGCAGAGATACTGGAGTGGTTTGCCATTTCCTTCTCCCGCATATTTTACAGATGAGGAAACTGAGGCAAACAGAGTAAAGTAATTTGCCCAAGGTCGCACAGCTAGTAAGTATCTAAAGCTGGATCTGAACTCAGGTCTTCCTGATTCCAGACCTTGACATCCACTGTGCCTGATTTCCCCCAGACTTAAAATGATCTTTAGACCTTTGTATCTTACTATCCTTTCTAATTTTGCATTGTATTAGTCATTTGAGTGCAAAAAGTTCCTTGCTGGCACTAAACAAATAATTCTGTGTCTCTTTATTAGGCTATCAGTTCCTTGGAAGATAGAAACTATCTTATTCTATCTAATGATAATGCCTTTCATAAAGTAGGTGGATCATCAGCATTTGTTGAATGAATAAGTAGAGGAAAGTGGAACTTTTCAAGGTCCCTGAATTAATAACTAGTTAGTGGTCACTTCCTTGACCTTCAAGGTCCTACTCAGTCAATAAGCACCTACAATGTGCTAGGTGGCACAGTGAATACAGCATTGGACCTGAAGTCAGGAAGATTCAACTCCGAGTTCAAATCCGGCCTCAGACACTTACTTAACTATGTGACCCTGGACAAGTCACTTAACCCTGTTTGCTTCAGTTTCCTCATCTGTAAAATGAACTGGAGAAGGAAATGACAAACCACTCCAGTATCTCTGCCAAGAAAACCCCAAATGGGGTCACAGAGAGCCAAACACAACCAAACAACAAAACAACAAGAGAAGGCAGGAAGTAGAGATGAGGAGGGCATGGGGGACAGCCAGAGCAAAGGCCTGGAGCTGAGGGCTAGAGGATCTTTGGGGGGAAATAGCAAAGAGGCTGGTGTTACTGCCCGCAGAGAACCCTGAAGGCGTGTAAGATCTAAAAAGATTGTAAAGTGGTGGGGTGAGAGAACTAGGTTGTGAAGGGCTTTGAATGCCAAGTGGAAGGCTGTATATTTGATAGGGAGCCCCTGGAGCTTATTCCGGGGGCAGAGGGAGTGCTGTGCGGTGTGACCTAGTCAGATCACTTTGACATCAGAATAGAGGGCAGAGTTTGGCAATAGTCCAGGTGTGAGATCCTGAGGGTCTGCATCAGGTGTGGTAGATGGAAAGAAATCACAGCCAGAAGGCATGTAGGATAAGCATGTTTGGGTAGGGGAGCTTGGGAAAAGTCTGACCCCCTTTACCCTGCTCCTTAGCATACAATTTTCCTCTAACTAGTTGTTCTCTGGAGAATTTCGCCTTTTTCCCCCAGAGCTCTTGATCTATTTTTCTAGATCTTGGGTGTCCTGAGGCTGAATTCCCAGAAGCACGCCAAGCCTCAGGGGGTGGCATTAGCCTTGGCAGCAGATGGACTGGGGGTGGGGGGATTGGCAGCAGAGGAAAGGGCTGGGTGTTGGCAGGAGCTCCACTGTTAAGCTAAAGACACATGGAGCTCTGTGAGGAGGTGGTGACAGAGGCAGGGGCCAGGGTTGGCTGTGATCAGCAGAGAAAAAGGATGAGGTTGGCTGAGGATTGGCTTTCATGAAGGATTAAGCCTGGCCAGAGGGATCAGGCCTGGGCAGGGGCTGCTCCTGGGACAGTCAACAACGGATGTGGGACAGGCTGGGGCAAGCAGCAGAGATTTGCAGCCAGGACCAGTCTGAAGCAGGGAAATCTGCACAGAACCAGATCAAGGGCTCATTCCAGCACCCCTTGCACTCCCCAGCTTGAGCAAGCTTGCCAGAGAACAAAAGATGACCTCCCTTACAAATTGCCTGACCTCTCCAAGCCTCCTCAGTTTCCTCATGTGTAAAATATAATGAGGGTTGAACTAAATGAGAGGTTCTTAACCCAGTAAACTAACTCACAGCTTTGATGGGGGAGGGATCTGTGAACCTGGATGGGGAAAAAAATGACATCTTCAGTTTCACTCACTTCTAACTGAAACTTATCATTTCCTTCAATTATTTATACGTATTTTTTCCTAAGAAGGATCCATAAGTTTCACGCAAAGCTTAAGCATCCCTGTATAAATGATCACCAACATCCCTTGCAGCTCTAAATCCTGCTTCTAAGATTCCTAAATAGCTTTAATAAAAAAAAAAGCCAATTTGGATAACATTACTGGTCAAATTTAAGGAGCTCCTGTCCACATCAGTTTTTCCTGTGACCCTGAAGCAAATGTTTGCAACTGAAAGTGAGCTCTTAGGGAATGAGGACATTGAAGACTGAGTAGGTTTTTTTCCCCCAGCACTGCAATGTGGTTTTAGGACAACACACCAGGGAGACATAACCAGGACTAGAGAGACAAAGCAGAGGCTGTTTCACTACTAAGCAGTGAATCTGCTGTCTCCTTCTCTCCTCTACCTCTATGACCTTTCTCCAGTTTCCCCTGATTTTGACCTTCTCTGGACTCCCCTGGCCTAGGAGTCAGCCTCACAAGGTTCAAGCCATTCATCAGCCTCTAAAGGGTATTTTCTTTCTGGTGAGGTTTTTCCTCTCCAATTCTGGAGCGTGTATGTGTGTGAATACATATAGACATATACACATATATACACATATACACACACATACATATACATATATATACACATATACATATATTATATACATACACACATATAAGTGTTTGGAGAGGTTCACAGCCCCTGTTTTCATGGGGCTTACAATTCAGTGGAGTATGTCACTGTCCACTTTAAGAATAAAGGACAAACAACACAAAAAAACAAATATATTACCCAAGGATACACGGGTTTTATACATTTCCCTTCACAAGAGAGCAAAGGGCTTGGGGCTTATCCAATGGTTGTCCCAAGAAATAAAGAATGCTAAATTCAGCAACCAGCAAACAGTGTCTTCAGGCCTTCCTCTGTACAATGAGGGCATAATAGGGGTCCTCTAAAATTCCTAGGAGTCTGTGACTGGGATCTCTTTACCTGAATCAGTTAAATATCACCCTGCTACACTGAAGGCAAGGCAAGGCTGTCATACTTCTGGAGACTTAGTGGGGTGCAGAAGAGGTGCTGTAAACAGAATGAATATTAACCTACAATGGACCCAACTCTTCCATTTTACAGATTGAAAAACTGAGGACCAGACAATGTTCTGGTCCCCCAGCTAATTTGCTGCAGATCCAGGATGAGAAACCAGGTCTTCTGACCTCAAGTTCAAGTTTGGTAACTTGTCTCCTGCATTGTTGGGGCTGCTACTTATAGGAAAGTCTTTTTAGGGGGGTTTTCAGACTCCACCTTCTGTTCCCTGACTCTAAGAAGGCTCTGGCAATGCCCTGATGACAGGCTAGACCAGTAGTCCCTGGTGACACATCTCATTATAGGAGAAAGATCCCTGGGAGGTAAATAAAATAATCTCTAAATTAAATATTCATAAATTAACATTACACAAAATTATCTCTAAGTAATCTAATAAAAAACTCATGGGTTGTCAGGGGAGAGACCTAAACTCAATCCTAGCTTTCCCCACTATACTGCTGTGTGACTGTAGACCAGCCACTTACCCTGTCTGGGCTTCAGGGGTGTAATCTGTAAAAGGGGGATAATATTTGGGCTCTGTACCTTAGAAGACGGTGAGGAGGATGTAGTAAGATAATAAGAAATGACAGTGGCTTGAACTGTCACTAAATGGTCAAGCCATGAAAGATGGAGGGAAGTAGCTAACATTTATCTAGCACTTTTACCTCATTTGATACTTACGTTCATCCCCACTTTACAGTTGAAGAAGCTAAGGCAGGTAGAGACAAATTAACTTGCTCAGGATCACATCTGGTTGGTGTCTGAGGCAAGATTTAAACTCAGATCTTCCTGACTCAACTAAGAAAAAATACCCAACAAGTAAAATAAAAAGACAGACTTGCCAAAATGTCTGTACAGAAAAACGTCTTGCCAAGTAGCAGCTACAGTAGTTAAACGAGTTAAATGAGAACTGTGTACACTACCTTAATGTTACCTATTACTACCACCACCACCATTACAACTACTGCTACCATTATCAGTACTACTACTTCTACTAACACTACCACTACTACTACTACCATCACCAAAATTTTGTTCCTCAGTACAATTGGATCTGCATTCAGTATAGACTCATATAAGTGGAAAGCAACACTCTAGGGAAGTGAAGGAGCAGTGAGGGCCCCATGTCACTGGGTGGGGTGGGCAGCCTGCTGCTTGAGGCAGATAGCAGAAAGAGACTTTGATGAAGACTGAGGGGCCCATTCCTCAGACCAAATGGAAAAATGGGCAAGGAGTACCTCAAACAAAAAAGAGGAAAAGTCCTAAGAGCCAGCCCCTTTGGTGTTGACAGTTCAAAACTCGGGCTATAGATGGGGGTGCGGTAAGGGGCGCAGCTAGAGAATGGACAGGATAAAACTTTCTCTAATCACCCTCCTCACTCCCACCCTCGGGAAGTGAAGTGGAGCTGTGGATAGAGCACTAGCCCTGGAGTTAGGACAACCTGAGTTCAAATCCAGTCTCGCTTATTAGCAGTGTGACCCTGACCAAGTCACTTGACTTTTTCCTCAGTTTCTCACCTACAAAATGAACTGGAGAAGGACATGGCAAACCACTCCAGTATCTCTCCTAAGAAAACCCCAAATGGGGTCACAAAGAATCCAAAATAAATAATTAACACCTCCTACACCATCCCCAGTCTCTTGAATTATAAAGGGCTTTTCAAATTCAGCAAAGAATTTGGGGACATTGTCTGCTTCATTTTACTACACAATCTTTTTTTAAAAATTTATTTAGTATTTAATTTTCCCTCAGTTACATGTAAACAACAATTTTTAACATTTGTTTTTAAACTTTGAGTTCTAAATTCTCTCCTTTCCTCCCTCCCCAGCCCTCCTCATTGAGAAGGCAAGCCATTCTGTAAAGGTTCTATATGTACTTATACAATCTCTCAAATCAAATCAGCCTCTTTCTTTCTATTTCTGTGTTCATATTCCTTCCAGTGCTTTTCAACAAATGAATGAAAAGGAAACAGGCACTGAACTAAAAACCAAAAGTAGAGGCACCAATACAAAAATGAGGCAGTGACTGCCCTCAAAAACATTACATTCTGTCATGGAATACTATTGTGCTATAAGAAATGATGAACAGGCAAACTTCAGAAAATCCTGGAAAGACCAATATGAACTGATGCTGAGTGAAGTGAGCAGAACCAGAACGTTGTTCACAGAAAGAGCCACAGTGTGAGATGACTGATTTGGAGAGACTTCTCAGCAATACAATTCTCACCAAAAGAATTCCAAAGGACTTAGGATGGCAAATACCATTCATATCCAGAGAAAAAACTATAGTGTCAGAATGCAGAACAAAGCAGACTATTTTCTTTTTTGTTTTTTTGTTTTGTCTTTTTTTCTTTCCCAAGGTTTCTTCTATTTGTTATAATTCTTCTACATAACATGACTAATACGAAAATGTATTTAACGGGAATGTATGTGTAGAGCACATATTAGATTGCATATTGTTTTAGGGAGGGAGGGAAGAGAGGGGGAGAAAATTTAAAATGTATGGAAATGAATGTTGAAAACTAAAAAAAAAATTGAAAACTGAAAAAAAAAGAGTATTGCATTCCAATAGAGGGAGATAACACCTAGAGAGGAATGAGGACTGGGGACTGGGGAAGGGGGTTTTGGTCTGAGGAGTCACCAGAAGCCAGCAGCTGCCCTTTCCAGAAACAATGGTCCTGATAATTTGATTTCTCTTCCTGGGATATGAGGTGGAAAGCATAGGGGAATGAATGGTAAGGCAAGAAGATAAGCAGGCTAAGCCCAGTCAGGCGATCATTCATTATCTCCTATTTGGAAAGGACATGTGATATAGTAGGAAGGACTACATTAGATTTGCTACCAACAAGTTTTGGGTTTGAATTCTGACTCCTACCCAAGGTCATAAAGGTGGCCTTGGAAAAGCCACCAGTAAAATTAGAGTTGGACCAGGGAACCTTGCCAAGGACACTTCCAGCTCTAAATAACACCTTTACCAGTCTTCTTTTGTCTGCTAGGAGAATCTTTCCAGTGATTATGTCCAGATGGAATACTTCTCTGCTCTAAAAAAATTGTCACTGACTCTTTGTTGTTTATTGAGTCAAATTCTACTTCCCCAGGTTGGAGTTCAAGGCCATGCAATATGTGTCACTACCTGACCTTTCCAGTCTTATTATCAAATGTGATCATATTTGTAAAGCACTTAGCTCAACGCCTGGCACATAGCAGGCATTTCATAAATGAATAGCCCCTCTCCTGCCCACTCTAATTACCTCCTACACAAAATTCTATTCTTTTCATGCCCTGGTGACTTTACTCATTGCTGAATTCTTCCCTGTTTTTCCTTTAAAATCCAATTCAAATGTCACCATCCCTTTGAACCTTTCCCTGCTTTCCAGCCTTGACAAGGACCTCATATAATATTTACTTTAATTCTATAATGACACTTGTTATTTAGGTATTATATTCCTCTTCTGAACTAACCTCCTTAAGGGAGAAGCTTTACCAAATCTAATCTTTGGGTCTTCCTCCTCCATCCTCCCTTCCCTAAACATTAGCTATTGAATAAAAATGCCTTGTGAGTGATAGGCTTTTAAAATAAGAGATACTAAGTTTGGTTAAGGACTAATCCCTTCTCTCCAGGAGCTTATAGCCTACCAAGAGTATATGACTCATGCACAAGTTGTAATATAAAATCAATCAATAAATGTTTATGAAGCACCTAGTATGTATCAGACAAAAAGAAGCAAAAAACAATCCCTGCCCATAAGGAGTTTTTAATCTAAAAACTGCTCATTAGGCAAGGCTGAGGACACAGGGAGCCAACTACGAAGTCCTCTAATGACTGAGTGGGCCATACTGTGCCCACAATGAGCTCAGTACTTATGCTTAACAGTCTCCCCACCCCAACATTCGATATCACTTGGTGCTATACACATCTCGACTCTCATTTCCCTTTTCCCGATCTCTGGCTTTAATTGTCCCTCAGTCCAGGGATCAAGATTCCAATTAGGAGTTGGCAGAGCTTGGGAGACAGAGAGATGAGAGAAAGCAGGATGGAGTTAGAAGAAGCTACTGTGTATGAGCCCAGCTAGGTGATAAAATAGGGCTGTGGATGAAAAGGGGCCTGGGAAACCAGTTTGGGCAAACTCTTCAAAGTTCTTCATAGTATCGCACTCCCCCTTTTAACATCTCATCTGTCATCTGTCCCATGCATCCACCCTTACTGTTAGACATCTTGCCCACAATCATTAGAGGTGAGCTTTTTAAAATAAGGATTCATTTCTTGACCCTCCCAGTTTACATGACTCAATCCAACTAAAATAGATTTTTTTTTTCCAAAAGAAGAAACTTCAGGCACTATGTATGGAATAAGATATTTTTAGTCAGGGGTTGGGACTTTCCAAGCCTGTCAAATATTGCAGCAACCCGGGGACTGTTTCAATCTGCTGGACAGCAGCCTTCCAGTGTGGGAAATGGGAAAGAGCCAAGGACAGGGCCACATCTACACACTATGGTAGGCTGAGACACTGAAGGTGTTTGGCAAATGTTACCAGATCATGAAGGGAGGCTCAAATACCTACGTCAACTAGATCCATCTCCGAGTGAATAAAGCAGGTTCCTCAGTATCCTGTTTTGTCTCCTTAGTCCTGCCTAGGTTCTGCTGGCGCTCTCCTGTAGAGAGGATAAACATAGAACTGAGGTCCCAGAGAGGGCAAAATTGGAAGTCCCTGAGACTGTCAGAGAGTCATGGACCAGGGAGGAGATTTCACACTCACCTCTGCCACTTATAATGAAAGTTAAACCTTGGAGCTGCACAGGGAGGGGAAATGTTTGTACCACACTTTTTCCTCAAGGAGTTGAGGAGTTCATTGGTGATCTGTAAAAGAGGTATTTATTGAATGAGTAGGGGCTGGAGAGGACAGAGCAGTTGTTGTTTAGGAAACACTGTCTCCTTTAAGTCAATTCCTTACCTTTGCAGAAGTTTGGAAGTAGAAGGGTGCTGTGTTGTTTTTTTTAACCCAAGCATAAAACAATTGGTTTAACCTAGTACTAATCACCAAGATCACAAAAAGGTGACCCTTAGTCAACCAGCCTCTTCTCACAAGCACAAAGAAGGCGTGTATCAGGAACCAAAGCAGAGCATGGTTAAAGCTCTAATTATGTGTTCTGACCAACACTTAGCTGGATTCTCAGCAAAGGTTATACAGTACACAGAAGGCCTTTTTATGTTCTCTAGCTGGGGAGTAATTTGTCCTTATTACAGCAACAAGTTGAACAGTACCCAGCTTTGTACATGGCCCAGATGATGCAGGATGGTCTGCTGCCACAGTGGCTGACCTTTCACAGTGAACCTTGCCTGGCCCCCTCTACCAGTACCTGGGGCTGGCAGGGAGGAACTGATCAAAACAACAGCCTTGACTGACAGGCAGTGACACCTGCTGAGGTGATCAGAGCCACAGTCTGGGGTAAAGGCTGCTGGTAGTCATACGCCAGGGGAATGGGACAGGCTTCTGGGTTAATTTGGTCTATCTACTACTTTCATATGCTGCCATAAAACAAAAGAAAAAGTCATACATCTTGCTGACTGGAAATAAATTATATGTGAAAGATTTCTAAGTTAATATCCTTTCTCATCTGACCTCCCAGTCTTCCCAAGTATTATCCAGGGCCCATTCTCCTATCCATTTTCCCATTTCTGTTTTATATTCTCTTTTCCCATAAACAGAAATCCAAAGGAAACTCTTCTTTACCTGGGAGGACTTGCCCTTCCACCTCTTGAGAAGGCTAACATTCTTCCAACACAGCTAATTGTAAGAACAAGACCACAACCGCCTAGGCCTGTACCATACCGGTCTCTGCTTCTGCTCAAGTGTGTTTACTGCCCTTTGTCTCAGGTTACCAAAAACCTGGCTGCTTTAGTAGAGAGGTTTTTAACCCAGGATGTGTGAATTTGTTTGTTTCTTCAATAATTTGATAACTGTATTCCAGTCTAATTGACTTCCTTAATAATTCTCTACATTTCCCAAAGACATCATAAAAATGGGAAAGGGTCCCACATATACAAAAATATTTACAGCAGCTCTCTTTGTGGTGGCCAAAAACTGGAAATCAAGGGAATGCCCATCATTTGGGGAATGACTGAACAAGTTATGGTATATGAATGTAATGGAATACTATTGTGCTATGAGAAATGATGAACAAGAAGACTTCAGAGAGGACTGGAAGGACTTTTATGAACTGATGCTGAGTGAAAGGAGCAGAACCAGAACTTTGTACACAGCAACAACCACAGTGTGCAATGAATTTTTCTGATAGATCAGGCCCTTCAGAGCAATGCAAGGACCTAAAAAATTCCCAATGGACTCTTGAGGCAAAATGCCTCCCACATCCAGAGAAAGAACTATGGAATTGGATCGCAGAATGAAGCAGACTGTTTTCTCTTGTGTTATGTTTTGTTTTATGGTTTCTCCCATTCATTTTAATTCTTCTGTGCAATATGACTATGGTGAAAATGTATTTACTAAGAATGTATGTGTAGAACCTATATAAGATTGCATGCCATCTTGGGGAGGGAGGGGAGATGAGGGGGAAAGAGGAGGGAGGGGGAAAAAATCTAAGATATATGGAAGTGATTGTAGAAAACAGAAAACAAAATAATTTTAAGAAATAATTCTCTCTATTTTATGTATTTAATATAGAGAGGGGGCTATAGGCCTCACTAGATTGGCAAAGGGTTCGTGTATAGACTGAGCCAAATCTAACAAGATAAAATTAATAAAGTCTTAACACTTAGTGTAGAGGAAGATTTCAATTGAATGGAATGAAACATTACCCAACAGTCAGGGATTTCTAAACGTCTAAGAGCCTTGGGATATAGTGGGCTCTCTCACCCTCAGATAAGATGCCAAGGGTCAAAGTTGGACATGACTTCCAAGATTCCTTGGTCAATTACCACCAAACGTCATGCTGATCATTAACTTTGGCAAAATTTGCATGGACTCAAAGTTGTTTTTACAAATGTGAAAGTTTTACAAATACTTATCTCTGTTTGTGATATGAGTGATCATAAATCTTAACTATCAGCAGACTTCAAAATCCATGGGAAAGAGGTTTCTGTCTTCTACTTTACAATAATTTTATTGGATTTGAGGAGACCAAAAACATAAAAAACTTGATGACATGGACCTACCAACCCATATCTTCTCTTGGAATCTGATTAATTTGGAAGGACCTCAGAAACTACCCAACTGAAACCAAACATGACCAAGAATCCCCTCTACATACCACAGAAGTGGACATGTAGACCTTGAAAACCTTTATTTGGAGGGTATCGACTACTTCCTCAAAGAATTCCATTCATATTTTTGTAAAGCTCTCTATGCAAGGAAAAACTTAGGATTGTAGGCTACAAAGTCTATACATTCTGTCTGCCCTAGCTGCTGCTTAAGAAAACTATAACTACAGATATACTAAATTGCTATGACTAAGTGTTTTGCCTTCCCTGCAGTATCCCTGTTTACTTCAGGAAGGGCAGTTACACTGATGCATAGCAATGGAATCTTAAGACTTGGCAAATAAGGATAGCTTGTCCTTCCTGACATTCCTGTCCTTGTCTCCTTCTGACAATTCTCAATGCAGGCTTACTGAAAAACTAACATCTGTACCCTTTGAGCTTTTTTTTTCATCTCCAAATCCCAGAGAAATCAATTGTCCCAGAGGAACGTTATTAGTCTTTGCAGTTTGTACACAACTACCTAAAACACCAAGACCCAAACCTATCTCTTCCCCTTTTGTCTTTGCCACTAGCACAAACAGTACAATCCTAACTTTCCCAGCTCCTATTTCAACATTTTCTTTTTAGTTCATACTTCTATATATTGCACTTTTCTCCCTCAGAAGTGGGAGCCATCAGATTAAAAGAATTTTTCTTTAAATCTTCATGACATTCCTGGTAGGAACCGACAGTTTCGTTGTTATAGATTATGAAATGAAGGCACACCAAAGTTAAATGTTTCACCTAGAACTCTAAAATGACCGTCTCAAACCCTAGTTTAACTGACCCCCTAATATACCCTCCTATAATCATGTTCTTTGCGTGAATTCTCTCTAGGGAAAGAGAGCCTATTCCCACTCCCACCAAGGCACGTCCATTCTACTTTTGCCCGGCTTCAATGATTGAGAAGTTTTTCCTGCTTGGACACAAAAGGTCCCTCTGTTAGACTGATGACAAGCATGAAACAAAACCTGCTGTCACCCACCAAAGACAGGTATCATTCTAAGGGTGCCAGTGATTTGGAATTGGGAACATTTCCTTAGAGGGCCCAAGTAGCAAAAAGCTTCAACTCCCAGCATCTGTGGCCACTATTTCGACATCCCATGAGACCGTATGAGTTGTACTGGAATAGAAATCTAAAACTTATCACTTGAAATCAGGAGAGGCCCCCAGGCTCAAACCTTTGCTTACTACCTGTCCTATACCCTACTCTGAGCATTAGTTTTTGCTTAGCTATAAATAGAGGAAGAGGGGTTGTTGGCATGTAGCTAGATGGTGTAGTGGATGGAGCACCAGGTCTGGAGTCAAGTAGACTCATCTTCCAAATCCAGCCTGAGACACTGCCTGGCTATGTGATCCTGAGCAAGTCACTTCACTCTTGACTGTTTGCCTTAGTTTTCTCATCTGTAAAATGAGTTGGAGAAGGAAATGGCAAACCACGCCAGCATCTTTGGATACTCCATGAGGCCATGGAGTCCAATACAACTGAAAAGGACTAAACAAAATACAGGAGGTAAAGAATGATGTACTCTATGATGCCTTGAGCTCTATATTTCATGACCAGGCTAGCCAGAGGTCCATTTAGCCTTTATATAATAACATGTATTAAAAGTTCTATTCCTTACAAGGTAGAAGGCACACAAATGGTTGTGTTGTTGTAAGGATTCAGGCCTAATAACCTTAACTCCAAACAGGAAGAAAAGTTTGTATAGACTTAAGATTCCTATCAACTTTGTGGAAGATGCCCAAGGCAGATACCAACTAAGACTCCTAGAGAAAAGTCGTTAGTTCAACGAGCCAGTCCATCCTCACAAGCAAAGGAGTTTGGGGTTTCTTGAATGCTTCCCTTAGTCTATTCTCTGTAATTTGTCCTTTATTCATCAATAGGGGCTCTCCTTTCTAACTGAAGACCTGTCCTAGGAGAAAGCCTGAAAGAGTAAGTCACTTCAGGAAGCAAACTGGCAGCCCAGCTGCCAGCTGGTATTTTGCAAAGCAGGACACAGAATTAGTTGAAAATTATATTTTTCCAATTATCACAGTGGGAAACATTGCCGAGACATTCAGCCCAAGCCTGCAATTAGTGAGCATTTGCTTACTTCTAGAAATAGCAGGCCCCCTATCTCTATCTATCTGGGTCTTGAGCAAGAATATTCTTTAGGAAAGACTTCACCCTGTAAGTAGTTTCTTAGTCAGGCATGTACCTTTTACAGAGGATATATGAACAACTAGTGTCACCTCTGGTTAAAAAACCAGCCAGCTTTAGCCCTAAGAAACCCTCCAAGTCCATTAAAAATGTTCATGGACTATCATCAGAGGTAAGGAGGATCTATTTGAGGAGTAAGGCCACCAGTTATTAGGTGAACATCAAAAGGAGGTAAGATTGGTAGGTTTGCAGGAATATTTCAGAAACCAGCAAGGCAGTTCCTCTCTGTATTCTTACACAACAGGATTTAGATTGGCTAGTGATGACTCAAGAAAGCTACTTAGGACTAAAACAAATAGGTAGGCCAAGGTCAAAGAGGGAAGTGGGTGGTGGTCCTAGAAGACCAAAAGGATAGTTCATTCACATTCAGTCAGTGACTATTTCCCTCCTTTAAAAGGGGAACTTCATCTAGCAGCTCCCACTGCATACAACTGAAAGTCAACATAAAAGCAGCTTTGACTCCAAAGTGCCCTCAAACAGGGCAAAACCAATCAAATGGCCTGTGCCATGCCTGTCTTCATTGTACAGATGCTTTGATGGAGGCCTGATTTCATTATAACCAGCCTGTTATCTCATTGTGATTTCAAGGGGGCCCCCGTGTTTAAATGAGTCTGAGCTTTTAGCTTCAAGCAGCTGTGTATCACTTTAGAGGTGACAGGAGAGATAAGTGAAAAACAAAGCCCTTCAGTTCCCACCAGTCAGAAAAACTTTTTAAAAAGCCTTTATCAGTCCAGCAACACTCAGGTGGACTACTAGAACCTCCAGGGGTTCTGCCACTCCACTCAAATGGAAGATCCCAAGCTGAAAGAAGACAGACACAAGAAAACACACGCAAGAGAGAGACATGAGAGAAAGGGAGAGGGGGGAGAGAGAAAAGGAGAGAGGAGAAACGCGAAGACCCACCATTCACCTTTCCTTTAAAAGTGACATTTGTGATCTTACAGCTAGTTCCTTTAAAACAAAACCCTACTGCTTTAAGGTGCAAGCTAGTAGCTCACTTACAAAGGAAAAGCCAGACCCCAATCCAGAAAGGGTGAGGGAAGAGCCACTCAAACTACACACCCTACTTCCAGAGTCAGAGCAACATCAAACAAATATAACCCTGGTGTTGGTGTGGAGGTCAAATCTAAGTCCTCCAGGGAGAGGTGAACCCCCAACTTGAGTACAGGTTCATCAGGAACTGGCATACAGGCCTAGAGGCCTTTAATGTGAGTGAAGTTCATGTACAGGGCATCACACACAGCAGGGAGAGAGGACCAATCTCCCTATAATGAAAACAACCGGACAGAAGCAACTTTCTAGAAAAATCATAGGCATTTTTATTTAGAGGTAGACAGATGAGCATGGACTGCTGTAGTATGTCCCATTTAACTGGTGTGTCATTCATATTCAACCCCAATCATCCATCTTACGCTGCAGGTAGAACCAAGGTTAACAAGAGGAGATTGTTTGGAGACAGGAGGTGCTTGGAAAGGGATATATAATTACACACACTCAACGCAAAACCAGGAATTCTCATTTCCAGCGTTTCCCCAAATTTGACACCCATAGTCCTTAGAACAGGCTCAAAAAAATGGTAAGTTTGCCTTGAGGGAATTGTCAAGGCTCTCTCCTGCCCCCCTGCCACAACAAAGTTAGCGAAACTTTGAAAAATGAAGGACAAGCAGCAGGCTGCTGCATTTTCCTCAAGCCCAAGAACATTCTTCCAGTTTAAGGAAGTAGTTCCCATATATGCCATCAAACCCACCACTACTTTAGATTCAATGCAGAATACAAATTACTATTCTGCAAAATTGCCTCAGGGAATTTTCCATTTAAAAATATTTAGGGGAGGCCCCTGTTCACATCTGGTGAACCTAACAGAGCAGATCAGACCATTATCATTTTGTTTGATACATACATCTGCTGGCTCTGAACGGTCCTCAAAATGACAAGGGATTATCATCAATGACAACCAACATCAAAACATAATGGAATTGAAGCCTGATATAAAAGTAGAGAAATATGTACAATAATTCACAGCCCAGAAGGAAAGGGGACCTTAATGAGAATCAGTGGAAACCTGGCTATTTTACATAGCTAATTTTGAGACAAGTCATATTTAGCACAGAAGCAATTATAGCACAACTGACACTTCCCTCCCACTGCCCCCCAAACTTTAAAAAGACTTCTTTGGAGGAGTCCTCAGCAACACTGTTAGTCATTCTCCAGGGAGCAGGAATGTGTAAGTGTGGTCCCAAGCAGTGACAGGAACTTGATCTCGAAAGGTTTCACACTCTAAGAATGGCATATTTGAAGAGGGCCATAATAGCAGCACTGATCACTCCTGAAATCGGCACAGTGACAAACCAGGCCATGAAGATGTTCCGGAAGAGCCTCCAGTCCACGGCTTTCTTAGATCGAAGCCAGCCGACAGAAACAACAGAGCCCACCTGCAAAAGCCCACAGCTGTTGTTCATTTCTCAGACCCCATAAACTGTGAAATGAGATCCCCTGTTCTTTTACAGATGAGGAAAGACAGTTGAGACCCTTGACCCTAACCTGGGCACAGTCAGGGTTATCACATAAACCCAAGGTTTTAACTGTGTGATCTGGAATAAGGCTTTTATCTTCTGGACTTCAGTATCCTCACTTAAAAGTTTAAGGAGCAAACGGTTGCCAAGGCCCCTTTCTAGTCCCAGAACTATAATTCTTAATATTCCAAATATCACGGGCAGTCCAAGAGCACACCGCCTTAGGGCCAAGAACCTGGGTGCTAATTCCACCACCATGGCTTACCCAGAACTTTGGGTCAATCTGACCTCTGTACCATGAAGGGACTAGATGGCATGACAAGGTCCTCTCCTGCTGGACATCTACACTCCTCTCTTATTTCACTGTCCAAGGCTGATGGTCTGATATCTAGTTAGATGTTAGAGGGTCTAACATCTGGTCCTCCAGGAGACAGAGTATAATATAAGAATATGAGGGAAGGGAAGCCTAGAGGGGAACTGGCTTGTCCAAAGTGACAAAATTAGGCAGCAAATGTGGATGAAGAGTCCAAGTCTCCTGGGCTGAGTCAGCCATCATACTTTGATACCAGGCTAAACAATGATCCAAGCAAGGTGTGTTTGGACTTTTAACAAACTCTCTAATACAATAGGTCAACAAGGCTGTGCAATATTTCTTCCTCTATGGAGCCCAGAGGCTGAAAGGTGAAGGGCTGGAATCTGAATTCCTCCTGTCACCAGAGGCAAACCACCCCTGGGTCTTGGCTTCCTTATCTGCAAAATGGGGATGGATAACAGCATCTACCACAAAGATCCTATCAGACAGTGTCCAGCAAGTACGAGCTCTTCCTGCAATGACTTGGATACTTTTAATTTGTTACCTCAGGCCAACTAAGATCTCAGAGCAAACCCACCAAAAAGAAAGAGCAAATCAAGAAGTCACAGCCAAAGACCTGCCATCCCATCATTACTCACTACATACAAAGGCAGAGACTGCAAATGATTCTGATAAGGTGCATAAAACCATTTTTAACTGCTTAGACTCTGAGCTGAAGCTTTAAGGTGTAATTCAAAAGGCTAACTAGTACCACACGTACCTTACAATGAGTTGTGCTGATGGGAAGGCCAACATTTGATGCAATTACTACCGTGAGAGCTGATGCCAGTTCAATACTGAAGCCACTGTTGATACAAAATGATTGCTTGTCAAAACAGCCTACTGACCCAAACCCAGGTCCAATGACCAGTATAAGTTACCCAGCTCTGGACTGAAAAAAGGCCCTATCAGGTAACAAGGTAGGCTTCTACAAGCAAAGTAGCCTTCCGCTGTTGCAATTCAAATTTGCATAGAAAAACTAGCATAAAGCAATGACCTCAGTATCCTCCCTGAAACAGAAGAACCTTGTATTCCAGCATGTGTCTAAAGGGTGTTCTAAATTGTATGGGGAGCCGGATGTATGGCAAACTCATATGTTTTTCAAAATGTCTGCCAAGTGTTTCTGCTCTAACTCCCAGGTAAGATAAGTGAAACTCAAGTGGACACACAGCTGTCCAAGATAAAAGTCAAGTATTCTTGGCACATCAACCAAGTCTCTTGGTGTGTTCACAGGACAGTTACGTGGTCACCTGGCCAGTGAAGTTGACTTGCTCATTAAGATTATTCTAAGAGAAGGATTATCAGAGACCATGTACTAGGAATTTAACTCTAATCAACAGAAGTGAACATTGTAAATATGCTTGTGATTAATATAAATTAATTAATTTAATTAATATAAGTTAATTAAAATAAATTAATATAAAACACTATACAAAATTCAACATCTCTAGAAAATAACTCTGATCTTATAACCACTTACCTCGAGGGGGTGATTGGTGTGAGATCCTTCCCCATGGTTTGAATAACTCTCCTTCCCCAGACCCAAAGACCAATACATATACCAACACCACCATACAATAGAAGCCAAATTGGAGTCGCTACTTTGGAAGAGACATCTCCAGTTTCATAGACCAAATACAGAGCAACCAGAGGTCCAATGGCATTGCTGGAAGATAAGCAGAGAAAGAAAACATGTCAAGATCGCCAACCTCTTCATATCTGGCATACAACTTTATATATGGTAGACTAATAAGCAACTGACCTTACATCATTGCCACCATGGGCAAAAGAGCCGAAGCAGGCCGTGAGGATCTGCAAGAACTGGAAGAGCAGGGAAATCTCAGGCTTGTCCTGGTCACGCCACTCTTCCAGAGAGTCACTGCTGCCTTTCCTGTCACCGAGGCCCCGCTCTGCCTGGATGCTCACATCCACATCGGACACTGAGTGGATGTCCGACACGGCATTGCAGTAGCTGGTATAGCTATCCATGCGAATCCTCTTCTTGGAATCAGAGGCTGGCCCCGTCAGCTTCTCCATCTCTTCCCCTTTCAGCTCTCCTTCTTTGGCACGGAATGAATCCAAAGGCATGCCGCAGATGGCCATGGTGTAGGATGTGTAGCTGTTGTTACGCCGCAGGGGCTTGTCATTTGAGTCCCCCATGCAATCTCCCACCTTGGCGAGGTGCAGTTTGTGAAGTAACTCTTTGTACAAGCCAGAATCTTTATGCACGGTATGATACTGATAGTGGCCACTGGAATTCATCTGGTTGCTGACTGTTTGATTGAACTGGACCAGGTTTCCATTGGGCAACTGCACTGTGCCTATGGAGAATGGAATAT
Source organism: Potorous gilbertii (assembly GCA_028658325.1). Taxonomy (NCBI): domain Eukaryota; kingdom Metazoa; phylum Chordata; class Mammalia; order Diprotodontia; family Potoroidae; genus Potorous; species Potorous gilbertii. Next base: position 119,698,914 of record CM053769.1, read on the forward strand.
TTATGTGTACACATGCAAACTTACCTATCACCACCCCTCTCTCCATTTTATACTTGTAAAAATTTTCCAAGTACCTAGAATAATGTCTAACACAAAAGCTCTCCCTCCCCCCCCCCGCAAAAAAAAAAAAAATGCTTTTGAAACTAACCATTCATTGCATTGTCAATATTCGTTTCTTTCACGTCTACACTAGGAAGCCTCTCTCGTTCTGGGGCTTCCTCCAGATCTCCCAGCTTGAATGAAACAGTTCTCTCCTCCACTGCAGCTCGCAGCGGCACAATAGCAGCTCCCCCCTCAGAAACAGGGTTCCTGTTTTCAGCATCACCAAGGGACAGCTTGGCTTCCTCATGATCTTCTTTCAAGCTACTCTTTTTCTCCATTAAGGGGCTTTCAGAAGGACTGGATTTGATTTCTCCTACACAGCAAGAAAAGTCATTTTAAACTATACCAGCTTTTTCCACTCCCTAATAAATATTTTGCTTTGTCCAACCCCTTCCAATTATTAATAGTTTTTCACAATGTAGTTCAGGAAGTCCACCTTTTTTCCAATAAGTCACAGGAGAGAAAAGAATGCTTTCCTGTCTCAGATAACTTCTGAAGGCAGGGGCCGGGGAAGGATGTTCCAAAGAAAATGAACTACCAACCACTAGAGTAATAACTGCAGGCACTAACACACGGGACCAATTATTCTATGAAATTCAGTTTCTTCAGCTTTAAAAATGACGTTGAACATGAGGGATCCAAGCTCCTATTCTCATTTAGATACTATAACCACAACTACTTTATGCTCTTGAACATCTATTGGTAAAGCTGAAAATTCTTTCAGCTACACATACAGTGGTCAGATTACTGAAGATATCCCCACAGCATGTTGGGTTTGAGACTAGGTGAAACTCTAAGATGCTGCTTCTTAGGCCTAGCCTCAACTCTAGCCAAGAGCTGAACTGAGCTGAGCTCAACCTGCCCTCCCCCTGGGCTTCCTCTGGTCTGCAGAATAAGTGACGCAATGCTCACACTACTGCAGTCTGCGTCATGTACTTTCTGGAGAGGAATAAACTGCTCTGAAAACCAACAGCTTAAATTCTGCAACTGACATAGGTTAAAAAAAAAAAAAGAAAAACGTCTACCCCTCGGCAAAAACACCAAGCACCTCAAAACTACCAAAAACTTGAGAGGTTAGTCAAGTATTTAGTTGAACTATTTCAAAATTGTGCCCCCTCCCCCCACCCTAGGACAACATAGTTTCCATGTCATGTAAAATTCAGGTTCCAAAGACATATATCAAAAATCCAGGGTCTGGGTTTGTGGGTATCTTCAAGGGCAGGTTGTTACTTTAATAAAAATGAGCATCACAGATGCTTAGTTATGCATGCCCAAGTCAGCAATGGCACAGTAATTATTGCAAATGTTTATTACTAAGTACATTATTCCTTTTTTTCCTAATCATTTTTTGTGCCATTTAATTTCTTTGGATGGAACTAGTTCTATATCATTGGCAACATTAAAAGGCTCCAACCACCAAGGAAATCTCTCCCCTTTTCCCAGTTCTCCTGGACTCCCTCTGAGCCCCTCTATTCCTAACACTAAACCTTATTCATATGGCAAGAAAAACTTGCTTCTCCTGTCCCCAAAGAAATTAAGTATCCTCTTATGCCACTTTGGAATTTCCTATGAACTCTTTCAAAATTTCTGAATTGATGTGTAACAACTATACCAAACTCTCCAAAACATAAAGAAACATCAAGTTTGGCAATAGATCTCAAATTATTTTAAAATTCAACAAGTCTAAACAGCTACATTTTTCACTTCATGACAGATTACTTACGTTCAATTTTTCTCTTCATCCTGGGACAGACAAGGAACCAGACGATAAGGGCACAGAAAACAGCACATCCCACCGAGATGAGGATGGTACCCCACAGAGGAAGTTTGTCAAAGCCCAGCACTAGGAGATAAAATAAGGGATCTTGAAAACCCCAGGGCAACAGCCCCCTGCAACACCGGGGAACCCTCCACGGGAGGGTTATTCTAGATCTTCATCAGCCTAAGGTCAGTGTGAATTTCTCTACTAGCAATAAGACATGTGAACTGATCTCTGAAAAAAAGACAATTCAAGTCTTAAAAACCTAAGGAAACACCTAACAAATTGAACCTGATTCTTCCTTTTCCCTTTTCAGAACAGATTTAAGAACTGCGAGAATTTGGATGACCTGCATTTAGCAGGGCAAGGAGAGGGCAGTTGAAGATTGTGCTGGCAATACTGAGATCAAAGTGGCTGAAGGGCCATGACATCCTGCAGTTCTACTTTCCCCCTCTGTATATCCTCAAAAGGCTAGTTTCATCATTTAATATTTAATAATTGTTAGGCCAATCCGAATTTCCTAGGATTTTTTTTTTAAAGAAAACATGATGGTCCATCAAATTATCTATTTTTTTTTTGTGATTCATTTTCTTGGTTTTTTTGGTCTAAGCTCCCAAAATCTCACTAATATGTTCAAAGTCCTCATCTTGGTTCCTTCCAAGTTCAAATTCAGTTCTGCCAGTAATTCAATGTGACTGGGTGAAGCCCTCACCTAGAAAATAAGTGGTTGGACTCGACTACCTCCACTTTTCCTCCACTAGTCTTAATTCTGTCTGTTACTTAATAGCATTTTTTTCCAAACTGTGATACACTAACAGAGGGAGGTATTGCCAAAATTTGTGACCAATGCTATCCATGAAAAAGATTTCCATGAACATCCAAAAAAATTTCATGGAGTGATTTGAAACAAGAAATCACTCTGAAGGATGCCCCAGGTTCTCACACTTTTGTCAAGGCCTTGCTATTTTAAGATCTTTTAAGTGAATCCTTGAATTTAGCAAAATCGATTTGTAAATGTCCTCTCTCCCTATCTCACTATGGGGGGGGGGGGGTTACCGAAATATGACCCCTTTAGGATGTTTTAAGTTAGGTATTCCAGCTTCATCCTCTGCCTCAGCCAAAACAAAATAGCCAACTTCCCAATCTTTGCAGGCTCACAATAGTTTTCCTCTCAGCTGCATGAATTCCTCTTCCAAGTGCACTCACACCAGCTGTCAAAGATCCCAACTCTTCTCAGTCAAGTAGATTCAGGGGAGTGATTTAAAATTTAGGGAACGGAATCAAGGTAACTGAATTCCACTTGAGGCCGAAAAGGAGAAAATCCAACACCTCAAGTCTTAAGACTGATTATCCAAGGTTGAATAAGGCTAAGGATTCTTCAGTAAGCAGCCAGGGTCCTGATCAATTCCAGTACTTTTAGTATAGGTAGGAGGAGAAAGGGAGGGAGAAGACCATATTATCGGTGGTTCCTGTGAAGACTAAAGAGGAAAGGTCTGGAGTGATTTAGAATCTGAGCAGGTCTCTGGTTGGGAAACTATCTAGGTTAACTCAGCGTACACTAGCCTGCAGCCTTCTGTAATGGGCACAGGCCAGCCACCTTCTAGGAGATTTCAGCCCTGTAAAGCAAAAAGGGGTAAATTGGGCATTTAATGCAAGGTTTGTAACCAAGTTCAAATTTCACATTTAAATATTTTCATCTGAACTTACAAGGTGCTCCAGTGTACATGATTGAGAAGAGGTTAATTCCAATTGTGCAGGCATAGAAAACTGGCAGGGCTCGTAAGCCATTAGGAACTGGATCACTCTGAAAAACAAATTTTAAGGTTAAATAGCTTATGGAAATCAAGGTCTACTGACAGGCTGCTCATCCTGAGACTGAGGCTGGACATTTACTATGCACTATTTTACCTAGCCAGATAAGATAATATGGGGCATTGGGGAGAGAAACCTTGGTCAGACCCAAGGTCAAGTACTCCTCTGGCTTAAGTATATCTGCAGGCAATTCACTTTACCCTCTCTCTCTATGACTTGACCACAATTCACTTTACCCTCTCTCTCTATGACTTGACCAAGTTACAAGACTGAAGGAGAGTTTGGACACCAATCTCCATTTCCTATTCTCACACACTAAACACGAAAAAGCAGAGTAGAACTCTGAATTAGCAGGTGCTTTTAGTCAGTGCCTCTGCTTACACTTGCCACACAAGTGACCCAGCAATCATTTTAGCATAGAATACATTAAAACTGTTGAAGAAATAAGACTAGTCTAACCACACTTCCCAGTAAGCAGGTTCCTTTCTTTTCTATGCATGTCTCTAATAGCTGCCTAGCCTAGAGACATTAGTTTCTAGCGTATGCTAAGTGCCAAAGTGCCCAGTGACAATTCTCTAGTGTTCTCAATTTCAACAAAACTGTTTCTCCCCCAGTCTGAATATCACCAGGTCATGAACCAAGATGAAGGATTTTAAAAAAGTAAATTCAGAATTTTGACTTTGAACTGGAGGAAAAACTGATGCCATTTTCATTTTCACTAACTACTGTTTTCTTCCCCAAAATGATTTAATATTTACACATCATACACTGCATCAGAAAGCGGACCTTAATCTGATACTCTGTTAAATGGTTCAAGAAAAGAGCTCAAGAATTTATCCTAATAAAATACTAAACACTAACTTGAACAGCCAAGTTCATGCCATTGGACTGCAAAACACCATTCTGAACTTTTGAGTGGGTGGAAAGGTACTTTTTCAAATGTCATCATGAACACAGAAATCCCCAATTTCATACTAGAAACTCCATCTGCCAAAAAGAGGAAGACTCCTTTTGCACATCGGAACACCCCTTGCTTTCATGAAAGGCTCAATTCTAAGAAGTTTCCTTTACTTTTTCTAAGATGCATCAGAAACAGTAACAACTGTTGTTAATGGTAGTTCAAAGAGACTGATATATCCAAAGTCCTTCAAGTGAGTTACTCCTCAGTTCCTTTTCATTCTGTATCCCAAAGAACTGTGCATTATTCTAATACTGATATTCTCTTGTATTGATTTTTACCAGGTGAACTTCAGATTGGCTAGAATACACAGAAGTTGCTACCTGGAAATCTAACCAATCAATTTAAAGCATAAAAGCAAATTCAATATTAGTAAAAAGCATTGTAAATAGTAACTTCTATACAGCTTTCTCATTCCTTAACATTGAGCTGGGTTTTAGATGTAATATCTGACAACAAATAAAACCAGGGTCAGCTCTATGCCATGTTATGGAAAGGAGACACTAGGAAGCAGACCTAAACAAATGCACTCCAATTTTTCTTCTCCCTTCACAAGTATTAACTTCTGCAAACATTTAGCCAGAATTTGGGTTTTACACAGAAATGTGGCTAATACGGCAAGCACACACAAAGAGCAAAGTCAGAGTCTTTCCTAGCCCTGTTCTAGGTTGTGTGCTGGGAGCAAGAATTGTGGGTGCCATCCAGGACACAGACTTGGTGGATAGTGAGGTACTTCTAAGAACACAACTCCAAAGCTGGGAGGACCCTGGGACCAGAGAGCAAGACTTCTTCAGACAATAGAAAACTTTGAGAACGTCAGTAGGTCTGGGGTTACAAATAAAAACACAATCATGTGACACATAGAGGCAACTGCAAGTTTCTGTTTCATACTTTGTATCAAATATGGCTTGTACCTATGTTCTAGATAGAGCATGTAAGGGAGACCAGCACGAGGAGGTCAATAATCCCAGAAGCCATACTGCTCAGAGGGCAGCTTCGGTTGCTGGATCCCAAACACCAATCAAAACAAGCTGTCTCAGGCTAGAGTCCTACCAGCTAATTCACCCAGGCCAATCTTCCCCCTAAAGGAGCTAGCACCAAAGCAAACACACCTGAACCTCTACTATGGCTGGAGTGCAACAAACTCTAGACTCAGTCAGGGAACTCAGGTCTCAGTTTCCTCCTCCATGAAATAATTTATTTTATTGTTCTATCATGAATGACAAGAAAAGAATTCTTAACTTACTTAACCCTGAAAACACAAAGTATACTTTTTATTAAAACTCTCTAAACAGTTTCAGTACCTTGAGTTTTTCATCTCTACTCTCCTCCATAAGGTTGGTCAATGAATAGAAAGGAAAAATGGTTTCTCTAGTTCACAAGCTTCTTAATCAAACCCTGAGCAGTATTTCTCTTCTTCCTCACAAGGGAGTCAGGTGCCAAAAAGTTTTCTTTCCACCTCCCAACCTTCCCCAGATTGTGCCAAGACCTGTTTGGGATCCCACGTTTCAGTGGTATGTGGAGGCTGTGGCAGAAGCAGCAGTCGACCAACCAATTGTGCTCACGCTGTCAAATATATCTAGACAAGAAGGAAACCTCCCGTAACATCTATACCAATTTGAAATTATCCAAACAGGCATCCATGTCAAGGCCCCCAATTCCTAAATGCATTGATACTGTCTTTACAGACTAAGGTGGGCCCCTTGTGTTATGGCTTCAAAATGTGAGCTCCTAGAGGAAAGAACTGACTTTCCTGTCATAATACCTGGAAAAGTACAAGGACATGTGCTAAGAAATCTAAGGTGGAAAACTGCAGTATGCACAGGGGTAATCTGGGTCTACATCCCCACCTCCAATGGAGGGGAGTCGTCTATCAAGTTGGATTGGGAAAAAGACATCTTTATTTCAATTTAATGGTTGTCCCTTGTATCTCATTTTATGCATTTAAAACCATTTTCTGAGAAGAGTTTGCCAGACTTCATTCGAACTGCCGGGGTAGGGGGGTGCGGAGAATGTGTCCATAACACAAAATGGTCAACAATCCTGTTCTTGGGGTGTACTGTTCTCCATGCACATCACTCTAACAGAAATGTTAAAATCCAGCACTTCTAAAGCCACAGTGTGTATCCCGTTACTCACGGATTACTCCAGGGCAAAAGATTCCAAAGAAAAAGGCACTATGTGAAAAAAAAGCTCCTCTACAACCCAACTGCCCTTGAACTACTACTGAAGAATGTTTCTAGCTGCGTAACATTACTCTAGGCATAGAAGGCACTCAAATGTTTGCTGAGGCTTGAATTAAGTCTAACTTTAAGCCTCTTACCAAGCAGAAAACAACCTGCAAACCACTTACGCCAGCTGCCCGATGTAAACTCCACAGGATCCAAACAGGCTCAAAAACACTAGACAAACGAAAAGAAACGTGTGCTCCCAAAGCAAAATAAAATCAGACATCTTAGGGGTCCAGGACATGGACACCGTAACATCCAAGAAGCACAAGCAGACTTTGTTCCTCTAAGCCTGGAGGGGGGGGGGGGGACAAGGACAAAGAAGAGCCAGAATTCATATCCACTGGAAGCTCCCAATTAACCTGAGAGTGTTCTGAGGTGTCTCAACTTTAAGCCATCAGGTATTATTGAAAGAGAAGAGTCATCCCTCAGATTAGCTACAAAATATGGTAAAACACAAGGTCACATTTTCCCCAAATCACACATAGAGAATGCCATCTCTACCCTCTCTTTTCCCCCTCAGCTGGGCTATTTATTAATTCCTGTAATCATTTGGAATCAGATTTTAAATATATTCATTTATAGACATGGCCTCAGACACTCAAGAAACCCCCAGTTTCTACAATTAACTAGCTCAGGGGCTATTGTGCTGGGAAAAGGGGAGCGCATTCCTTTACGCCCCACTCTGAAGCTTCACCACCATAGTGATGAGGAATTTCCCAGTTTCTGCTATGAGACCACAAGACAGGACAAAGTAACTGACAGTGCTGGACCTTTCAACTACAGAGGTTCCTACAATCCCATGAAGTACCCAAGGGTTGCCTCACTGTACTCATGTCTCCAAATCACCACTGAAGTTAATCTGTAATCCAGCAGAGCTTCTCTTTTGAAGGTATTTTGAAAAGGGCCTGGAGAAAGAGAAATAAATGTCTAACTCCAAATTTCCAATGAACAAGAACCCAGGATATCTTAACATTGAAAACCAAAGTCACCAGAATTCTTAGCCACTGAAAACTAAACTGAGACTACACTGGGAATTAGCAATTACAGGTTCCATCTCAGAATAAAACACTAATTTTCTGACAGATTCTGACTAAGACTGGTCTCTTGATTTCACAGTAAAGCAATTATCCAATGATAGTTATATCTGTGAAGTAGGGGGAATCTGTCTTCACATTTAGAGAATGAACATACATGCTGAAACAATGTCCAGAATAACTTCAAAACAAAGCAGGTCACAGAAATGTGGGAGCCAATAGGAAATTTTTAGTATTTTTATAACAGATTAACACATTTGATACAATTTCCTTAACTATATCAGGAGGGAAGAAAAACCAACAAAATAATCTCAGATTCCCTCTGACTCTATTCATGGAAGCACCCTAGAATTCCACACAACATGCCAGGAAACCAGGCTAAGAGAATCTGACTGCCAGTCTAAGCCAGCATGTGCTAAGTTTTCCAGTTGCTAAGTTACCCTGGTTGTTGCCAGCAGCCTAACACTTAGGACAGTCAAGATTCGTGTGGGAAATGAGTGACAACAATCACTTCCACTAGTTACAAAGTTTCCACAGGAAAGTGGCACAAGATCTTTCCCTATAGTTACTTTCAGGCCAGACAAACAGAATTCTCAGCCCTGCTTCCTGAGGGACTAGATGACCTAATAGATTTTATTCTCTCCATCTCTAATTTCTGATTTGGGGAACCTCACTCCAGAGCACAAAATACTCTGGGAAGATAACATTGTCCACCAAGGAAATGTAACTGCAGACCAAGCCACCCACAATCCCTGTCTGTTTATTTGGGGCCTGATTTAACAGCGATAGATTTTATAATCAGACCCATGGGAAACTAACTCCATTGGAAACTGGGTTCAAGACTGAACAAATCTCAATCCTGGAGGAGTTGGGGGAAGTTCAAGTTAAAAAAAAAAAAAGACTTGGGGAAAACCCAAATTCAGACTCCCCACCCCTCATCTCACAGGCCAGGTCTCAAGAAATAACATGGCCCTTTCCCACAGCCTCCAGTTTACTCCTTTGTCGAAGGAGGGGAGTTGGACTAGCATGAGCATCTATTCTTGTGACACTGTGGTCACAAGGTATTTTTCATGTTGCTGAACAATCTTGGCAAGGACAGCCCTGCCTTTTTTGCTTTATTTTACTGGCACACTGGTTTCTGATTTCTAAACCTGTTTCCCATCAGATTCTGCCTAATTTAAAAATTACAAAGATTCCACTGCCCCTAGACCACAAGCCTACCTGTTTAAGCCCATTCTAGAGGAAGACAATCTGGAGTTGTCTGTTGCAGCAGTGACAGAAAGGAAGGTGCTCACCTTTCGGAGAATGAAGGACCGAACTAGGAAGAACAACACTGCAGACATGATGCCGGAAAGAAGTGGGGAGATGAACCAGGACAACACTGGGGAGAGACCACAAGCCGCACCGGTGAGCGCTTTGCCCCAGTCCGTCCATCCGCCCCCTCCCCGCACCCAGAGGGCGGCACCTACCGATTTTCAGCAGCTCGGACCACTTGACCCCTTCCTGCCCCTTGGCCACCAGGGAGAAGCCGATGGTCGCGCCGACGATACAGTGGGTACCAGAAATGGGAAGCTTCAAAAACGAAGCCACTAGCTGCCACACAGCAGACCCTGCAACGGCAGGCGGCGGAGCCGGGGGTCAGCGCCCCTGCCCCCCCGTCCCGCGTCCCCCGCACGGCTCCCGCCCAGCCCCGCCCGCACTCACCGAACATGGCACTGACCGAGCCGGCCATGAGCACCTGGCTCGAGTTGCTGTACATGTCCACGTCGATGAGGCCCTTGCGGATGGTCTCGCTCACCTTGGCCCCGAGCAGCACCGAGCCCACCGTCTCGAAGACCGAGGCCAGCACGCAGGCCTGGCGCAGGGTCACGACCCCCGAGCCCACGGCCGTGCCGAACGAGTTGGCCACGTCGTTGGCCCCCACGGAGAAGGCGAGGACAAAGGCGATGACGAAGCCCAGCACGAGCATCCACAGGTAGTCGGTGAGCGGCCCGGGCGCCGCGGGCGCCGGCGTGAGCAGCGCCGTGACCAGCGTCACGAGGGGGCCCGGGGTGGTGGCCATGCCGCCGTTCCCGGGGGCGCCTGGCGTGGGGGGCTTCGGGGCAGGGGCTGGCCGGATGAGGTATGAGGAGGCGGTAATAAATAATCTACGTTACATACAATTAAATACTGTCAACGCGGGCACGCGTGGCGGGGCTACCGCTATACGCGGCGCGGGGGCATCTCGGGGTGCTGCCGGCTCCGGGGGTTCCGGGGGGCTCCGAGGCGGGGGCGCGGTGCCATGGCGGACGTCAGCGAGGGCTCGAGGGCATCCTGCGGGGGGAGAACCCACCGTAGCACCATCTCTTCTAAAGAGGGGGCGGCGGCGGCGCGGAGACCCCCGGGGTGGGGGCCGGGGCGGAGGCGGCGGCGCGGGCACGTGGCGGCGGCCGGAAGGGAGGGGGAGGGGAGGCCCGCGCGCGCCTCCCTCGCGACCGTTGTACGAACCGCGCGCGCGCGCGCGGGGAACGGGAGGGGGCGGGGTGAGTGGAGGGAGGGGCGGGAGGGCGCGAGAAGCAGAGAAAGAGCGCGCGGACCCGGCCAGGAAGCCCAGCTTCCCGCGCGCGCCGCCCGGGGCCGGGAGCCGCCAAAAGCGCCCGGAGGGGGATGGGCGGCGGCGATCCGGGGACACAGACCCTGCTCCCCCTCCCCCCAGCCCCGGTACTCACCAAGGGGAACCGGCGGCGGCGGCGGCGGGAGGACGGCCCGGTCAGAACCCCCGGCGCGAAGCGCAAAGAAGCGAAGCCTCCCCCTAGACAGCCCAAGCCGAGGTGAGAACGACAGGCGACGCGGCGCGGCCCGCAGCTGCTATTCGAGAACCCCGCGCGGCACCCCGTCAGCCATCACCTAACCGGCTCACGCCGCCGGCGGCCCTCTTATAACCGGCCCGGCGCCCCCACGTGACCCTGCGCGCCCCGCCCGCCCTCCTCCCAAGGGGCCACGCCCTCCATCGACGTCATCGGCCTGCCCCTCCCAGCGCAGGAGCGTTCTGGTGCCACGTGACTTCATCGAGCCTCCCGATTGGAGATCTGCGAACTGCGGGCCTCGCCCCGCCTGGGAAGGATCCCCCCGCCCCCTCCGAGTCCTGGTGTTTCCCACGTGAGACCGGTGAATCACCGTTCCCGTTTCGTGGCCCAGTTTGGGGGTTTTTTCGGCGAACGCCAGCCCCCAGCCCCGTCCTTTCCCTCGCCTGGCCAAAGTTGCTCGCTGCACCGCCCCCAGAAGGCGCCTCGCTCTCCTCCCCAGTACAACCCGGCAGATCCCAGGACAGGGGGCGGCCCCTCCTCGGGGCCAGGGTTCTGGGCACCCTGAAACCTGGCCTCGCCCTCGGGGGCGGAGAAGACCCCTGGGCTGGGCCCGGCCGCCTTACCCCTCTAAACCGGGGACCCGCCTGCCCTTATCCGTGAAGGGCGTAAATGTGGGGCAGCGCGTGGGATCCCTTCTCCACGAAGGGCATTGACCCTCCCCATAAAAAGGGGGCCCGGCGGAGGGGCTTCGGGGCTTAGCGCGAGTCTGGGGGCCCGGCACGGGAGGAAGCTGGGAGGGCCGAGAGAATGACAGCTCCAGGCCCCGGGGCGATTTCCTCTCCAGCATCCGGTGGCCAGATCGGCGTGGCGGAGGTGGCCTAGGGTCGGGAGCCCCAGCTCTGAATACGGCCCAGGAAGTCGATCTTATCGGCCTTTATGGGACGCGCCTGGCTGCGAGGAAGGCGTTAGTTCATCCACTTAGAGCTGAACGCTTCGGCTGCGGCCGCTGACGAAACAGAAAAAGATACAAAGTGACGTTCTCCCGGCCCGCTGCCCCCGGTGCCCGGCTA
>CM053769.1:119711165-119733231 GCA_028658325.1 Potorous gilbertii
CCCGTGCCCTGCTGCCCCCCGGTGCCTGGCTGCCCCCCGTGCCCTGCTGCCCCCCGGTGCCCGGCTGCTCCCGTGCCCCGCCATCTCTCTCCACAGCTTCCCTCAAAGCACTTTTCTCTGCCCTTACCCTCTGCTTTTCCTGCCTCCGGGTCTTGTATACGTAGTTTTTTGCGCTTTCCCCCCCATTAAAGTAGGTCTTTGGAGGCAGGGACGGTGGCCTTTTGGTTTGTTTTTATTTCTTTGCATACACTTCGCTTAGCTTAGAACTTTGAGTTTTTTATAAATGCTGGTCCACTGAGTCTGAAACCTTGTGATCCTGTGGCGCTCTGTCGGGGTGGGGGAGAATTATTAATGGATGAGTTTTGACCCTGGGGAGTCTCGGAGTGACCCTATCACAGTAGAGGAGTTAAGGGTCTGGGATAATGCCAGCTGTGTGCCCAGCGCTATGCTGAGCTCATTTTAGAATGATCTCATGAGCCTCGCAGTATCCCGGCCAGGTGGCCGCTTTTCTTATGCTTATTTTACCGATGAGGAAACTGAGGTTTGCCCAGGGACCCGCCGCTCATAGGTCACATTTAAACTCTTTCGGACTTAAGGCCCAGATACCAGCTGCCTCTGAAAAGAGCCCAAGGTCACAAACCTAATAAATCTCAGAACCAGGGATTGAACCCAGAACCTTTCAACCCCAATGTCCTTCCCACTACACTGTCAGCTCATCCCACTTACATAATTCTGACCCAAGCTAGAGAGCCTTTGGATAAATCATTTCTCTGTGCAATGCCTCAGTTTTCATCCCTTGAACTGACCCTCACCATTTGTACTTGACATACCTTGGGAGAAGCCTAATAAACTCACCCCCCCCCCAATCTTTAACATAATAACCAACATTACTTTTGCCTAAGACTTTGATTTTGCAAAGTACTTCCATCTGTATTGACTCCTGTAGATATCCCTATTTTATAGATGATGAAACAGTTTCATAAAAAGAAACCCAGGATTCACACAGCTGAGATGGTACTTCAGAGTCTATTGGTTTTTCCACTACTCTTCTAGCATTGTTTCATTTTGCCTCCTTAAAACCCTTCCCAAAGTCCTGCATGAGGTAAACCAGAAACGATTTGTTTGTTCCAGCAGGAACTCTGGGATTCCTATCTATGCAAGTGAGCACAAGCTGGGAGATGTTGAATATTAAAGAATGGCCTGGGCTGCCCTAGTTTAGTGAAAGATCCAAGATCACACAACTGAACAAGTCGTCAACAAGCATTTTACTAAGAGCCTACTATGTGCCAGACACTATACTAAGCACTGGAAATAACAGATAATGTACCAGCAAAATACAAAGACTTTTCCTGCCTCCTAGGAGCTTACATGAAGCCTCCAACACAGAATTTGAGCCCAGGTCTTCCTGGATCTAAAACCTGCCCTCCATCCATTACACTGCTTCCGTATAATTCCAAAAGATTCTAGACATGTAAACTGTTATAATCATCATAGTATATGGGATTGCTTAGTTGCATCGTTCAATCGAGCAGACATTTCCGGAGTACCAGCCATGAAGGCAGTATGGGACAGTGGGTTTCCAGTAGTGTGACCTGAGCCTGGTCTTGGGCAAGTTGCTTAACCTAAACTTCATCTGTAAAATGAGAGGGTTGGATGATATGAAATATGAGATCTCTTTCACTTCAATCCTTCCCTCTGTCGTTTACTCCCAGTTTAGTGCGTGTGTGTGTGTGTGTGTACATACATATACATATAGATATAGATACATACTTACATGTTCAGAACTGAACTTATCTTTGCCCCACCTCCGATCCCTCTATTTCTGTAGAGGGTAACAGCATCTTTCTAGGCACTCTGGCTCACATCCTTATTGGCATCCTCAACCCCTTCCTATTTCTCACCTGCCCAATTTCACCTTTACAACATTTCCCCTCACACCTGGATTGTTGCAATAGCCTTGTGGTGGGTTTACCTGCCTCATTCAGCCACCACAGTGATCATGCTAAAGCAGGTCTGACCATATCATCTCTTCTACTTCCTCCGTTACCTCCAGAATTGGACTGTATGGGTGCTCAAGGAGGACTCGGTGTGACAGCCTGCTGAGCCCTTTTCAGGGCTGTTCATCCACCTTTGGTGTCTACTTGACACTCAACTCTCACTTGGGGCTCCAAGAAGCTGGAGCAGGAAAAGCAACCATACCCTGGCAAAATGTCTCAGCAGATTAAGCCAGGTAGAGGGGTAACTGATAGTAAGTTAGTGAGATGTCTATCCCAAGCATGTGAAGACTTCCCCCTAGGCAAAATGGGTAGATGAGAACAATTTATGGCTGAAGCAGACACTGTGGCACACTTCAAGCTTGGTCAGACATCAAAAGAAACAAGGTCATTCATTGCATCCCCAGCCATTACCAGTCATCCTGTTCTTTTGTCTTTCTACTGGACTTCCGATGACTCTGGAAGAGAGAGTGAGACATTATTCAACTCCGCCTCCTCACCAGCACCTCCAGGATCAAATACAAAATCATCTGATTTTTTTTAATCTAATTTATTTAATTACTCATTTAAAGCTTTCATAATCTAGACCACTTCTCCTCTCTCTCCTCTCCTTTCTTCTTACATCTAACACTTCTAACACTACCCTCAACAGCCACATGTACTCTCTTCCCTCCAGTGACAATGGATGTCACTGCTAGCTATATAAGACCCTCCATCTCTCAGTGGCATAGTCTCAGTATGTTCCCCATCCCTGTAATGCTCTCTCTCTCTCTTCATCTCTGCCTATTCACTTCCCTGGCATCTTTTAAGTCTCAACTCAAATCCTGTCTTCTATAGGGATACTTCCCCAACCTCTCAGAATCCTTTCGTCTTTTACTTTCCTATTTATGCTGTATTTAGCTTGTTTGTACATATTTGTTCCTCCATCAGACTATGAGCAGAGACTGTCTTTTGCCTCTTTTTGTATCACCAGTGCTTCACACAGTGCCTAGCATATAAAAGGCATTTAATAAATGTTTGTTGACTAATTAACCTGGCACATGTTTTTTGCATGTTGTTTCCCCAATTAGACAGGTTTCCCTGAGAGCAGGGACTGTCTTTTGCCTTTGTTTGTGTCTCTACGGCTTAGTACACAGTTCCTGGTACATAGTATGCCCTTAAATGTTTGTTGACTGCCAAGTATTGTGCTAGACATTGGGGAAACAAAAAAAATACAGTATTTGCCCTCAAAACCCTTAGTTTCTAATGGGCTGGTATTCACTTGGGTGTACTGCAGCATCCCCTGCCTCTTATTTTAGTCTCTTCCGACTTCCTTCAGAAAATGACCCATATCTGGCTCTAAGAGGTGAGTGCTGGGCTAAGAGGAGAGCAAAAGGGAATGGTTAGATAGTGCTTACATTTATGATAATGCACAATTCAGAATCCACCCACCTTTATTCCAATGAGTTCAGACTTTCCATACTTCATATCCTGGATTTTACACGTCATCTTCCCTAATTTTAAAACAAGTTATTTGTATCCTCAATGTTAAGGGATAATGAACATGGAAAGGAAAACCTAAAAATATTTATAATAAGTAATTTATACATATTTATTTATATGTAGCTTTGGATCCCAAGCACATTGATTCTAGCTCTAGACTATCTGCTTATGCCCAGCTAGTGGTGGGAAGCAATCTGGTCACCTGTGAAGATTGGTTTTGAAATAAGGAAGTTGATTGCGAGGCATATGCCCCAAGGAGGTCAAAGAAATAAAGATCCCATATTACACCAAAATATTCATAACTGCAATTTTGGAGGTAATAGAAAACAAAGTAGGTACTTCTCAATTAGGGGACAGCTAAACAAATTGTGGCTCATGAATGTAATGAAATATCACCATGCACTAAGAAATGACTGTGCAAAACCCAGAAAAACATGGACTGATACAGAGTGAAGTAAACAGAGCCAAGGAATGAGTATCCACATATGATAACCATGAAAATGACAACAAAAAAGAACAACATAAACCTCACTGAGCTCTGTGAAATTAGAATAACCCAGCTTGGCCTCTCCCTCTGCTCTCTGCAGACATGGAAGTATGGGCCACAAAAAATCCAATCTGCAACAAAGGACAACTGAGGCACAGCTTTGAATTATTAGGAAGAAGATAGTGAATTATGACTCTTATAGCATTAACATAACCAAATCAAACTTAATTCTGTTCTACTTAAGTCAGTGATACAATCACTGATAACCATAAATCTGATAAATCATAATGAATTAGGAAGTACTGATTAAATTGAGTAGGAGCATAAGAATTAAGACTCACAATTCCTCTCTTTACTAAGGTTTAAGGACACACAGAGAGCAGTCCTTTGTGGATGATAGAAGATACCAGAAGGGGTAGTCCTCTGAGTAACAACAGGAGGGGAAGAGCATTATATTTTATTTTCATGTTCTCTTTTGTACCATAGTTTTGGTTGGGTATTTTTAATACTATTTTCCCCCAATGACAAGTAGAGACAATTGTTAACATTCATTTTTCAAAAATTTTGAGTTCCAAATTTTTTCCCTCCATCCCTCACCTCTCCCCTCCCTGAGACAGTAAGCAATTTGATCTAAGTTATGCATGTGCAATCATGTAATGCAAATTTCTATTAGTCATGTTATGAAAGACACAGACCAAAAGAAAAAAAATGAAAAATGTGAAAAAATAGTATGATTCTATCTGCATTCAGATTCCCTTAGTTCTTTCTCTGGATGTGGATAGCATTTTTCTTCATGAGTCCTTTGCAATTGTCCTGGATCTTTGTATTGCTAAGAATAGCCAAATCATTCACAGTTAATCATTGCACAATATTGCTGTTACTGTGTATAGCAGTTCTCCAGGTTCTGCTTACTTCATTTATATCAGTTCATGTAAGTCTTTCCTGGTTTTTCTGAAAGCATCTTGCTTATCATTTCTTACAGCGCAATAGTATTTAATTACAATCATATACCATAACTTGTTTGGCCATTCCTTAGATGAGGCCATCTCTCAATTTCCAATACTTTGCCACCACAAAAAGAGCTGCGATAGATACTTTTGTGCATTTGGTTTCTTTTCCTTTTTCTCTGATCTCTTTGGGATGCAGACCTAGTAGTGGTGGTGCTGGGTCAAAATACCCTTTGAGAATAGATCTAAATTGTCCACCAGAATAACAGGACCAGTTCAAAACTCCCCCAGCAGTGCACCAATGCCCATATATTTCCACTTCCCCTCCAGCATTTGTTAGTTTCCTTTTCTATCGCATTGGCCAATCTGATGAGTGTGAAGTGGTATCTCAGAAATGTCTTAAATTTGCCCTTCTCTAATCAGTGGTGATTTAGAGAACTTTTCATCTATTGTTGATAGCTTCGATTTTTTTCTGAGCTTCCTTTTATATCTTTTGGCCATTTATCAATTGGGGAGTGGAGGGAGGAATGTAAGGGTGAAGAGTAGGGAACCTATGGAAATGAGGTTTCCTTAAAGTAGCTTAAACAAAAATAATTTAAAGAGGATGAATTTTTTAAAATCCCAATTCAGAAAAAGAAAGCCATATTGGAGACAAGGATAAAAACATAAACCTAACTCATAAATTTACATGTGAATGGATTAATCAATAAAACAAGAGTTACAAATTGATAAGCTGCTTCTTATCAGATTTGCTAAGTTTTTCTCTTCTTTTCTTTTCTTCTCTCTTTTCTTTTTTTTCCCCTTTAAAAAATAATCTTTGTTACATGAGATGACTCTCGTGAAAAGGAGAGGGATACTAGAAGAAATTAGTCACTGTAACAACAAATTATAGCAATTAAAATTTTTAAAAGAAAAAAGAAACAAACTTGATATATATAGATAGGGTAAGAAGGATCACAGTCTATATCACCAATAGACATTGCATTGCACAAAAGATACCCGAGCTAACTTCTTTGGCATTCAAGGAACCAATTAAAACAGTTCTTGTAAACAAAAGTATCATTTTAATGGTGGGATGCACTATTCTTACAGACAATACAGAACATCATGGGCTTATTTTGGGAGTTATCATAGTAAGGCATTCTAAAAATTTAAGCACAAAGGGGCCATGTTATATCCTTCAAGTATAGGAAATTTCATGAGCTTATGAACTAAAAAGTAAAGGCAGAAACAGACTGAGTGGATGAATGGTGCAGTTCAGTCATAGCTGGTGCAATGAAGGAAAAGTGGACCCAAAAGACTGAGATGCAGAGGTGCAAACAGCAGTGGTGGTAGATTTGCAGTTATTTGTGGAGGTGAGGATTCAGATGGGCAAGGCCCAAGCTGTGATGGCTGCAGGGGAATGGAAATGGAGCTATCTTCCTTATGTTCATGAACAGGCAATTGTTTATGAGCAAGCCCACCTAGACGTGGACAACACTTGGCAGATGTGAAATGCTGAGGTAGCATTTCTTCAAGTCACAAACTGAACAATTTAGACAGATAGGATGATGGTGCAGCCCTTACTGTTCCTTCATCTGAGACTGTTCTTTTTCTTTGCCACAGTTTTAAAGAAATACCCATAGCTGTCACAACACAGGGCCCCATACCCATAACTGTAAGCAAACCCACTGGAGACCAAAGAAAGAAAGATCAAGTGTCGGGAGAGTTTCATTGGCACAAAGTGAGATGGTCCCAATACTGGAGGAGAATCAGTAACCTATTGGGAGATGATCCAGGAGCATAGTAAGTCAAGCAAGACAGGAAAAGAGGGACACAGGTGTATCAGGAAGAAGGAGGGATAAAGGGAAGACAGGGCTTTCATTCTCCTTTGTGTTGGACTAGCAGCTGGGATAGACGGACAGAGCAAACCATAATCAAATCCTACGAGGACAAGAGTCTTCGTAAACTTTCATAAAGTGGACATAGTAAAGGGAAAGTCTAAGGTAATCAAGGTTGGTCTAACAACTACCACTACTGATGAATCCATGAGCAGTTAAGCTTCCTCACTTGTTCAGACAGCAAACTGAGCAATGTCTCCTAGCTTCCTAGTGAAGAGATTAATAGGGTAGTTGTTCCTTTGCAAACATCAAAATTAGTTTTTTCTCAATCTGTGGTGGCCAAAAAAAGCAGCATAGGCTTGACAGATAAAAATTTCCAAATGACAACTGGCAGGAACCAACACACCAAATAGGTGCTTGGTAAAATTTGGGTTGAGATGTAGAAAGCACAGGAGTTAAGGAATCCTCCTGTCAGAGGTTAAAGTATGCTTGTAATCTACATCCAGCCAAAAGGCATGAAGGATTGTTGAGCCATGGTTGATAGATGGATAGGAAGGGTCACCAGAGGTAGTTGTAGTACAAACAAACTGATCTTCTTGAGTATCTTGGGCTTGCAGACTACTTCCAGAGAGTGGAACAGCCATCATGCTAGGATAACAAAATAGTCAGAGATTAAAACTAATAAGAAAACATTAGACTTCATAAGGCAATAGTAGAGTAAACAGGTCAGCCTAGGGATTGGTAAAAAAGGTATCCCTCTTTCCATCGTTCAAAAGTTTGCATAACCAATTGCATTAAAGCATTTGTTTGATTTTGTAAGGAGTTAATAGAATCATGGATAAAATGGGGAATGTAATCAATTTGAGTTGGGGGAAAGAAATTCAATTTCCCTAGAGCTATAATTTATCTCTTTATTTTTAGGGATAGATTCGGTGGCAGTTTTGATTAATGTAGAGAGGTTCCTGCTACCTGAATGTGGCTTTGCTTAACCAACTTCTTTAGAAGGTCTGCTTTATTAGGTCCCTCAGCCTTCATTATTCCTTTTCTCATTCCTAGCCAATAACATTTTTTCAAATAGCATGCTGAATACTTCTTCTGGTTTTTCTTATTAATAATGCAATTACCAGTCCAGTTAAAGAAGACGCTTCTTTCCTACAACAAGTAAAAGCACCACAATGATATCCACAATGATCTCCACAAACACCACAGAAATAATTTGAGAGAAAGGAAAAGATAGAAACAGTAGGGAGACCAAAGTGTAGGCCAAGTCCTTGGAATTAAATATTGAAGAGCTAGACAGACCTTTCAGTGTCCCATTGGAAGTGGGAGGACCCCACAGATGGCCTGTCATCCATAAGATACATGTCTTTTAAAAAATATTTTATTTTTTCCCTAATTACATGTTAAAATAATTTTTAATATTTTTTAAAAGTTTTGAGTTCCAAATTCTCTCTTTCCCCCTCCCTAAGAGAGTAAGTGATCAGATGTAAGTCACACATGTACAATCATGTAAAACACTTCCATATTAGTCATATTATTCAGAAGACTCAAGAGAAAAGGAATGAATGTGAAAATTAGCATGCTTTAGTCTGTATTCAAACAATATCAGTTCTTTCTCTGGATCTGAGTAGCATTTTTTATCATGAGTCTTTTGGGATTGTCTCCGATCATTGTATTGCTGAGAATAGCTATCATTCACAGTTCTTCACTGCTCCATATTGCTGTACGTAGTAATATGTACAGTGTTTTCCTGGTTCTGCTCACTTCACTTTGCATCAGTTCAAGTTAAATCTTTGCTTGTCATTTCCTATACCACAATAATATTCCATCACAATCATAAACCATAGCTTGTTTAGCCATACCCCAATTGATAGGCATCCCTTCGATTTCCAACTCTTAGCCAGGTAATTGACAGCGTTATTTCTAGATATACTGGAAAAAAGCTCATGCTACTGAGAACAAACTACATATAGAATTTAATGTGAGCAATAATAATACAGAATACATGGACATCTTAAAGAAGACTACTCTTTTTTGTAATACATGGATCATAGAAGATTAAGAAAGGGAGTCAGTTCATTAATTTGTGTCCACACAAGTGAAGAAATAAATTGTACTTTCTCTTGAGGAAGAAACTCGATTTCCTGCCGAAGAATCTCCAAATGGGTTCTAGTTGTCTCGGGGAGTCATACCAGCTTGATAATACTGTTTAAGGTGACAAGCTGGACAAGTTTGTTGAATAATCATTGGTGGAATGCTTACAAAATTGACTTTTTCCACTTCCTTTTAAGATCTGGTTTCCAAAGAAGCATTTACAGGAAGCACATGCAGGACTCTTATAGTGACCTTTGGTAGCTTTGTCACCACAAACCACACAATGCTTCTTCTGGGGCAACTCCAAGTCCTTATACATGGGCTTGGAAAGAACAGCACTTAGGTGAGGATGTCCAGTCAAGTGTGAGGAAGACAAAGTACCCTGCTGACCCATGAACTCCAACCTCGGAGAAGAGAGTCCTAAGGAGGTAATAACTTCTACCAGATCCTCCTGGAATTCAGATAACTGAAGCTCTTCACAATCCTGGGCCATAGCAGGCAAGACCATAGCAAATCATAGACAGAACCTTTGGAGAGAAAAATAATCAGTACTCAGAGTTCAATATTGAAATCAACCTTGAGGTCAATTTAGAGGTACATGTAGTACAGCAGCTAATACACAGCCAGAAAAGGAGGATGATGCCCAGAATAGTTAAAGTCTATCTGAAAATAAAGGAGAAAATTCCACTGTCTTAGAGCAGGTTGGTGATGCCAAAAAACCCCCCAAAAACCAAGATGAAAAGTCCCACAATTTCCACTACCTGGGGTGACGTGGGTTTCATGAGCTATTTTTTAAGTATCATTCAAAATTCTTTGGAGCTCATGAACATTCCTGATGATGTTACCTGATATAAGAACAGTGGGATTGGTTAATGATGGCACAAGTTCCCTCTTGTGCAGCAATTAGAATGTTTAGTGTCATTCATTTTCTGTAGGCATAGGAGCTACCAATTCAAGTTCTGCCCTAAGCCAGAAATGGCAGCCGTGGTGAGTTGAATGTCTGCGGACGTATCCTGAGCATGTCTTTGAAATTCACCAGATAAATTCCTGCCAGAATCTATCACCACAGTCATTCCAGATTAGGAATTACAGTCTACAAAAAGCGATAATCTACAGTACACCAAGGTGTGCTACAGGTTTATTATCACCCACCCACATTTTGCTTCTTTTAGATAAATGTCTTGATGCATCAAAACAAGACCCCATGTTTTGAGTAGTTTTTGTTCCTGATAACCCTAGAGATTGGTCTGTCAAAGTCACAGGTGCACTTAAGATAGGCTATCCCACAGATTCCATGCCATCTTGTAGAAGAGAAGAGGAAGCATCTCTACCACAAACAAAAACTGGCCAGGGTTCACCAGTCCCCATGGTAACTCAACAATCCTTATGATAAAATTAGTAAGATCCTGGCCATTGCAGATGACCACTGCAAAGGAAAGAGTTGAGGGAAGGCCATTATTTCCTTTGAAATGTTGAGTTAAATCACAAATAAAGGAAGATATATTATTGACATCCAGAATAGTGAAAATAAAGTTACTTTACTGAGTGTCCCAAATTAATTTTAGTCATCAGTTTTACGTTTTTAAAACAGTAAAATTTGGTATAGGATTATTTTACTTGAGCCACATTGTGATGTGATAAGTTATAAAATTTGACTAGGAAATATCTGAGGGGCTTAATTTTCATAGAGACTGGAGTGACTCAATTGGATCCCAAGACCTGCTATTTATGGTACATCTAGTAGAAACAAAAGGTGCAAATGGCCCAGTAAAAGAAAGATTACTGCCTCTTACTTGTGGCATGATCTTGCTAGCATTAACAAGAAAAGTCAACCAAGAGTCAAGAGTATCTATGAATTCACTGACACATCCAGCACTCTTGTGGCCCTATAGCTTTATCATGATGTAGTTTATGACCTATATGACTATGCATATCAATAATAGCATTATTCAAAACCCACTCATTCTCAGATGAAGACTCCCATGGATGACAAGGAGGAATTTCCCACATAGGTAAAATTGGTCCAATAAAACATCCCTGCCTCAGAAGTAGAGTTTAACCACCAAAGAGTTCCTGCCCTATTGGAGCCACTGCTCTCAATGGAGTTGAGGGTCTTATGCCAGTACAGGTAAGACCCTGAGCACTCTTTGGGGCACAGATATATGTGATCAAGTTAGAAAGATGCTGTTCTGAGATGACTTCATCATTATGACCATCACTTTCTGAGTCCAAAGCTGGCTTCTTTGTAACTAAGGGAGATAGTATTCAAAACAAATGCATGTTGCAAGCTATCCTTTGGGGTGGGTGGATACTTATCCCCAAGGAAGAGGCAGTAAAAAAAATAAACTGGTCAACATAACAGGGATTATATTGCTAGATGACTTTGCAAGTCTTCCTTTCACCTTTGTGTAGATTTCCCAGATGCACAGGGCTTAGATCCCTCCATATTTTCATATGCTTCAACCATAACTGAATAACTCATGCCCAAAAGTGCTTCAGGATTTTCACACATTCTGATTTCTTTATTTCAGTGTCACCTTTATCTGTCTCTACACATTCATTTGGGGTTTTTTCCTTTTCTTTCTTTTTGGAGGTGATTGGTGTTAAAAGCCTTGCCCCGGGTCACACAGCAAGTGTCTGAGGCTGCATTTGAACTGAGGTCCTCCTGACTCCAGGGTTATTTTCAAAATATATTTCTTTTATTATGGAACGGCACTCATCTAATTGGCCATAATTAGTACACATTAGATTGAGTCCCTTTTCTTGGAACATGTATCTCCTGCTTGAGTCAGGAACATCACCATTCCAACTAGTAAACCATTTATTATAACAATGATAAATTCCCAATGGAGTTAGTACAATGATCAGTCATGACACTGAATCCACAGAAGAAAAGGTACAGGCTGCTCATTTACCATGATGGCGCAATGGGGGATATGACCTACATCTTTGCATGATCTTTCTCATTTGCCACATCACAATGGCAATCAGCATATAGCAAATAATCTCCAGCCTTTTGGGGAGAAACAAAGGGCTCTTTTAGCATAAACTTTATAAGCAAAGCTGTCCTTCCCTTTGCAGGTATAGATGTACGCTAGAGGAGGAGCGTCGCCATGGTAAAAGATTGGGGCAGCAAAATCAAAAGTGAAAGTAATGCCTAAGAAAAACCTCAAAATATCTTTAATATGATTATACAAGTGTAACTTATATATCAATCAGATTGCTTGCTGTCTTAGGGAGTGGGGAGAGGAAGGAGAAAAAAAATTGAAACTTGAAATCTTATAAAAGGGAATGTTGAAAACTAAAAATTAATTTAAAAAAAGGCAACCCTCATCTGTATTCAGATATTATCTCAACTATCATCATAAATCCAAGCAAAAGACTAAACAGGAGTACCAAAATAAAAGTAAAAAAAGTAAGTGCCCCCACCCCTATGCTTCTGAAGTAGATGTTGTCACCAGGACAGAAATCATGCAGTGAAAAGTCTAAAGGTCCACTCTGAACTACTGCTCTTCATCATATAGGAAGCAACAGAAGCCACCCCCATTGAACAAGGATGTATACACCAGAGGAAAAGGTTTTGCTTTTATGAGAGTAACCAAAAAAGCATTTCTGCTACACAGATAGTACAAAGCCAAAGGGAGAAAGAATATCCAAGCATAATTTACCAATCATATCCTTAAATTCTTAGTCATATGTTCAACTTGGCCAGAATTGAGATGGCATGGAGAACTTAGGAGAGATGCCCAGATTAGAATACACTTGAGAGAGATTTGGGCATCAAGAGTAGATGCAGGTAGGTGGCCCATACCTGGGCACAATTTCCTTGATGAGAACCTTGGTCACAAAGGCAGTTGTGGCTTGTCAAGCACAAGACAGTGTTTATAATGACCTGCTTTGGGCATGTTAACAAAATTAATCAGCAAGTGTTCAAAAGGGATATAAGCAAAAGGACAGCCACCAAAAGTGGTGGCTTGAAATGCATGTTGATTGAAAGCCAGAAAAGTTGGACTTCTAGGCTACTGGGAGAGATGCCTGAAGCAATCCATTCTCAGCTAATTGAATCAATTATCCCTTGTGTGCCACAATGGCCTCCCTCCTTATTAATGAAAAGGCATGCCTGGGGATAGAAAACCCGGGGAGGAGTGGCTTACCCTCTTCAGTCACCCAGACCCCGGAGACCTGTTTAGCCTTGTATTGCTGTTTCCATTTTTCAACCTCACCATCACCGTGGGGAACAGGATGCCATTGCTTGAGGTCGCAGCTGTTGGAAAAGAGAGGTTGGTAAATTATGGAAAGTCATTGAGATGAAGCAATGGAGAAAGACTTTCTAGAGCAGCTAACTTTATAACACGTTTGCCCAGGAGAGAGAGGGGGGGGGAGAGAGAGAGACAGAGACAGAGACAGACTGGGCCAGTACTATTGACATAAGCAGAACAATAAACAACAGCCTAGGTCTAGTCTACATTGGTAATAATTGCAACCACAACATCCTGATGGCATGACAAACACCAAAGGTGTAGCGAAAGTCATTGTACATGGTAGGACTCTTTTCGGCAGCAAAGTGACAGACTTGAGTAAAGGGAATCAGCTCAGCAGCCTGAGCACTTAGATTAGGGGGCAACGGAGCTGCCCAAACTGTGCTAGGATCAGAGACCACAAAAGTTCCAGCATAATATTTGCCGTCTTTCATGAAGGAAGAGCCATCAATATAGACAACATAGTCTGGAGGCACATCAGCAAGGTTGTTACAAGGCTCCCGGGCCAAATCAACAACTAAGGTGCAGTCTTGTGAAGGTCACCAGAAATAGGGAGGTCAGGGAGCAGTGATACAGGATTGACAATAGAACAGTGTTTTAGGGTGATGTCCTCTTTCCCCGACAAAGTCACTTCATACCTTGCAAACCTTTGATGGGAAAAGTCTGGGGTCTGACGGTACTACAATAGAGCCTCAATCTCAAGGGGGGGTACTGCACCACTAAGGAACATGCTTGGACCAGATTACATGCTTTCTCTAAGAGGGTGGTAGGATATTAGTTGGGACATGAAGAATATCCAAGGAAGCCAGGAGGCCCACTGCTATGTTATCCAGTTGAGCTGAATAAGCCATAGGGTGCAATGAGGTTCCCAATGGTTGACTTAGGATCCCAGAAGCCACCTCCCTTCATTCATATACAAAGAAAATGAAGGGCTTACTGTAACGTAGGATTTCTAAGTCAGGAACAGACAGTTATGCTTTCTTAAGATGGGTCAACACAGCAAGATGCTCAGGACTCAAGATGCAAAGCTTCAGTAATGTGATCTTTAGTCAAAGAAACAAGAGGTTTAGTAATCTCATCAAATGATGGGATCCACTAATACAAATTACTGTACCCATTAAATCATAATGAATTGAGTAAATACTAGTTAAATTGGGTAGGACGTATCAAGATAATTCTCACAGAGGACCATAGGTATGGAACAATGTGTAAATTGTATGATTGCCCAATTCTGTTGATATGTTCGTTGACTCTGCAAATTTTTATTTTTATTCTTTTATTTAAAATCTTTGTTACAAGGGATTCCCTGATTAGGGGAGAGAGGAGGAATATATTTGGGCATAAAGAAATAAAAAAATAAAAGCTACTAACATGAGATTAAGAAAGAAACCTGTCATTCCTTTGCTCGAAAAGCTCTAGTGGTAC
Source organism: Potorous gilbertii (assembly GCA_028658325.1). Lineage (NCBI taxonomy): Eukaryota > Metazoa > Chordata > Mammalia > Diprotodontia > Potoroidae > Potorous > Potorous gilbertii. Next base: position 119,725,674 of record CM053769.1, read on the forward strand.
CCTACTGCCTCTATATTAAAGTCCACTTTTCCTTTTGGCATCTAAAGATCTTCATGATGGGGCTCCAGGCTCATTCCATATTGTCTCCTTTCCTACTTTATGTTCCGATGGAATTTTTCTCATGAAAAGACAATTCATTTTCCTTGGCTTTGCTTCTTAGTATCTCTACAAAATTCACTTCTCGCTAGTGCATGTTAGAAGATACTTTGAAGTTACCTTGCATGTATTTTGCATTTATTTTTATGTATCTGTTGCTTCCTTTGTTAAGCGAGGTCCTTGAGGGAAAGGATGGTTTGCTTTCCTTCTCTAGCACAGGGTGCAGCTTGTGGAAGGTGTTTAATAAATGCTGTTGATGGATTGACATGTATTGTAATAAACAATAACACATGTATATGGGTACAACATTCATAAAGCTTACAAAATAATTTCCTCCTAACAACCTTCTGGGGTAGGTAGAGGTTTTATTAACCTCATTTTACAGATAAGGACCCTTTCATTCTTTATATGCTTTTCCTCAAGAGATAACTAATAAATACCTGTTAACTGAGTGTACATTAAAACCACTCAAAATGTGCTGAATCACCTATGGAGAACACAACAGTCTTCTCTTTCTGCCAACTCCAATAGTGCTTTGTCTGTATTGCTCATTCTGCACTTACATGTGCAAACCTTACTTAAGAATTATACAAATGTTTCCTATTAAGACTCTCTGACTTTTCATTTCCATATGACATCTCAGGGTGGTGTTGAATTCTTCCAGGTAAGGACCAGTTCAGTACCAAACACACAATGAGCATTCAGAAATTCATATTTATGTCATAGGAACTGATATACAAGAGTTTCTCTATAATGAAGATGACATGGCAGACATATTCCACAAAAGCACGGCCTAAATCCCTCTACATAGGTAGCTTAAGTTGCATAGTGGATAGAGCACTGGACTTAGACTCAAGGAAACCAGAGGTCAGATAAATTAACAACTATGTACAAGATAAATGCAGGATAAATTAGACATTATCAACAGAGATAAGGTAATAGGGGATTGGGAAAGGCTTCTTGTAGGTGGGATAGTAACTGGGACATGAAGGAACCCGACGAAGCCAAGAGACAGAGATAAAGAGATAGTATTGCAAGCATGGGTGACAGCCAGTGAAAATGCTTGGAGGCAGGAGATGGGTATCTTAGTCAAATAGCAAGGAGGCCAGTGGTGTTGGATCAGAGTACATGGAGAGGGGTAGGCAGAAAGGGGAGGTATAAGTTTTAAGAAGACTAAGCAGGAGGACAAATTATGAAGGGTTTTGAACTTCAGAGAATTTTTATGTTTGGTCCTGGAGGTGACAGAGGGCTACTAGAGTTTATTGAGTAAGAAAGCATAGACAGACCTAGGCTTTGGAAAGATCCCTTCAGTAGCTGAGTGCAGAATGAACTAGAATGGGAAGAAACATGAGGCAGGGGAGCAACCAAGAGGCTATTGAAATAGTCCAGGCAGGCATGAGCAGATTATCAGTAGTAGTAGAAGAAAGAGATATATGTGTGAGATGTTTGGCAGGTGCAATCTTATCTTGGCAACAGGCTAGATACAGGGAGAGCAGGAATAAGGATGGTGACCAAGATGGCACCTAAGAAACAAGCCTTAGTGATGGAGCCTAGTGATGCCCTTAACAGCAATAGAAAGGAAGGTTGGAGAGAAAAGACAATGAAGTTGTTTGGGGCATGTTGAATTTAATGTGTTTAAAGTACAACCAGTTCAAGATATACAATAAGCAACTAGGAATGGGAGACTGGAAGTCAGCAAAGAGATTAAGACTAAAAACATAGATTTGAGAATCACCAGCATGGAGATGAAAATTGAATCCATTAGAAATGATGAGATTACCAAGTAAAGTAGGATAGAGGAAGAAGAGGGGCCCGGGAGAGAGTCTTGTGGGATACCTATGTTTAGAGGGCATGATCTGGAGGAGAATCCAGCAAAGGAGCTGAGAAGGGGTCAAATGGGTAGGAGAACCAGAAGTAATATCATAAAAAGCTAGAAAAGAGTGATTGAAGAGGGAGAAAAGATCACTGGATTTGGCAATGAAAGAGATCATGGGTGACTGGAGAGAGCAATCCAGTTAAATAATGAAATCTGAAGCCAGTTATAGAGTTAAAAGTCAGAAGAAAAAGGAAGTAGAGATACTTATTACAGAGTATTTTCAAATAGTTGAGCCACAAAAGGCAAGAGAGATATGGTATGATAGCTAATGGGAATGGATAGATTGCGGGGGGAAAGGCAGTCCTAATATGGAAGGTGGTACTTGAAGTAAGACTTGCTAAAGGTTTCTAAGAGTTGGAGGTGATAAGGGTACTATTCCAGTTACAGGGGGAACAACATGGATTATTTAAAATAATTAAGGACAACTAAAAGAGATATGGAAATTGTGGCAATGAAGTTACATATGTTGAAATGGAAAGGAAAGTATGCGGAGCTCCAAGGGCAATTAGGTGATGCAATGGATAGAGCATTGGGCTTGGAATCAGGAAGACTCATCTTCCTGAGTTCAAATCTAACCTCTGACACTTAGTAGCTGTGTGATCTTGGGCAAGTCACTTAACCCTGTTTGCCTCAGTCTCCTCATCTGTAAAATGAGCTGGAGAAGGAAATGGCAAACTACTCTAGTATATTTGTCAAGAAAACCCCAAAATGGGGTCAGAGATTAGGATATGACTGAAACAACTAAACAACATGGGTAACCCCTAAAAGTCTCTGTAAGACTTCAAGAAAAGACTGTGACAAAAGTGGACAGCATTATCTACCTAGTGCCCAGAAAGGGTTGCAAAAAGCCAAGAAATGCAAACAAACACAATACAGTAAATACCACAATACGATGAGTTAAACATAGAGTAATCAGAAGGGAAGGGAGACTCAGGTCATTGCACAGAAACAAAAGTAGAGCTGAAAAGGACCTTGGAGACCATCCCAATCCATCTCCCTCATTTTACATTTCAAGTTTTCAAAAACTTGAAAAACAAACATAGGAAGTGATTTGGTCACCATTAAACAAAAACTAAAAATATTTTAAATTTATAGACATTTTCAAAAGAGTACTACATCTCACTTAATTCTCCTAACTCCAATTGTCCATCATCTTCTCTCCTTCAAAATGCCCTCTCCTCTTTTCCTTTTAAATCAGCAATCATTTAAATGTTTACTGTGTACCGGGCACCGTGCTAGACAAAAGGAAAAAGACCAAAAAAGGACCGAAATAATCTCTGATCTCAAGAAGCTGACATTCTATTAATTGGTAGAAATTTTCAGTGGTAGAAAGGTTTTTCCTTTTTTTAAATTAAATTTTAGATTTTTAATCAGTTAAAAAAAATCTTTTTCTACATGAGACAAAAAGAAAAAGAAAACCTACATTGCCAAATTATAGCCAAGCAAAAGTTCCTTCGTTGGCCATGTGCAAACAAACAAACAAAAAAACAATTCTCAATCTTCACTCTTAAGTCCTTTACCTCCCTCTCAGAGAACATGTTTCTCTATGAGTCCTCTGGAACCATAATTTAATTGCTCACTGGACTAACAAGAATTTTTTTTTAATTTTTAATTAATTTATTTTTAGTTTTCAACATTCATTATTTTTAGTTTTCAAAACTCATTCAGAATTTTTTTTTGGTAGCAATCAAGGCTTAAGTGACTTGCCCAGGGTCACACAGCTAGTAAGTGTCTAAGATCACATTTGCACTCTGGTCCTCCTACCTACAGTGCTTTATCCATGGTGCCACCTCCCCTCTCTTGATCAGAATTCCCAAGTCTTTTAGAATTATTTATCTTTACAATATTGTTGCAACTATGTAAATTGTTCTTCTGGTTCTGCTTACTTTACTTTGTATCTCTCTTCCCAATTTCCCTGAAACCTTCCCCTTTTTCATTTCATACAACACAGTGGTAATTCTATCGCATTAATATACAATAGTTTTTTTTTGTCCATCCCCCAATTGATGAGCACCATCTGTTTCCAATTATTTGCCACTACAAAAAAAAGCTACTATATTTTTGTACATCCTTAAGAGTTTGTTTTACTTGTAACTAATCCTTCCTTTAATCTACCCTTGTTTTTATTCCCTCTGCTCTCTCCCTGTTTCCCTGTTGCATGATAGGTATTTCTATACCCAAGTCTGTGAGTGTCTTGAGTATTCTTCCCTCCTTTTACCAGTTCAGATGAGAATGAGATTCAAGCATTAGTCACTTCCCTCACCCCTTCAATTTGTAAAGACTTCTACTTGTGGACCCCTATACTATCATTTCTCCCATCCTTCCTCTTCCCCTCCCTTTTTATGCTTCTTTCATAATACAACCTCTCCCAGCCTCTTTTTGTGATCCCTGATGATAGGGTTCTAAGAAGATACAAGTATCATTTCCCCTATATTAGACTATAAACCATTTATCCTTATTTAATCACACAAGCAAGCAATGTTGAGACACTTGCTTGTATTTTCTTTCTTTTCTTCTTTTTTTTTTTCAAACTCTTGTGTTTGTACTTCAAAGTTCCTCTGCAGCACTACTCTTTTCATCAGGAATGCTTACAAGTTTTCTATTTCATCAAGTCTATTTTTTCCTGTTGGATTATGTTCACTTTTGTTGGTTAAGTTACTCTTGGCGGTAAATCTATATGCCTTCTCTTCTGGATTACCACATTCCAAGCTCTCTGCTCTTTTACTGTGGTGGCTGTTAAATCAAACTTCTGGATGCTTGCAGCATTTTTCTCCACTTGACTCAGAATCTCTGGATGTTGGTTATAACATTCTTGAGCTTTCACTTTGAGGTTTCTTTTAGGAGGTGACTAGGGATTCTTTCTGTTTGCCCTTGGAATTCTGGTTTAAGAGATCTGGGCAGTTTTCTTTTAAGTTTTCTTGAAGTATGATGTCTATACTCTTGTTTTGGAAATGGCATTCAAGTAGTCCATTATTCTTAATTTTTTTTCTCCTTGATCTGTTTTCCAAGTCAGATATTTATTCTATGAAATACCTTACATTGTCTTTTTTTTTCCAGTCTTTTGACTGTTTTAGTATTTCTTGATGTCTCATGGAGTCATGTCTTCTAATTTTCAGGGAGTTTGATGCTAGGGCAAGGTTTTGTGCCTCTTGTTCCAAGCCATTAATTTTCTTTCCAATTCTTTTTCCCATAGCTCTCATTTCTATTTCTGAAGAGGAAAAAGACAGTACAAGAATGGGACCATGGAGGAAAAGAAAACAATCTCTGCCCTCAACCTTCTTCCAACTATTCTCCTTACCCTTAGGGAACAAACAGTCGAGGGGGAGAAGACTTTAATTATTGCATATGCCTCAGCCTCTGATATAATTGCTTCATTTCACTTTAACACTTAAGAATCTAATTCTTATCCTCAATGTCTTAGCTGTTGACTTAGACATTGTCAGTGACCCTGGTGATCTCTAGGGGTAGCCTATTCTACCTATTCAATCCACCAATTCAATATGCCTACCAATTCATAAGGACTTACAAGCACATTGTTCAGTTGTTTTCATTTCTGTTGGACTCTTCATAAGCCCATTCCGGGTTTTCTTGGCAGAGATATTGAAGTAGTATAATGGCCATTTCCTTCTCCAGGTCATTTTACAGATAAGAAAACTGAGGTAAACAGGGTGAAGTGACTTGCCCAGGGTCACACAGTTGGCAAATGTCTGAGGCCACATTTGAACTCAGGTCTTCCTGACTCTAGTGCCAGCACTCTGTGTCACCTAGCTACCCCTATTAAGCATCTACTGTATGGAAATCAGTTCTCTCAGGAGCTCAGTTTCTTCATCTGTAAAATGATGAGGAAGATGGAAAGGATGACTACTAAGTTCTTTCCATCATTAGATTGATTATCCCCTGAGTATCTCCCCCCATTCAGTAAACATTTACTAAGTTTCTCTACTACGTGCAGACATTGTGAGGGGTACCAGGGAAGCAAAGACAAAAGTTAAAAATGTATGCCCTCAAGCTTACATTCTACTAAGGGATATAAGAACACAGTTAAAATACAGAGGAGAAACTAAATTACATCACATTATTCCAAAATAATTTCAAAGGCAGAGAGACCCCTACAACTAGTGTGTCTCTGTTCTGCCTTGGAACCCATTTTTCAAGCCTCTCACTGATTAAGGTGAATCAGAGAGTGAAGGGTTAGTCTTCAGAGTAGCCAAACCTGCTAAAAGTGTAGTCGCAGAGAGCTCAGAGTCAGCTCTTGGGAGGGTTTCCAACAGCAAGGGAAAGAGGAGGTTTCTGGCTCCTTCCCTCCCCATCATCAAATGAAGCTAGGGAGGAAAGCCCCGAGTTTGGGGATCCTATTTAAGAGACAGCAGGCTCCAGGTGCGAGACTGGGAGGAAACTCTAGAGTGAAGGAAGAGCATATGCAGACGAAGCAATAGGTCTCTTCTGGCCATTGTCTGTTACAAACAGAAAAAGAAAGGGGCGAAACCAAGAATGTAGAGGGAGAAAATGTCAACACACACTTAGATCAAGACCTTGGTGACTGGAAACATAACAAAAGGAAAGAGGAAAAAAAATTCAGGAAAATGTACTTAACCCTTTGTCCAGAATCTGGATGTCAGCTGTTTCTGGATCTGTACTGGACAAACCTTGAGGTTCTGCCATCCACTCAGGAGAAGGGACTTTTTTCGGATGATCCAGGAGTCCACACAAGTTTGGCAACTGTGGGAATAATCAGAAAAACCTGTTAAGGGCCCTAGGGAGAAAGGAGGTGGGGGAAGTGAACAGGTGCAATTTCCTGAATTCAGCAAAGGAGATGACACCACTTCCCAAATACCTGTAACAATGACTGATTAGTATGGCGCCAGTTTTCAGATAAAGCATACAGGTCACTTGAGATGTACAATTGTGAGAAAACTCCTTGCATCAGTCTGGATCTGAGTTTCTGGTCAGTATAACCCAGGTCCTTGGTTAAGGGTCTCTTAAGCAGCAGGGAGAGTTGATCCAGTTTCCCAGCCATGCAAGGCTAGGCTCAAACAATGCAATAAGGTTTTCTCCCGATTCCCACAAATGAATAAATTTTCTCCCAAGAAGTCGAACTAGACCCATAACTGAATAGATACTAAACTAATTCCAGGTTTGAATGACAAGATGGAGTGGTTCACTCAGTTCCCACTATTAACCACTTGCTGTCCTAATCCCCTTATTTCACTCAATTTTCCCTCATTTTTACTTTATGGGGGAGTAGGGAACCCACTCTCTCCAAGGATCACTTATTAATAAACCGAATCTATAAGGTTTTTCATAAATTCATAATCATAATTATGTTACGTTACATTAATATCAAGTTATGGATCAAACTATTTAGAGGACTCACAATGGATTAGTTTTGAGAAGGTAGATTCACATGTCACCAAGGTAACCAAGAAAACTTAAACATCGTGAAACAAAAGACCAAAGCAATATAATAACTATCATGGTTATTAACTAATATCAAGTCTCCTTGTGTCCTGGTAACCCATTGTCAATGCTCATATAATCAGACATTCTGGGTCCCAGATATCTCACGTAGTTTCAGGTCCCTAGATA
>CM053769.1:119733731-119777747 GCA_028658325.1 Potorous gilbertii
GTCCCAGATATCTCACGTAGTTTCAGGTCCCTAGATATCTTCTCTTGGACAATGGTCATCCCCTTCCAACCCCCCCAGGACATCTCTGAAGGGGACTCTGCTTCCCTGGTTTCAAATCTAGAGGTTCCTAGATATTTCTGCTGGTAATATGACAAATACAATTTAGTACAATCACAAATTTGGTTCTCCAATTTTTTTTTAATTTATAATAGTATTTTTCTATAGTTATATGTAAAGACAATTTTTAGCATTCATTTTTACAAAATTTTGAGTTCTTTTTCTCCCTTTCTCCTCTCCCCTCTTCCTAAAATGGTAAGCAATTTGATATAGGTTACATATATTCAATCATGTAAAATTTATTTCCGTATTAGTCATAGTTGTGAAAGAAACAGAACAAAAGGGAAAAAACGCATGAAAATAGTATACTTCAATGTGCATTCAGAGTCCTTCAGTGGTTGCATCATGAGTCCTTTGTAATTGTCTTGGATCAATGGACTGCTGACAATGTTAAGTCATTCATAGTTGATCATCATCCCATGTTGCTCTTACTGTGTACAATGTCATCCTGGTTCTGCAACCTTGACCCTTTTTCTTCTAAGAGCTGAATTGCTTTTCCAAAAGAGTAAGCAGTCATCCGATCAGATTTTAGTACAAAAGGGATCTGGAGCTTTGTTACTGTCCTGGACCACTCCACTTTAGGAGATGCCTTCCTTGTGAGGCAGTTGTGTCCTCCAGTTACCTAGATAAAAGGTCACTACAATAGGGAAGGGGGAGGTGCTCCGGAGATAGTTTTAGGAATTGTTCAGCCTTGGTTTTCAAATAGGATGAAGGACATCACTGGGAAAACTGGATTTAAGTGGAATGCCTTAAATCTGAGGTTGTTATCACCTGCTGGGGGGTAGGACAGAGGGGTATGCTGGATCTCTAGAGGTGATTGTTAAATTTTGAGTGTGATTATACATACCTCAGAAATCAGTTAGTTATAAATCATGGATGGTTTATTGTTTTGTTGATTGTTGAGATGCAAGAAAGTCAATGAGGAAAGATAAGGGTGTGACAGGTACTTTTTTCCCTTTGAAAAGCCGTTTATTAAACATTTATCAGATCACTGCCAGGGTGACCTAACACTGAAGGATTACTGCATTACAGGACATCCTCTGAGTAGGATAACTCAGAGGGGATGCTGAAATATGTACAGGGAGAGAAGGGGGCAGATTCAGGAGATTTTGTGAAGACTGAGTGAACAGTTGTTGGGGACTGGAGACAGGTGTGAATGTGAGATGAGGATTTCTATGTAGAAAGAAATTCCTCTAGACATTATAAACAGTTTTGGAGAAGGGTATAAATAAACATAGTAACTGGCCTTGGTATAGAACTAGAGGCCCCACCTCATCTGAAGGGCCTCATTGAGGAAACTGAGGCCCTGGAAATTCCAGCAACTTCCCCAAAGTCACCCCTGTAGTGAGGAGTAGAGCTTAGATCGCACCATCTGGTGCCAAATCCCACTACAACATATTTGGTTTGGCTTTCTGAGAAGGGTTGCCCAACGTTTCTTAGATAGCCTTGTTTTCAGTGACCCAGCACACTTCTCTAGGGGCCAGGAAAGGGGTGGGGTAGGAACATCCAGAGTACACTCTCTCTACAGAAATAAAGTGGGTATACTCCTGGTTAAGTATCGAGGTCCTGCCTTTGGGGCAATGAAAGCCTTACTGTCTAGTGTGAGAAAGGGAAGCCTCTCTGGGAAGGGAACAGTCTGCTCAGCTCTTCTAGGGAAGGGGGTCAAAAACTGTCATGAGAAACTCCACCCCACTATCCACACCCCAGGCAGCTTTTCCAAAGGAGAACAGGGACAACTGTCCCAGCTTAAAAGAACAACCACCACTCTTTGAGAGCAAATGTCCCTCCCCTGGCTGGTTCATATAAATAGCCATGGTTATGGGGCTGGCCTCAGATTTACTGACAAGAAGTTCTCAGTCTCAGGGAAGCCTGTTCCATCTCCTTTTTTCCTTCAATCCTCCATTCCCACCCCCAATCCCCAGTTTATTGTCCAATTAGCTCCCTTATCCTCTGCCCTAGATGTTCAGTTGGTCAACCAGTAACAGCCTGTTGAGGGGGCTGGGACCCTTCCTTCCTAAGTATAAAGGAGTTCTGGGTCTGACAATATTAGAACTGAGAGGGATCTTGCAAGTTGGGAAGCCACAATGGCTCTTGAGTTAAGTTTCACCTCCCTGAAGATTACACTGTCTCCCAAGGTTCAACCTAACCAAAGCTATTTATCTACTACCCCAGGCCCTGCTCTCCTGTATCTGAAATGATGTGCAGAAAGGTCAGCAAACCCCAAGGCTGAGGTCACCTGTTTATGAGGTCTGTTTAAGATCACCAAGTTTATTTCAGCCTATCACCAGGCCTGAGTCATACCAGGGACCCTGTTTTCTCCTTATAATCACTTGATAGAGCAGGAGTTTTTTTACCTACTTAATCCAATGATGAGTTGAGCCAGATACTTTAATAGGATTACAGCCACACCCCCCTAGTCCTAAACTTCACAGTTGCTGCTTCAGGGTTCAGTAAATAGAGCTGGTTGGAAGCTTTGTAGCCCGGGTGACCCAGAACTGAAGCTATGAGAACATCTGGCAAACTTTGGGTCGTCATCTGGAGGCAGCTAGGTGGTACAATGGATGGAAAGTTAGCACCCGAATTAGGAAGATCTTGGTTCAAATGCAGCCTTACGGCTAGCTTGCCTACAACATGGGCAGCCACTGAACATAACATCTATATGCCTCAGTTTCCTAAACTGTAAAATGGGGACAATAATGACACTTGCCTCTCAGGTTTGCTTTGAGAATCAAATGACATCATCCTTGGAAAGCACTCAGCATAGTATCTAGCATATGGCACACAGTAGGTATTTAATAAATGCTTGTTTGCTTCTGATCTAATATTTTCTTTTGGCTCATGCCCCCACCTATGGGGTCCTCCAGAAGCTTGAGAATTTGGTTCATGTCTAGGTCACTACCAAAAAAGGGGACATTTATTAGGTTTGTGACCCTGGGGAAGTCAGTTAACCCTGTTTGCCTCAGTTTCCTCAGCTGAAAAATTAGCTGGAGAAGGAAATGATAAAGCACTGCAATATCTTTGCCAAGAAAATCACAAACGAGGGCACAAAGAGTTGGACACTACTTGACAACTTGGGGTTGAGGCCTCCTTCCCCCATAAGGGAAAAGCACCTAGGTTGCTAGGGAATCAAATAATCTCTTCTTTGATGATGCCTGCCTTCCTATAGGGCCCTCCATCCTTATAGAACTATGCCCAGACTTATCATCCTTTGGACCCAGAAGAAAAACTTCAGATCTCTGGAGTCAACTGTTTTTCTCAGACCTTGCACAGTCCACAAAGCAAACAGTACAAGGATAAGGTCAAGTTTCTTCCTCCACATGGTGAAGCTGTATGGCCTTGAGGAAAATAAAATCAGCATTATTTGGAGGCCATGGGGCTTTTTATAAAATAGAACCTGTGGCTTATAGAGAAAGATGGTTAACTTATACTTACCATATCCTGGGTTGACAGAACTAAGGAAACAGCAGAGATAAGATCCATCTCCGTGAAGAATCCAAGGCACAGCCTAATCATAAGAAGGAGGAAGATAGAGATATCCCCAAGCCAAATGAGTGCTGCTAGGTGGGAAATGAGATAGCTTGCAAGTGCTCCCTCATCAAATAGAGTTTTTGGAGCTTACGGCTCCACCTTCTAATCAGAGTATTGGTTGTTCTCAGTCTTCAAAGAGGACCAAAATGACATCACCATTGTACAGTGAAGTTTCAGTGTGTCTGACTGTGGCTGATCAAACCAATACGGGCTCGGAATACTTTACCACAGGTTGGGCACAGATAGTCCCTGTGAACATTTGGGGTGAATATCCCCAATTTGTACATCCTGTGTTTACTTTGTGCTGTCTCATTTCTGCTTTGCTCAAAGAGCACAGCACCTTTCCTTATGTGGGCACACCATGCTGAGCGGTCCTGTGCCAGTGTCTCCCATGCTGCACAGTCAAATCCAAAGTTCTTGAAAAGGCTACAAGCCAAGACCAAAGTGGAGGGAGTGTTGGTGCCTGATTTTCGGTTTGCAGATGACTGTGCCCTCAATGCAACCTCTGAAGCTGAGATGCAACAAAATATGGATCAATTCTCTGCTGCCTGTGCTCATTTTGGCCTAATAATTAACACCAAAAAAACACAGGTGCTCCATTAGCCACCACACCATCCATATGTGGAATCATCAATGACAACAAATGGAGAAGTTTTGAATGCTGTGGATAAGTTCACTTACCTTGGTAGTGTACTTTCCAGGGATGTTCACATTGACAATGAGGTTGATGCAGGCATTGCCAGAGCTAGTTCAGTGTTTGGGAGGCTCCAAAGAAAAGTTTGGGAGAGAATAGGTATTAGACTGACTACCAAACAAGGTCTGCAGAGCCATTGTGCTGACCTCATTGTTGTATGCCTGTGCAACATGGACAGTCTACAGTCTACCAGCACCATGCCAGGAAACTGAATCGCTTCCATTTGAACTGACTTAGGAAGATTCTGAGGATCACCTGGCAGGATAAGGTACCAGACACTGAAGTTCTTGCTCAAGGTAAACTGCCAAGTATTCAAACTATGCTTCAGAGAGCATAACTCTGATGGGCTGGCTACGTGGTTCGAATGCAAAATGTATGCTTGCCAGTCAGAGGAACAAAGGGTACTGATGAAGTGTGAGCACTTGCAGCATGATAAGATTTCCCAAAGATGTTATTCCTTGGGCTATGGTGGAGATGATTAAGGAAGTTCAAATGAGTGTAGCCAGAAGAGAAATATTTATCAAAACTATTTTCATAATACCAAGATATTTTAATACCTAATATAGTAAATAATATAACTCCCATAAAAACAAAACTCTTGCAATGGGTGGGGGAAGATGATCCTCAATAATTTTTAAGAATGTAAAGGGATACTGAGACTAAAAAGTTAGAGGATGCCTGTCCTAGCTGAAAGAAATCGATAATACTCTGGAAAAAAAAGTTGTAACATTGTGGTGGAAGAGATCACACATGCTTGGAGTATGAAACTCCATTGGCTAGATGTGATCGGCCGTTATACTGATGCATCTTTTTATGCCAGGATAACTTTCCGATACTGCCCCTCCCCCATAGCACTCTCTCTTAATAGAAAGGATACCCAAAATACAGTTAAGGAACTTTTTCAATGCTGTGACATAGATTGAGAAAAAATATTTAACATATTTTAGGCACACCCTTAAGTCCAACCTGTCTCTACCTGCTGAGATTAAAACAGGAAGTGCATTCCACCATCTGTCCTCTGGACCTAACATTGTTCATTGCTTTTGATCTAATTTCTAATGTTATCTATGGCTGCCTTTTGGGAGGCCCTTCCTCTCCTTCTTCCCCTCCTCACTCTATTTATATCTTCATCGGAGGAAGCAGAGCAAAGGATTTAGAATCAGAAGGCTAGGTACAAAATCCTGGCTGAGCTCCTTTCTAGCCATGTAACCTAGGGCAAGTCATTTAACCTATGGTAAATCTGTAAAATGGGGGAGGGATGGGTAGTAGAAAATCTCAAAGGCCCACTAGAAAGTATTGAGCTTATGAGTAGAAATAAATACATATAATATGCATTCATAATAATGTAATAAAATAATGTGTCTTAATAATACATATATCTATCTATCTATCTATCTATATATATATATATATATAGATAGATAGATAGATATTAAGAGAGAGAGAGAGATGGCCAGTCAAGGATCTTTCTGGCTGCAAATCTGTGATTCACTTATTTCAGAGGGAGAGGAAAAAGTCTGGGTTGTTGATACTCTACATGTATGGAGCATATTAAAATTCTTAAAAAGCTTTATTTACTAAGTTGAATATTAGGAAATAATATTTTTCTGGTCTAATAAAAGGTCCTTTCCAGACTTTGAAAAGGGGGTGGGGAAAGAATTTTCATAATAATAGATTAAAAGTGGTAATCAGAGCTTAGAAAAAAGAGATGTTTTGTCTAAATAAGATCATGCCTTTCCCATGCCAGAAGTGACAGGGATATTGACCATTCTAAAGGCAGTCTCCTCTTCTTTATCCCCAGAAGGGATTAGCCTAAAAACTACAGCAGGGAAGTGTCCTCCATTCCATACCCTCTCTGCCTCCTATTTAGAAGAAATTCTAGATAAGATCTTTGGGAGGAGTCCCTTTGATTGCTCAAGGAGGAGTGGTCCAGAAGGGAATCGGATGGTACCTGTGTTACTCAATGAAAAGGAATGTTGATGCCAAACTGTTTTTACCTACTGTGATTTTTTTCTTAGAGAGTCCTGTAACCTAAAAATTGTCTTGAGGCAAAGACATGCTAGAGGACATGAGAAATTTGTCATTTTAGATTTCTTTCTAAGAAATTATTTGGATATTAAAGTTAAATTGGATAAAATTGGTTTTTGACATATTTATGCCTAAAATGCAAAGTATATATTGTTAATTTTTTTCTTTGACATCTAGAATAATCCTGCCCAAATGACATGACAAATATCCTTCTTCAGACCAGTTTTTCAGTCTTTTTTCCAGTACCACTATATCTATTGTCAATATTTCTTTAGTGGAAACCACAAAACTATGGCTGATATTATGGGGGTAAGGGTGTGTAGAGAAACATAGGAGAAATACAAAGAAGTTATGAAAGGTCTCCCTGAAGGCGTATTGGAAGTATCCTGCCACTGTGACTAATGGCCAAGGTGGCCCTTACCTCCAGAACTTCCCTGTGGTTACCCACTTTCACTTCCTGTCTGAATAGTTATGCTTGGAGGCCAAAGGATTAGTTCTGAATGTCTTGACGGTGTTATGTTACTGCAGGTTCCCACCCTTTCCTGGAAAATTTCTACCCATCAGTGCTAATGCTTGAGCCTTCAGAGAAGGGACTCCTATATGGAATGGAGGAAGGGGCATAAGTAGCAAGGGGAGGGGGAGATAGATGACCTTTCCTCTGGGTCCTAAAGTCCAGTCTTCAGCACAGTGTTCCAGTACCAAGGAACAGCCTTATCATTCATAGGTTGGCCCAAACCAGCGCCCCTAAGAACAAAAGTGCAGAACCTGAGAGTTAGGAGGGATGTCACATCTCCAACTTGTTTCTGGCTGAAAATCTCATTAACAACCTAGCTGACAGTTATCTTGGTTTCCTTTAATGATCTCCAAGGTGGCCAACTCAGCACCCCTAAGGTAGCCCCACTCAACTTTGGGGTAATTTCTCTTAATGTGAAACCTAACTTTGTTTACAACAACATGCATTACTCATAGCTCTGACTTCTGACTCTAGATAAAACAAGGTAATTTTTTTATGCTATTGCACAGTCAATAAAATGCATTAAGCACATATTATATACCAAGGCACAACCCAACCCTCTGCCCTCAAGGAGCTCGCAAGACACTGGAGAGGTGGGGAAAAGGGGAGAGGGTACCTGGAGTGAGGGCAGAAGGAAACCCTGCAGCTTAGGCTGATGAGTTTCACAGTTGATGTGATCTTGTACGATGGTAAGTTTCTGAAGATACCCCACCAGAAAAGCAAATAGTGTCCATACATAATGAAGATATGGATCTGCTATCTCTCACAAGAACTTTCTTTTTTCAGGTTTGTTGAGTTTTTTTGGTAATTTTTTTCAGTCTTGTTCAACTCTTCCTGATCCCATTTGGGATTTTCTTTGGCAAACACACTGGAGTTGATGTGGTTTGAGAGGTTCAGGGACCCCTCAAGGACTGAAGTACAGGAGAGGGTTGTCTGGAATGAATTCACAAACTCAAGCATTCTTCAAGTCAAGTTGGCAAAGATTTGTTGTTATGTCAATATGGTGGGCACAACTCCTTAGGGAATTTGCAACTTAAAGAAATGATGCTAAAACTTGTATAAGAAAAATAGTGGATTAACTGGCACATATGCTATTAGATGATAACATACAACCTTAGTCACAGACATCCTTTACTATTAGAAACTGAGGGAAGAGTTTTCTAAGGGGTGTATTTTTCTTCTGTTATGTCTATAGCAAGATAGAGTTGATGTTTGTAGCTTGACCTCTGGATTGTACGCGATAACAGTAGGAATCAATACATGATAATTCTGCTAGCGTAAGATAGTCCTATTTGTACAAGGGAAATTCTACAGAGGTCAGCTTTTTCTTGTAATGGAGGGAGGGAGATGGTTTGGTTTGCCTCACTGGGGTCCACTCACTAATAATTGTTAGGCATAGTGTCCTTGGGCTGAGGAGAAGCTGTCAGGGATAATGTTTTGAAGACAGAGAGAAATGTGATTTTGAAATTGGGGTCCAAGCAGAAGCAACCAAGCACCCCATCAGAGTCACCAAGTTAAGTGTCTGAGGCCAGATTAGAACTCAGGATGATAAGTCCTCCTGAGTCCAGGCCTGGCACTCTATCCACTGTACCACTTAGCTTCCCCTGTCTGACCCAGGATAAATCATTTAACCTCTGCTTCAGTTTCCTCATCTGTAAAATTAGGATAATATCATCTACCTCCCAGCTTATTAAGAATAAAGTGAGATAGTGTTTCTCTAGCACTTTAAAAACCTCTAAGTGTTATGTAAGTGCTAGCAATTACTATTGTAAATAACCATAATGAAGATGGAGATTCATGAAGATTCATGGAGGTTAACTAAATAATATGGGTAATGTCAAAGAAAAAGTGTTAATCCTGAACCCTATGTTTTAGTTATATCTGCCAGAATAAATGTTTCTCATTAATATCATATTGAAGCATTTAATATTCTAAATTCAATAACTTTCTACTTTAGAGAAAAATGTCCAAGCTGACATCATTGTGTCCATGCCATCCCACCCCCATGCCCTTGAATATTTCTTTAACACAAGGTAGTTTGAAGGTAATTATTTATATGATTCTTGAACAAGGAAAAGGTTAACCAAATGATAAAAGATAGTTTGGGATTAACATTCCACTCCAACTAATAAAACAATAATCTTTCCAGAACTTCTCAATTCCTTCTTGGGTCATTCACTTAAAGTGCTCCCTTGGAGTAATCAAAGGTACCAATCTAGATGCTTCTTCCTGGTGATCTTACCCCTGATGCCTATTCATAATGGGGAAAGAAGGGCCTACCCTTAAATGAGTCATAAATCTCCACCTCCTCCTGGAGAAGGAGAACCAAATCTTAAATTGACAAAATATATTTCTAGTTCTGAGTTTGTTTTCCACCTTTAAAACTTTGCCTAAAGGGGAAAGACTGGCAAGGACTTTAAACTAGAGAGATCTTTATCAACATTTTCAGTTGAACTAAAAAGAAAGGGTTTTTTATATGCTTTTACAATAAAGAAAGTATAATGCATAAGGTGCGTGCTTGGAATTTGTTGTTGTGGTTGTCGAGTCTGACTGTTTATGACCTCATCTGAGGTTTTCTTGGCAGAGATACTGGAGCAGTTTGCCATTTCCTTCTCCAGCTCATCTGATAGAGGTAAATGAGGCAAACAGGGTAAAGTCACTTACCCAGGGCCACGCAGCTAGTAAGCATCTGTGGCTAGATTTGAACTCATGAAGACCAGTCTTCTTGACTCCAAGTACAATATTTGGTCTACTGCACCATTCAGCTGCTCTCACAATGGAGCAATAAGACAGTATTACAGGAGGACCAGACTCACTACAGGCTGGAAAGAGGCAGATAAAAAGATAATCACAGCTCACATCTCTATAATGCTTTGCATTTTATAAAACACAATAAATAGAGAACATAATTTTACTTTATGCTAGATAAAGTATATAATTGAAAGAACAAGATCTTGGAGATAGAAAGGGGCGATAAATAGCAGCTTACATTTATGTTGAAATTTAAGGTTACAACATGATTAGCATACATTCATTCTAGCAAGTAGATGCTGACAAGAACTTCGAATATATTATTAAGAAAAAGATTAGGCCTTTTTAAGAAGCAATCAGGGAATGGCACCTTTAATGAGTAAAAGGAAAAAAAATAAGTTAAGCTGGGAGGGAAAAGAGCAACTACAGAAAAGTGTTACTACAGGTAACTATGGGTGTTACCTCACTCTAAGTGAGTACATGAATAGGCTAAGGTATCTTGCATCCTGAGCCTGCTTCGGTCATCCTGATGAATATCGGATCCAGATGGCTCTGGAGGAGAAGTGAGGCTGGTGACCTGCACAGCCCTCCCTCACTCAAAACAAAGTCAAGTGCAAGTTATGTCATCATTTCTCTGATGGCATGGTCTTCTTTGAATACAAAGGACAAATACAGACAGGGGAAGGATTAAAGAACATTGAGAAAAGGAAATAGAGATTGAAGGAAGAGCCAACATATTCCCATTGTACAGATGAGGGAACTGAGGTTGAGTTCTTTTTAATCACACGGGTAGTGAGTGTGTAAGATAAGATTTGAACTCAGATCTTCTGGACAGTAAGTCCAGCACTCCACCCACTCTACCACCTAGCTATCTTGCACTCTTATGGAAAAAAATGGAAAGATGAATACTAAATAAAGACACAACTAGATTTGGAATGTATTGAGTGACTGGATCCAAAGAGTATTCATTAATGGTTCCATCTCATTTTAGGTGTCCACCAGAATGTCACAAAGATCTTTGCATGTCCTGCTGAATGTGTTTTTTTTTAATCATTGCCTTGAATAAAGATGTGGATGGCATGTTTACCAGATTTATAGATGATCCAAACCTAGTAAGGATATCTGACCCAATGGGTGACAAGATTCAAGATTTTGGAAGAGTAGAAAATTGGTTTGAAATTGAATATTTCAAATAGGTTGAAATTTTAAAAGCATAAATATCCTTGTATTCAGAGATTTTAACTCAGGTCTTCTAGACAGCAAGTCCATCACTTATGTTCATAATATTGATTTCAAAAGTACAAGACAGAAGTAGCATGTCTAGACAGCAATTCATCTGAAAAAGATCTGGGGATTTTAGTAAACTTCAAGCCCAATATGAGTCAGCAATGTCATTGTCTTGGGTTTTTCTTGTAAGTAGAAAAGCTATTGAGGCTCTACCACTGGATGTTAGAAAATATTGTACAAT
Source organism: Potorous gilbertii (assembly GCA_028658325.1). NCBI lineage: Eukaryota > Metazoa > Chordata > Mammalia > Diprotodontia > Potoroidae > Potorous > Potorous gilbertii. Next base: position 119,744,832 of record CM053769.1, read on the forward strand.
TTAGAGTTTGAAGGCCTGGGCCATTGAGAAGTTAAGATTTGTCTGGTGTGTGACAGAAGTGGGACTTGAAAATAGATCTTTCTGACTATCCACTGACACTGCCATGTCACAAACTAATATGCTTATGGGCTCAAGTGATGGGGTTCAGATTCTGGGAGCCTCCTTGAGCTCCCCTTGAATCTTCCCACTTAATCAGGTCTTTCTTACTCAAATCTAATCTTCCCATTTGTTTCGGCAGTCTCAGGAAGTCCATGGGCTTTTCATTATCACTGTGCTCAGGTCTCTGTTGCACTCCCACCCTTGATCCCATCAAAACTCCATTCCCCAGGCTGCTGACCACTCCCATCAAGATCTGCCTAGAGTTGATCTGTATTCACCCCAGGGTACCGGTCATTTCCATACTCTGGATTGCTTCCCACCCAAGCCCTCCATTGTCTGTATCTCCTGATTATATCTCCTGATTGCCTCTAGCTGTTTCCAACCCTAGTCCCACTGAGGTCCTCCTTGGACTTATCCTCCAGACCCTCCCTAAACCCCTCCTCCCTTCACCCTAGGTTACCAGACGCCCCGAGATGCCTCCTATAGTCTTTTCTATATTAAAGTTCCATCTCACCTCCATGAAGGCGCTCAGGTGGGATCCAGCACAGACTCTGACTAGTCGAGATTCTACCTGACTCTCTGCAATACAAGCACTACAAATGCTTAGGCTCCTTAAGAGCCAACCCAGTTTGGCAAATCTTTAATAATCTTTGTTTTCTTTGGCTTTAAGAAGGCTTGAGTTGAATTCATTCAAGCAGGACCCGGCGTGTTGGTGTTTTGGGGTCCCCAGCACCTTAAAACCTCGTCAGCACCACTTAGCTGCCTTCTAGTGCAGGAGACAGAAAGACAAAACCATTTCTTTCACCCAAGGAGCTTACATTCAAGGGGGAAAGGGTGGGGGGAGGAATGTGGAGACAACCAATAAAAAGGGAACTGAAAATGGTGGTATGGGGCCACCAGATAATGAAGGACGTCTGGACTCTTCCCCAAAATGAAGGTTCTAAGGAAAACTGGACTGTGGCAGAAGAGGCCAAGGGGAGTGGACTGAAGAAGCAAACTGAGGCACCCTGGCTAAGTCAGAAGAATCCAGATTAAATGAGACAGTGTAAATGCTTTGTGAACTTTAAAGCTATGTAAATGCTAGCTGTTCCCACGAAGACCAGTCAATCAACAAGCAGTTTGTTCCAATCAGTGCTTTATCACCTGCCTGGAAAAAAGAAAGGTGAGAGACAGTTCCAGTCACCAAACAGAGCAAACAATATATATATAATTGGGTACAGACTAGGGATAGAGAGAGAGAGACAGAGACAGAGAGAGAGAGACAGAGAAAGAGAGAGAGAGAGGCAGAAAGAGAGAAAGAGGCAGAGAGAGAGAAGATGAAAGTCATTGGCAAGGGAAAGGTATTAAATCAGAGGTCTAGAGCTGAAAAAGAACTCAGAGTCCATTTAATATGAGCCCCCTCATTTTACAGAAGAGGAACCTGAGGCTTAAGGAGAATAAATAGCAAAGGTAACTTGTAGACTTGGACTATGTTCGGACACTGACGAGACCAACCTAATTCCTTCACATTATATAATTTTTATTTTACAATCTATTATTTATTACAATTTATCATTTATTATTATAATTTATTTAACCATCTATCAGTTTATGGACATTTTTTTTTGGTGTATCCTCATGAGGAAAAGCCTTTCGTGTTGATAGATGATTCTAGGAAGGGATTAGTTGTTCAGGTCAGGGTTAAACTGGGAAGTCCCCTCTCATTCTTAATCTCTGTGACTTCGGGATTCTCAAGAACGTATAATTATATCTTTTTTATAGATAAGGAAGGGGGCAGTCAAAAACTTGAGTGATTTCCTTAAAGAAACTCAGTTACGAAGAGAGCAGATTCTAGGGCTCGAGTCCTAGTTCTGAAATAACGTGCTGCAGGTAGTTTGATGCAGGACTTTATCTTGTAATTCTTCTTGTTTATTCAAGAATTTGTCATCAACCCAATAACCATCAAGAAAGGCAAAAAGAAAAAGAAACAATAACAGATCTTCTCTTTCCACCATACCCCACTTCCTCTGCTGAGATACAGGCTGATGTCAACACGCTTGCCCACGCTCCCCACACCCTTCCCTTACCCCCTCACACAGGATGTTTAGACTAGGCCCCAGAATCCCAATGTCATGTTTAGGGAATGAGGTTTCCACAAACCTCAAGCCAAGCTAGACAAGGACTAAACTGCTCATCTCCACTCAGGCCAAAAGCTCTTTAACTTTAATGGGGGCTGCTGCTCAGCAAATATCAGTCATCTCTGATTGACTTCATGGCAGCCCTTCCAAATCTCTTTCCTTCTCAAACTCCCAATTCCCCAACATCCTCTCTGCCCACATCTTTTCTTTCATCTTGTTGAGAAAGTCGAGGTACTTAGGCATCAAGGCTATTATGCATTAAGTACCTACAATGCATTATGCATTAAGTACCTACTATGTGCTAAGAGCTGAAGATGTGAAGACAAAATCGAACATTCCCTTACCTCAAGGAGCTTATATTCTATAGAGGGAGGCAATAATTTCACATACATACATGCAAAATTTAGAAAAATTAGATACAAGATAATATGATGATATTTGAGGAAGGGTGAAGGCACTGGCAGTTAGGGCGTAGGAGCCAGGAAAAGTAGCACTTGCCATTTTGGGTGGAAACTGGGGATGCCAAAGGGGCAGAGGTCAGGAGGGAGAAGTACCTATGCTCTGGGGGAGGGAGGGCAGAACTGCCTGGACAGACTCAGAAAGGAACAGAGAAAGGATAATTTGACCAGGCTGTGGATTGCCGAAAAGGGAGTCACGTATATTAGGTAATACATAATTACATCAATAACAACATGAATACTATAATCACTAATTACATCATGATATAGTTATACATGATATAATATATAATTAATGTAATGGTACATTAAATGTTAATCAGAATATTAATAGTAAGGGACTCATATTTATTATATGATGTGTTATAATTATATACAATATAATATATACTATTGTTAATATATTAATATATAATATAATTATATAATATAATTAATATAATAATAATATATAATATTAATATAATCATTGTGATGATGATAATAAGAGCAATGAAGCAGGAAAAGTAAGCTGGGGGGAGTGGAGCCAAGATGGCAAAGTGGAAGGACTAACATGCTCTAGCTCTCCCCCGATAGCCCATAAAGTACCTGTAAAAAATAACTCTAAACAAATTCTAGAGCAGCAGAAGCCACAAAATGACAGAGTGAAATAGATTGACAGCCTGGAAAGCTGACAGGAAAGGTCTGTTGCACCAGGCTCAGAGCACAGCACAGCCTGGGCCACGCAGCACAGACAGGACTAGAGCAGGCTTCAGGGCATGGAATCATGGGTAGCAGCTGCAGTTCCTAGATTTCTCAACTCACACATGCCAAAGATAACTTCAAAGGTCAGTAAGAAAGCTCTTTCACCTGAGTGAGAGGGGAGCTTGATCAAGCCCCAGCCCTGGCCCCAGGGTGGCAGCAGCCACTGAAGCATCATCGTCCTCTTCTGGAGTCCTTTGCCTAAAGACCTTGGGGGAGTCAAGCAGCTGATCTAGGTCTCAGTCCTGAGTGGTGGTCCTGGGGTGAGGAGGAGTGCTACTTGGTGGTGGTGGAAGTGGAGAGGGAACCCGACTTGCAGTTCCAAGACAGAAAAGAGTGCTTGTGGTTGCTCACAAACCAGAGGGCAGGCCAGGAGAGGAGTAAAATCCTCTCCCTTGATTGTGCCATCTTGGAGGAACTGAGAACTTACAGGTCCCTAGAGATATCTCAGAGAATAGTTGTACAAAACCTCTGAAGTCTAGGATAGTATACCCTCCACTTTTTGACAAAGGACTCAAAAGTCAAGTAACTGGTAAAATGCCCAAAAAAAGGGAAAAAATAAGACTATAGAAGATTTCTTCCTTGGTGGAAGTTATTTTTTTTCCATTCTTTCAGATGAGGAAGAACAAAGCATACCATCAGAGGAAGACATCAAAGTCAAGGCTTCTATATACAAAACCTCCAAAAAAATATGCAATGGTCTCAGGCTATGGAAGTACTCAAAAAGAATTTTGAAAATCCAGTAAGAGAGGTGAAGGAAAAATTTGGAAGAGAAATGAGAGCAATGCAAGAAAATCATGAAAAGTGAGTCAACAAGCTTGCTAAAGGAGATTCAAAAAAATGCTGAAGAAAATAACACTTTGAAAATAGACTAACCCAAAAGACAAAAGAGGTCCAAAAAGCCAATGAGGAGAACACTTTAAAAAGCAGAATTGACCAAATGGGAAAGAAGGTTTAAAAGCTCAATAAAGAAAATAGTTCTTTAAAAATTAGAGTGGAGCAAATAGAAGCCAATGACTTTATGAGAAACTAAGAAATTATAAAAAAAAAACCCAAAGGAATGAAAAAATAGAAGACAATGTGAAATATCTCATTGGAAAAACAAGTGACTGGAAAACATATCCAGGAGAGATAATTTAAAAATTATTGGTCTACTTGAAAACCATGATCAAAAAAAAGAGCCTAGACATCACATTCCAAGATATTATCAGGGAAAACTGCCCTGATATTCTAGAACCAGAGGATAAAATAGAAATGAAAAGAACTCACCAATCAGCTTCTAAAAGAGATCCCAAAAGGAAAACTCCTAGATATATTGTAGCCAAATTCCAGAGTTCCCAGGCCAAGGAGAAAATATTACAAGCAGCCAAAAAGAAACAATTCAAGTATTGCAGAAATACAAGCAGGATAACATAGGATTTAGCAGCTTTTACACTAAGGGATCTAAGGGCTTAGAATATTATATTCCAGAACTCAAAGCAGATAGGATTAAAACCAAGAACCACCTACCCAGCAAAACTGACTATAATATTTCAGGGGAAAAAATGGAATTTCAGTGAAAGAGAGGACTTCCAAGCATTCTTGTTGAAAAGACCAGAGCTGGATAGAAAATCTGACTTTCAAACACAAGAATCAAGAGAAACATGAAAAGGTGAACAGGAAAGAGAAGCCTTAAGGAACTCATTAAAGTTGGACTGTTTACCTTCCTACATGGAAAGATGTTATTTGTAACTCCATGGGACCTTTTTCAGTAATTGGGTTGTTAGAGAAAATATATATATGCAGGTTTGTATGGATATGTAGGTATATATATATTATATATGTGTAGATATGTATATGTACATGGGTGTTTGTGTGTATGTACATATATGTATATATGTGTGTGTATATATACACATAGACAGAGGGAACAGGGTGAGCTGAATATGAAGGGAGAATACCTAAAAAAATAAAATTTACTGTTGAATGGTGTACTAGGAGTAAGAGAAAGGGAGAGGTAGAAGGTAGCAAATCATCTCACATAAAAGAAGGAAGAAATAGCTTTTACAATGGAGGGGAAGAGGGGCGAGATGAAAAGAAAGAAGCCCTACCCTCATGGAATTTGGCTTAAGGAGGAATAACACCCACTCAACTGGATATGGAAATCTATTTTACCCTGCAGGAAAGCAAGGAGGAAGAGGACAGGAGAGGGAAGATAACAGAAAGGAGCGCAAATTAAGTAAAGGGATAATCAGAAGCAAACACTGTTGTGGGACGATGTCAAGGGAAAGAAAATAAATTGAGGGCAGGATAGGACAGAGGGCAATGTGGTTAGTCTTTTACCAGTGTAACTATTATGGAAGTGCTTTGCATTGTTACACATATATGACTAATATTGAATTGCTTGTTTTCTCAATGAGGGTGGATAGGGAGGGAGAATATGGAACTCAAAACTTCAATAATGATGTTTTAGCATGCAACTGGAAATTAAGATATATAGGCAATGGGGTATAGGTATCTCTTTTGCTGTACAGGAAAATAGAGGGGAAGGGGGATGGAAGAAGGGTGGGTAAAAGAAGGGAGGACAGACTGAAGGAGGGGTGAATGGGGTGCACACTATCCTGGGGTGAGAGATGGGGAGAAAATTTTGAATTCAAATTCTTGTGGAAATGAATGTTGAAAACTGAAAAATAAATAAATTTATATATATATATATTTTTTTTTAAAGTAAGTTGTGGTGGACTTTAAATGCTAAACAGAGAAGTTGGTATTTGATCTGAGACTTTTCTTCCCTCCTCCCCATCTTGAAATGTCATTTCTTTCTATATCCATTTTGCCTTCTGCCCCTCTTGCCTCAATATCCCATTGCCTTCTTTCCATTCTCCTGACCAATATGGAAGGAATCATGGACTTGGAGTCAGACTTGCTCTCAAGTCTTAACTCCAGCACTCACCCCTTTACTTAATCTTTCTGAGCCTGTTTCCTTGTTTGTATATTAAAGACAAGAAAACAGCATTGATCAAATGAGGTATAATAGCATATATAAATGCTTTAATATTTGAAAGTGATTTAGAAATGTTATCTCATTCTGTCTATCCTCATAATAACCCTGAAAAGCACATGTGATTATTATGCCCATTTTACAGATGAAGAAACTGAAGGAGATAGAGATTAAGAACCTCTGTGCCCAAGGTCACACAGCTACTAAGTATCCTCCTGACTCCCAGTCCAACACTGTGACCACTGAACCACCTAGATACATACATAGTCATAGTTGTATGTAACCTGTGGCCCAGAATCAGAGTTCAGGGTTTATGTGTATTAGGTTCAATCTTGCAGGTTTTTCATTAACCATATTCTTTGGTTTGTGTCCTTTCTTCCCCTCTAGAACTTGAGCTACCATGAAAGGCAGCTATTATTATATTAAAAATGTAGGCTAGGCTTTACTTCACTCAACAAAACCACAAAACATGAAGAAGTTACAACTAAGCACATGAGCAATGAGAACAACTCTGCTTCCCTCTACAGTGAAAAGACCTCCCTCTGGGACCCAGACAATTCTCTAGACCTTTCAAAGTCCTCATGGTGGGACCCCCTTGAAAGATAAAAGAACTTGAAGCTACTAGAAACAAAAAACTCCTTGTGGGGAGTTTCCCCTCCTCCAAGGATTTATGTAGCTTCCTTCTTTCTTTCATTCTTTTTCTTTCCTTTCTTCTTTCATCCTCTCTCTCTCTCTCTCTCTGCCTGTCTCTGTTGCTCTGTCTCTTCTCTCTCTATCTCTCTCTGTCTCCCTCTGTCTCTCTCTCCCTTTATTGGATATATGTAGTTTCTAGACTTCTAGTACTACCCTGAGGTTGGGGATCCCTCATATAAGGCATGTAACCCAAGTTTCACTCCTGGAACATTTGCATAAGACTCTCCTCATTGATGGAGAGGATGATGATGGTGGGGGGGGAAGAGTTCACAGAGTGATCCTACATGAGGGATGGAGTTGGTGAGAAAGCTTTAGGGAAAAGAAACCTTCTTCCTGCTTTGAGAGGACACATAGATTTCCAGACTCTCTTCAGGGAGAAAGAAAACAGTGATAATTCTCTCTACCAGTGAGGAGAGCCTACCAGGTTTGAGCCAAGGTGACAGGGGGAAATACTTGGGATCTTTAGAGGGTCTTTCCTTTCCTCCTAGGAGATTTACTTGTAGGTCTGTGTCTTATAGCTCCTCTGTCCCAGCTCCTGAAACTCCCAGATTGCACCAGCTGCTTGGCTAGATTCAGAGTCCTCTGTTAACCACTCAAGTTCCTAGAGTTCCTGCCTTGGCTCAGGATCTTTCTGCCCCTTCTCTTCTGTCTCTATCTTCTGCCATCTCTGGGCTCCCATGGTTCTCTGGAGGGGCCTCATGATTATGCAAGTATTTCTCTAGGCACTGATTGTGGGTCTATGTCTATGTCCCTTCTGCTTAATCTCATCTCCTCATCTCTACTGATTCCCAGTAGAGCCTCCTTTGAAGAGTCAAGTCCAAAGATATAGCTCAGAAGTTACCAGGCTGAAAGCCTCACCAGTGAGATACTGAGGGCTCCACATCTCTTCTAGGAACTTCATATCTTACTACAGAGACACAAATAGAAGGAAACACTTCTCCTGGTCCATGCCTGGTCTACACATTTCTTTCTTTCCTTTCTTTGCCAAACCTCTGTAAAGAATGAATTGCAACCACTGCCTCTATTTATTCATCACCTACAGTCTCCTCTACTCCCTGCAATGTGGCTTCCTCTTTGCTCATTTTACTGAAACTCAAACCTAAATTCAGCAGCCTTTCCTTATTTGTCATTCCCTCAAACTCCTCCATAGCATTAGACATTGATGAACACTGCCACCATCTTGTATGTGTCTCCTCTATTAGTGTGTTTCACATACACACTTGTTTCTTCTCTTATTTCTGAGAATCTTGACTATCTCCTTCTGAATCTCCTCTTATTCCTCTGACCCTCTGGCTTTCAAGTCCTTGCCCTACTACTTCAGGGAAGCACAGAATTTGGGAATTGGAAGGGTCCTTGGTGGCCATCTAGATGAATCCAGATGCTTAAAGGAATCTGCACTGTGACCACCCTAGATGTGTGCTCTGGGGATCATCTTCTTTGGGGCTCAGTTTTTTCACCTGTAAGTTGAGGGGTTGAATTAGATGACCTCCCTGAAGTCCTTTCTAGATCTAAATCTATGCCTCCTTAATGTGCCCATTCTTCATGGTTTATTTGCCAGATCTCAGATCCAGTCTTTCTACTTACTTTTTCAATTAACCAACTAATAAACAATTATTAAGCACCAGCTAATTCTAGTCACCGAGCTACATGCTAGGAATACAAAGAGAGGCAAAGGACTGTCCCTGCCCTCAAGAACCTTACAGTCTAATGGGGAAAATATCAATTTCTTTCAGAAATCTATCTTCACTTCCATATTTCTATTGCCCAAAGCCATTTCCTCTAAGATCTACGGCTGTCAACCCAAATTTAGCATCTCACCACCTTCCCCATCAACCTAGTTCCCTCTTTCAACTTCCCTGTTACTGTAAAAGATGTCATCCTTCTTGCTAAAACTCTAAACAGTACTGCAAGACTTGGAGACAAGAACGTTCTGGATTCAAATTCTTTCTCTCACGCTCACTAGATGCCTGATTGTGCACAAGTCATTTCAACCCAACTCTGTTTCTTCTGATGGGGGCTACTAGGGTCGATCTCCCAGAGCTAATGAGAGGTTCCAATGAGATTGTATATGCAAGATCTGAAGACCAGGATCAAATGTCATCACTGTGCTTGAGTCAAGTTTCAGTGTGTCCGACCGCGGCTAATCAACATGAGCTTAGAAAGTTCTACGACAGGTTAGGCACCAATAGTCCATGAGATCTTAAGGCACCATGTAAACGCTAGCTGTCATTATTAATATCATTACAGTCATCACTATCTCTGATTTCTTCCTTTCCTCCCCTGGGCAATCACTCAGCAGGTCCCATCAGGTGTTAGGTACAATAAGTCAGTCAGTGAACATTTATTAAGTGCACTGGGGATACAAAACAAAGACAAAAGACAGTCCCTACCCTCAAGGGGCTCATAGCCTAATTGGGTAGACAACAAGTAAACAACTATATACAACAAGCTAAGGACTGGATAAATAGAAAATACAGAGGGGAGGCACTAAAATTAAGAGATACTGGGAGAGGCAAGAAGGTTCAAGAAATTCATCTTGCGCTTCTAATATAGAAGTGACCAAAGAAAACAAAGTGTTGTCAAAAGAAGAATGACAAGATATTGGTAACCATTGGGAAGGCAACATGATGTAGCAGAAAAAGGGTGGGCTCTGGACTTGGAATGTGGGTTCAGACCCTATCTCTGACACTTAACTTTGTCAGCTTTGGGTAGCTAGATGGTACCCAAGGCTTAAAGTCAGGAGGACTTGAGTTCAAATCTGACCTCAGATATTTACTAGCTGTCCCTGGACAAGTCACTTAATTCTGTTTGCCTGAGTTTCCTCATCTGCAAAATGAGCTGCAAAAGGAAATGGCAAACCACTCCACAGTCTTTGCCAAGAAAACCCAAAATGGAGTCATGAAGACTGACACAACTCAAATGAGTGAACAACAAATTGTTCTTCTGGGCTTCAGTCTTCTCATCATCTGTAAAATGAGAGGGTGGACCTGGATGTCTTCTGAGGTCCCTTCCAGCTTTAAATCTATAGGCAAACCTAAATCTATAGGCAAAACTGGCTCTGAATTAAGAAATAAAAATAACAAACAAAAATAAGAGAAATGAAAATCGAAATACATCTGAGGCTTCGCTTTATACCTAGTAAATTGAGAAAGATAATGACAGATGGAAATAGTTAATGCTGGGGGGTAACAGGAAGAGAGGCACATTAATATATTCTTGTCTGACCATTCTAGAAAGCTATAGGGAATTAGGCTTTTAGAAAAGTGCTGAAACTTACAGATCTCACTTGCTAGGCGTTTGTTATTCAATCATTTTTCAGTTGCCTCTGATTCTCTGTGACTCTATATGGGGTTTTATTGGCAGAGATACTGGAGTGGTTTGCCATTTCCTTCTCCAGTTAATTTTACAGAGGAGGAAACGGAAGCAAACAGGGTGAAGTGACTTGACCAGGGTCACACAACTAGTAGGTGTCTGAGGCTGGCTTTGAACTCAGGAAGATGAGTCTTCCTGATTCCAGCTGGACATAGACATATCCCAAAAATGACAGTCAAAGAAAGAAAGTAACTCATCATACATGGCAAAATATTAATAGCAACACTTTTAATGCTAATAAATAGGTGAACTGGAGGCTGGTTCGTATCCATTGTAAGTGTAGCCAAACAAATTATAGGGCATTCATTACTGTGTTGTAAGAGAAAATGAAGGGGAATTAAGAGGCAAAAAAAAAAAAACAACCCACTAGATAATTTACATGAAAGAATCCAGAGTTAGGTGAGCAGAAACAGAAAAGCAGCAAATTCAATGCCTACAATAATATAAATAGAAGAAACAACAAAATATACCTGAATGCTGAATTACTGTAATTTATATTATTTTATATATGATACTTTATATATAAATATATAAGAATATTGTTAATAATATTAAATAATAAAATTATACTAATGTAGCCTGGCCTCAGAAAAGAAAGGTGAAAATGTACCTCCTTCCTTTCACTGGAATAGTGGGGGACCATGGATGTGGAATGTTGCATACAGTGCTAGATGTAGCTGAAATGTGCCGTGATTTTGCTGAATTGTTTTTTTTTTCTTTTCCCTTTATAGTCTTTGGAGAGAGGAAAGGCTCTCTATTTAGGAGAGGAGGAAGGGCATTTTGGGAAATGAATGTAACATAAAACAAAAAGACATCCATGAATTTTTTTTTTAATTGACATCCAGCTTTTTGAGCTACTTGCTACTTCTTTCATTCTCCTCTCCCTGATGATCAGACTTCAGACACCTCGTTCTGTTTGGTTGCTTTGCTGCCTCCACATTTCCTCCATCCTCCTTAGCCTGCCATTCCAGGGCCTCCAAAGTCTGGCTCCCGTTTACTTTGGCAGCCTCATCTCCCGTCCTCTACCCACACACAGCCTCCGCTCTGGCCCAAGCCGCTCACTCAGTGTCTCCTGAAAGAGCTTTCAGTTTTAGTTAATGCTGTTGTCCCCTCTGAAATGCCTTCTCCGCCTGCTTCCCTCTCAGCCCATGTCTCAAGGCCTCAGCAAATCCCACACTTCTAAAAAGTCTTCCTTCACTGCTTCTGATGAAAAAAGATTTTTCTGTCTTCCCAATTCCTCCCACATTCGTGGTTTGAAATAATAATAGCTAACATCTATACACACCTACTATGTGCCAGGCCCTGCACTAAATGCTTTACAAATATGATTTCACTGGTCCTCATGACAACCCTGGGAAATAAGTGATATTAGTATTTCCATTTTACAGAGGAGGAAAACATAGTATAATATGATATAATATAGTATAGTATAATATGATACAAAGTAATATATAGCATGATATGATACATGATATGATATAATAGGACAGGATAGGATATAATAGAATAGGATAAGATGATAAAGGGTCAGCTAATTGGATAAAGGATAGAGTGTGGGGCTTAGAGTCAGAAAGACTCATCTTTCTGAGTTAAAATCCAACATCCCTCACTTATTGACAGTGTGACACTGGGCAAGTCACTTCACCCAGTTTGCCTCAGTTTCTTCATCTGTAAAATGAACTGGAGAAGGAAATGACAGACCCACTCCAATATCTTCGCCAAAAAATCCCAAAGAGGGGATAGTTCTATAATAATAGAATATGATAGTTCAAAGTTATAGTTTGAAATAACATAGTACCTACTATGTGCTGAGCATTGTGTTAAACACTTTATAAGTTTTATCTCATTTGATTCTCACAACAATCCTGGGAGATAGGGCTATTAGTATCCCCATTTTACAGATGAAGAAAAAGTGACTTGCTCAGGGTCACACAGCTACTAAGTGCCTGAGGGCAGATTTGAACTCGAATCCTCCGAACTCCAGATCCAGTGTTCTTGCTCCCTTCCCCACTTAGCTGACCCTATTGTAAACATTCAATTGTCATTTGCCACTTGGTCGCTTGGTTGGTTGGTTGGTTGTTGTCTTTCATCTTCAAAGAGGACCAAAAGGAGATCACCAGGATAAAGTGAAATTCAGTGTGTCGGACTATGGCTGATCAGACCAATATGAGCTCAGAATGCTCTACCGCAGGTTGGGTACAGATAAAATCCCTGTGAACATTTGGGGTGGATATCCCAAATTTGCACATCCTACATTTAGTTTGTGCTCTCTCAATTCTGCTTTGCTCAAAGATCACAGAACCCTTTCTGATGTGGGCATGCCATGCTGAGCGGTCCTGTGTCAGTGTCTCCCATGTTGCACAGTCAAATCCAAAGTTTTTGAGAGAGGCCTTGAGAGTGTCCTTGTATCATTTCTTCTGGCCACCATGTAATTGCCTGCCCCCTGCAAGTTCTCCACAAAATAGTCTTTTTGGCAAGTATACATTTAGGATTTTAAACAACATGGCCAGCCCATCGGAATTGCTCTCTCTGAAGCATAGTTTGAATACTTGACAATTCAGCTGGAGCAAGGACTTCAGTGTCTGGTACCTTATCCTGCCAAGTGATCCTCAGAATCTTCCTAAGACAGTTCAAATGGAAGCGATTCAGTTCCTGGCATGGTACTGATAGACTGTCCATGTTTCACAAGCATATAACAATCAGGTCAACACAACGGCTCTGTAGACCTTCAGTTTGGCAGTCAGTCTAATACCTCTTCTCTCCCAAACTTTTCTTCTGAGCCTCCCAAACACTGAGCTAGCTCTGGCAATGCATGCATCCACCTCATTGTCAACGTGTACATCCCTGGAAAGTACATTACCACGGTAAGTGAACTTATCCACAACATTCAGAACTTCTCCATTTGCTGTAACCAATGGTTCCACATATGGATGGTGTGGTGGTGGCTGATGGAGCACCTGTCTTTTCTTAGTGTTAATTATTAGGCCAAAATTAGCCCAAGCAGCAGAGAATTGATCCATACTTTGTTGCATCTCAGCTTCAGAGGCTGCATTGGGTGCACAGTTATCTGCAAACAGAAAATCATGCACCAACACTCCCTCCACTTTGGTTTTGGCTTGTAGCTTTAAGAAACAAACAAAAAAAAGAAACAAAAATCTCTGCTTCATTTTTGTGCCTGGCATAGTGCTTCTCATACATCAAATGTTTAATGAATGTTCATTAAATTAAAGCTGCAGAGGTTCTTACTTCTTGATATCGCTAGTTATCATTTCTCCTTGGGGTCTATAGTTGGGGATTTGGAGATAGGAAGATCTTCTGCCTTAGACACTAGCTTTGTGACACGGAATAAGTTATTTTAATTGCCTGTACCTAAGTTTCCTCATCTGTAAAATAAAAAGGACAGGAAGTAGATGACTATGACATTTTTATGTGGATTTGTTAGTTCCTCCATTAAAATATCAGCTCATTGAGAGTTTATACTTGTATTCCCAGTGCCCAGCATGGAGTAGGTGCTTAATAAATCCTTGTTGGTTGATTGATTGAACCCTTGAGAGGCAGCCATCCAAGGTCCTTTAGTGATTCATCCTCACAAGGTACTGCCTTTGCTGTTGGACAGCTCTGTTACAAAGATCCATGTTTATACTGAGCTAAATACCTTCCTTCCCACCCCCTTCCCTCCCCCCTACACTGCCCCCCCCACTTCCTTCCTCACTGCTCCCAACATAGTGCCTGGCCCTGATATAGCTATTTAACAACTCTTCGGTGTCTCTCCCCAGACATGTGCCTGCTGCTCCCCTAAGCTGATTGGACAATAAGTATGGAAGCAGAGATGACCTGGTTCTCTAGGCTGGAAGTGGGGAGTGTGTGACAGGAGGCCTGAAATGACACTTCCTTTCACAAGTTGGCCCAGAGGACTCAACAGCTTCAGTCAGGTGCTCCCACATGGTGATGGCTTATTGTGTTGTCTCACCATCTCCAAGGGGAAAAATACTTTTCTCACTTTCCTGTTAAATAACAGATTTGGATTCAGCTCAGTTTTCCCCACCTCTGGGGACCAGTTTTCAGGATATTAGAAGGGATTCATAAATCAGGTTAAAAGGATAGACTAGATGCCTTGGAAGGTCCCTTCCCACTCTGAAATTTTCTGATTCTCTCCCTGGAGCACACATGGTTCTTTCACTTCTATTCCTGGCCAGGAACAACATTCCAGTCAAGGCAGCCCCCTGCAGCATCCCTATCCTCTCTGGATCAATTAACAATCATCTATTAAAGTACCTACTATTCACCAGACCTACATAGATCAGTGGTCATGCCTAGGCCCTTCTGATTCATCTACTTCTGAAGCCTCTATTTCCAAGGAAGAAAACCATACACTATTTTCTGGGACCTGTTCTACTCCCCCTACAAGGAATGCATAGCACTGATCTTTTCTTAGAATAAAGGAGGTTTTACAGCATACCCACCAGCTGCACAGAGGCTCTGGTTTTAAATCCTGTCTGTGATACTTACTTTCTGTATGACCCTGGGTAAGTCAAGTGGCCTTCAAGTGGCACCAGATGAAGGAGATGACCTAGGGGGCCTCTGATATTGATTTTCTCAAATCTGTTTGACTTAACTCATTTTTAGAAGGGATTGTCACAAACATTTTTCAAACACTACAAAGTCCCATGCCAAAGTTGAAAGTAGTGGCTGTTCTAATGATAAAAATTGGAAATAACAGCTAACATTTATATAGCTCCTAATATGAACCAGGCACTGTGCTAAGTGGTTTATAAATATCATCTCATTACAGGGAGGTAGGTGCTTTTATGATCCCCATTTTGTAGATGAGAAAACTGAGACAAATAGAGGCTAAGTAACTTGCCCAGGGTCTTGTAGCTAATGAGTAGCTGAGGCTGGATTTGAACTCATGTCTTCCTAACTGCAGGCCCTGCACTACCTTGGCCTGTCAAAGAGTTTATATTCTCCTGGGATAAAGGGGATGGGGGACTGGACCTAGATCAGTACAATCATTCACCCAACATTTATTAAGGATTTCTTACATGCCAAGTACTCCAGGGAAGAAACCAATTAGAAAAAGAGAAGACCCAGAGAGAAACATTTGAGGAGAGGGTGGTACCCTCATACTATAGAAAATGCCCCAAACACTTAAAAATGAACAAGACCATCCTCCCTACTCCCAGTCCAGGGCCCTCACTATTCCGACTGGGGACAGATAAAACATCAAAAGTCAGAAATTTTTCTTTCATGGGGAAGTCTTTGTACAAAAAATCCTTGCTTAGGTAACTAATTCATTGAGTCTTTCAGCTCCATAACATGAAAGCTGAAGTAAGGGTAGGGGATTTGTTTTTTAAAATACATTTTTATTAATTATCTTTATTTTTATATGACCATTTCCAACGTATTCCTTCCTTCCTTCGCTTTCCAGAGAGTCATCTCTTACGAAAAAGAATTAAGAAGGTATCAAAGTCTCGCAAAACTACTCTGTACAGAACTGAATGAAAAGGTGTCAAACATCAAAACTGTCTTCAGTTTGGATTGTTTTGTGTTGTCATAGTCATTTTATACGTTATTTGTTAGTTCCACCCACCTCGCCTAGCATTAGGTCATGTTTTCCCTGCTTCTTTTTATTCTTTTTTGTAATTACTACTCTTTGACCTTTACATAAGTGACCTGTTTAACCATCCCCCTATTGATCAACATTGTTTCCAGGAACCTGTTTTTGTTTTGTTTTGTTTAAATTTTTAAATCAAGTATTGCACTTTTCACTTCTCTTTTTCTCAGCCTCCAAGTCACCACATTCTGTCGATTCTAATCCTCTACTTCTTACCTCTCCTTTGGCTTTTCCACCTTCATTTTCTCATCTTTCCTATTCCTCACCTCATGCTCATTGCATGAATTTTCTCCCTCTTAGGATTGGGATGGAGGGTGGGGCAGAGCATAAGATTCATCATGCCACCTTCCTGTTCACAAGTCTGCAACAGCTGCCTACTCCATCAAATACAAATTCATTTTCAGTCAGTCATTTTTAGTCACATCCAAGTCTTCGTGACCCCATTAGAGGTTTTCTAGGCAAAGAGACTAGAGCAGTTTGCCATTTTCTTTTCCAATTCATTTTTACAGATGAAGAAATTGAGGTAAACAGGGTGAAGTGACTTGCCCAGGATCACACAGCTAGTAATTGTCTGAGGCTGAATTTGAACTCAGAGAGATAAATCTTCTTGACTTCAGACCGGGCACATCAATTGTATCACCTAGCTGCCCTTTACCACCTCATTCACTTGGCATTTAAGGCCTTCTACCACTGGATTACCACCTGCCTCTCTAGTCTTATTTAGTATTGCTCCCTTTTCCGCATTTCAGTCAAACTGGACACGGCTGCCCATGTAGTTTGCCGTCCCATCCGGTCTCACTATAAATAAGGAAACTTGTCTCTAGATTCCCAGCAACATCATCAGACCTTGGTTCTCACTTTCACAATCACTCAACCATCTTCCTGTTTGATTATAACTAGTTTTGCTTCTGACACATAGCATTTTGTGAGGGAAAGGAATAAGCCCTACTGTGTGCCAGGCACTGTGGTAGGTACTTTTATAAATATTTTCTCATGTGACCCCGGGTGGGTCACTTTTAGGGCTTTAGGCAACTTTCTAAGAAGGTGCCAACCTGCCTTGGTTATTCCCAGATGAATAAAAGAGCAGATTGAGGCCCTCTCCTTATCTCCTAAGGTTAACCTGAGTTCAAAATATTCTATAATGTAATTCACAACTAAAACTGAATGAAGTTAGTTCTCACTATTTGCATTATCTATGCTTTGGCCCCTTACAGGGCTGCTCATTCACCTTAGGTCTCCACCTGTCACCCAACTCTCACCTGTAACTCCAAGAAGCTATAGTATGTGCAGTCACCATACCCTGGTAAAAACCATCTCTACAGATAGTCTAAACCAGGTTGAGGGTAACCAACAGGCCTCAGAGCCATTGGTAAATTAGGAGGATGTCCACTCCAAACATGTGAGGATCCCTGCCCTTCCTGCTTCCCCCAGTAGCATGGGCAGATGAGAACAATTTAAATGGCTATGAAGGTGGCTGAAGCAGACATTATGGAGCACATAGAGTTTGGTGAGACATCAAAGACCTCAGTCATTCACTGCATCAGGACCATCCGACTTTTGTCTTGCCAATGGACTTTGATGACTCTTGGGAGGGCAAGGGAGACTGAAGATTTTGTGCAACTCTGCCTCACTTAAATCCAATTCACATGCAAACCAAGACATCACCCCATGATATTCTTGGTCCTTTTCATAAACAAAGGATGAACAGGGACATCCTGAGCACTTAGCATTGTGCTGGCACACAGTAGGTGCTTAACAAATGCTTATTGCCTTATCTTGCCTCTTTCCTGATGTCCTCAGGACCACAGACTTTCCAGGGTGGACTTTCCTGACCCACTGTCAGGAAAAGGGTTAACTTCCAGCCTGAACATCTGCGATCTTGTGTCAGAATTGCCCCAACTTCAACAATTGGGAAAGAGCATTCATCCATCCATTCAGCATTCCATGTCCTTTTCCCACTATGGATGTCTTGATAACACCTCTATAAAGGGGTGTCTCTGTCAGTCAGTCGCATCACTAGATACCTCCATCTGCCCACTTAAGCATTTAGGTCAGTTCTATTTCATATCAGTCTGTTCCCCTGCAGCCACAATGTGCTTCCCGACTCACTCCCCCATCCTGACCTCACCTCCTCTTTTCTGGATTAAAGTAATACTGTCCTTCTTGACTGGTCTCTAGCCTACTTGTTCCATTATCTCTCTCCTAGCACAGATGCCCAAATAACCTTTCTAATCTACAGATCGCTCAAAAATGTTCAGTGGCTCCCCACTGTCTACAGGGTGAAGTACAAAGGCTCCCAAAGAGACACCTTTTCCCCACTTATAATCACATTTTTCTCCTCTTCAAAGGCCAGTCCTCAGATGCCACCTCCTCCATGAACAAACACGCTGGAGAACAATAGATACTATTGTTCCAATAAGTAAATGGAAACATTTTTGAAAGGTATCTAAGCTCAGTTACCAGCGTGGTTTGGTAGGATAAAACTCACCTCCCTCCTCTCAGTGGAAAGGTGGTTTCCAGGTGTAGGACACTGAATTCATTGTCAAAAAGGATCACTGTATCTGTGAGATTGCTTAACAATTTTGTTCCAAGGAAGGATTCAATCGTGGTCAGAATTACATCAGGAAATGACTAAGATATAAAACATGTAAACTTTTTAAAAAAATGATTAGAAAACTAGTATAGTTTTGTCATAAGTCTATACTGGTTGGTTAAGCTTCTAGTGAAAGTAAATATCTTTTAATTCTTTTCACTTTCAGAAAATTTATCTGTCAATCAACCGACAACCATTTTTTAATCAACTACTATGTGCCAGAATTCCAGAGGATAGCAAGGAGAGATTAGAAGATTTTCTTAAATGAGCAATGCAAAGAAATAGAAGGAAAAAAATAGAATGGGAAAGACAAGAGGTCTCTTCAAGCAAATGGGCATGATAAAAGACAAAAATGTTGGGGACTTTGAAGGAAGAGGTGGCAAAACTATTCAGAACTATAGGAGAAAGACCATAACATCACTGATAGCCACCATGGTTTGGTTACTGATCTAGAGTCAGACATCCTGAAGAATGAAGTCAAGTGGGCCTTGGGAAACCTTATTAAGAAGAAAACTAGTGGAAATAATGGAATTCTAGCTGAGCTATTTAAAATCCTAAAAGATGATGCTGTTAAAGTATTGCAGTCAATAGTTGAGCAAATTTGGAAAAAATCCATAGTGGCCACGGGATTGGAAAAGATCAGTTTGTGCTCCACTCATAAAGCAAGGTAATGTAAAAGAATGTTCAAATTACTGAAAATAGTGCTCCTTTCACATGCCAGCAAGATTATGCTTAAGATTCTGCAAGCTAGGCTTCAGCAATATGTGAACTGAAAATTACCAGAAGAATAGGCTGGTTTTCTTCTTTTTTTGTAATTTTTTTTATTTTAAACAAATATAAAATGAAAAAAGAAAAAAAAAAACATTCCCATGTACACAGCAAATAAGAGAGGATTCAATATAAAACAAAGTTCTATTTCAAGAAAACCTATATAATAAATGCTATACCTTGTTTTCAAAGCTGCCTTGCTTTGCTTCCTTGTTTCCTTTTGTTTTCTGCTGTGCACTTTATACTTTATGTTTCCCCCCTCCCTCCCTGCCCTAACCCTAAAGAAAGCTACAAATAAATGTGAATATACACACACATATACATATACCCTCATACGCATATATGGAAGAGTGTACTATGCTTCTTTCCACTTGTCTGTGTTTTTCTGCAGGTGAATAGCGACTTCCTTCAAAGGTCCAAGTCCTTCCATGTTTTTCAAAATCAAATCATCATTTCCTACACCATGATATTCCAACATAATCATATCCTGAGAGATTGTTTATGAAATTTCCCCCCCAATTTTCTGCATTTCTTCTATTCTTGGCTACATAGGTTTTATTTATACAAGAAATTTTAAATTTAAAAAAATTGAAATTATCCTTTTCACACTTCAACAATGCTCTCCCTTATAATATAGTCTGATACTGTTGAATCTACTACAGTTCATTTGGAAGAGCAAAAAGGTCAGGAACTTCAAAGAAACCAGAAAAAAAGATGTAAAGGAAGTAGATTCAGCAGGCTGGTTTTGGAAGAGGCAGAGGAACTAGAGACCAAATTGCCAATATTCACTGAATTATGGCAAAAGCAAGGGAGTTTCAGAAAAACATCTATTTCTGCTTCGTTGACTACACTAAAGCTTTTGACTGTGGCAAGTCCTCAAAGAGATGGGAGTACCAGATTATCTTGCTTGTCTCCCAAGGAAGCTGCATTTGGGCCAAGAAGTAACAGAACAGAAATATGAAACAACTGATTGGCTTAAAAGGAGTATGGCAAGGCTGTACATTGTCATCTTATTTATTTGCCTTATGTGCAGAGTACATCATGCAAAATGCCAGGCTGAATGAATCAAAAGCTGGAATTAAGGCTGCCAGGAGAAAAATCGACAATCTCAGAGAGGCAGACGATACCACTCTGATGCCAAAAAGTGAAGAATTAAGAAGCCTCTTGGTGAGGGTGAAAGAGGAGAACGTAAAAGCGGGCTAACAGCTTAATTAAAAAACAACTAAGATCTTGGCAGCTGGCCCCATCATTTCCTGGCAAATAGAGAAGAAATGGAAGCAGTGTCAGATTTTATATTCTTGGACTTGAAGATCACTGCAGACAGTGTGACTACAGCACTGAAATTAAAAGATGCTTGCTCCTTGAAAAGAAAGCGTTATTTTGGTCCTCTCCAAAAACGAAGGACAACAACCATATTCCCCAGTAGATGGTAAGCTTCCTCAGGGTCAAAAATATCTTTTACCATACTTTGTATTCCTATTGCTTAACAAAATGTCTAGTACGTATATGTACTTAAAAAATATTGATTGATTGACGGACTTAAAAAAAAAGCATTGGCAAATCTGGACAGCATAGACAAAGACAAGACCTTACTGATGGAGATCCGCAGTCAAAGCTATGGTTTTTCCATTGTAAGAGTTGGACTGTAAGGAAAGCTGAGTGCCACAGAATTGACACTTTTCACAACACACAAGGAATAAAGGTTTAGGTCCTATCTCTGTTACCTCCTTCATGTGTGACTTTGAGCCAGGCACATAAACTCTCTGGGCCTTGGTTTCTTCATCTGAAAAGGACTCAGAGACCTCTAAGGGTCCTTCCAGTTCAAATCAATAAGCCTATGAGTCTAGAGATCTTTAGAACACATTGATTTGCATACCCTGATACACTGGGATGGAGTAGAAACCTAATGAGGCCAAGACTGTAGGTTTGTTCACTGTATCAGCCTCATACTAAGAAGGAATAAGGTTGTGATCACAGATTACATTATTAAGCCTGGCAAGACATCTTGGAAAATCTGGTCCTGTTTGTGCTTGTGTTGAGATGGAAGACAGGGTGTGGGTAGATCCAGGGAAAATCATCTGCTAGAGGCACAGTGGACAAATAGCTGCATCTACAATCAAGAAGACTTGAATAACTTAACCTCAGACACTCACTAGCTAAGTGACCTTGAGCAAGTCACTTAACCTTAAAATGGGGATTGCACATATTGTTATAAGGACCAAATGAGATAATAATTATAAAATGCCTAGCACATAGTAGGTGCTATAAATGCTAGATGTTGTCATCATCAATATCCTGATCACTGAGAAAAAAACACTTAAAATGACAAACTTGATTGCTGTTGTCTGTAGCTAAGTGCATAGCTCTGTGAGAGACAGACAGACAGAGAGAAAAAGAGAGGGGGGAGAATGAGACAGAAGAAGAGAAAAAAGGAGAGAGAGATAAAAGAGGGAGAGAGAGAGGAGAGGGAGGAAGAGAGGAGAAGGAGGAGAAGGAGACGAAGAAGAAATGACTCTACGAAGTGAGTCTCCACGCAGACTTCCCACAAGGACCTCACTTTAAAGCAAAGAAAAACCAAGAACATTTAAATATTTGGCCATAGGAAAGAGGCAAATGAGTAGAAGGAAAAAAGCAAGCTCTGGGACTGATCACTGGAAAAAGAAAAAAAAAACCAGGAGGAAGGGAGGGCCCCATCCTGGAGCCAAGCTGCCCACGGGCCTGTCCAGAACCTGTGACTCACTGTAAGGAAAAGAAGGGCCCTGTCTCTTGGGGGCGGCTGCCTTCCCCCACAGGGTTGCAGGCAGGGGCTGAGAAAGGAAATGAGGCAATCAGGATAGTTTGGCAATTGGAAGGGAGGCCTATAAATCCAGGTTTGGGTTTGCTTGTCTTTTTAAAAAATCTTAAGATTTAGAACCGAAGTTTTCTAGTTATCTAGTATAACTCCTTACTTTTACAGATGAAGAATTAAACGAGATTAAGTGCCTTGGCCAAAGTCACTGAGGAAATAAGTAGCTGAGCTGGGATTCAAACCCATGTCTTGTCCCAATACACCACTACAACCTATGTCCCCATTTTCTTAAATGAGTGTTTAAAGTACCAAATAGCTAAGAGATTAGATGCTATCAAGGAAGGGTACTAGGTCCCCTTTGGGCAGCTCATAACTTTTCTAGGACTAAAGTTTTCTCTTTGGTAAAATGAGGGACTGGTTTGAACTAAATTAAGTTCAAATAACGAACACTAATTAAATGTCTATTGTAGACAGAACCCTATGATGAGAAAGAACCAAGACTGAGAGACAATTCAGTCTTTGCTCTCAAGGATCTGTCTAATCAGAAGATTGTGCTTGTGCGCGCGCACGCGCACATGTACACACACATACACCATACAAACTAATTCATTATGAAGGTTTTAAGAGAAATACAAAAAAAATATCTATGAGCAGATTGAAGAGGTGAAAGGTTAGGGAAAGGGAAAGGCTTTCTTGAGGAAGCAACAGTAGTTGGGAATTCCACAGGCTGTG
Source organism: Potorous gilbertii (assembly GCA_028658325.1). Lineage (NCBI taxonomy): Eukaryota > Metazoa > Chordata > Mammalia > Diprotodontia > Potoroidae > Potorous > Potorous gilbertii. The sequence continues at coordinate 119,767,787 of CM053769.1, forward strand.
TGGTGACCAGGGTGATTTCAGGGATAGGGAACAGCACACACAAAGGCACAGAGGCGGGAATATACAAAGGACAGTGAGATATCTACCTAAGCCAGAATGTAGACTATGTGAAAGGGAGTGGTATGAAAGGGGAGGGGAGCAGGGTGAAACCAGCTTGTGGAGGGTTTTGAAAACTAGGTAAAGGAATCTGAACTTTGTTGTTGAGACATTTCAGTCATGTCCTACTCTTCATGACTTCTTGGCAAAGAAAGTGGAATGATTTGCCATTTCCTTCTCTAGCTCATTTTAGAGATGAGGAAACGGAGGCAAACAGGGTGAAGGGACTTGCCCAGGGTCACACAGCTAGAAGTATTGAGACTAGATTTGAACTCAGGAAGATGAGTCTTTTTGGTGTTCTATCCACCTAGCAGTTTCCTATACAGAGTTGGAAGGGTTGAAGTGAGTAGAAGGTGTTAGAGACGAACTTGACACAAAAAAAAGTTATCAAGAAAAATTTATTAAAAATGGAGTTCAGAGTAGGGAAGTCCTACGATCCTTCCCCTAAAGGAAAGGGTAGCTTCCAGCATGGCCACTGGAAGGATGACAACCAGGTCAGGATGAGGCAGGACCCTTACAGAATTCTGAACTTTGGATTTCCCCAGATACTGTCCCCTGGCCATGTGACTTCATGTTCTCTTCTCTGATAGGCCCTTCCCCACTCCTTGGGCCTTCGAATTAATTTATGACCTTTAACCTGTCCATGCTAGGTCACAAACTCCCATCAAAGTGTAGAAATAAAACTTACTTCCTGTTTTTCCCCACAAACTGTCATATGGACATCAATAAGATAGATCTTGCTGCCGAAGGGGCAGTGCATGAAACGTGGAAGATATAAAGGGGTAGAATGAATTTAAAAAATTAAATTAAAAATTTTAATTTAAATTAAGCTAAATTAAAAATACAAAAATCTGTTACTATGCCTTTTATGTGTTGGGCACCTGGGATATAATGACAAAAAGTATATCTGTCCCTGTCTTTTGAAAGTTTACATCCTAAAAAGACAACACACCAGGGCAGTGGTAGGTGACATGAGAGGGCTGTTTTAATCAGGAAAGTGACAGATCATGACTGAAGTCACAGAGCATACGATTGAATTGCTCTTTACATGTATCTGGACAGAGGCCAGAACAATTAGGAAGTGGAATTGGCAGGATTTAGTTAATGATTGGATCTATGGGAGGTGAGGGAAAAGAAAAAGTGAGAAAGGATGTTGATGATTCAAACTTGGGAGACTAGGGGAATGGGGGTACTCCTGACAGAAATAATAACGTCGGAAGGAGCAGATCTGTAAAGAAAGGGAAATGTAGCTGGTTTTAGACATGTTGAATTTGAGCTATAGCTGGAACATCCATGTAGACATATCTGCAAGGAATTGAAGGGTCTTTGTAGGCGTATCCTCATAGGCTAAACCATCTTATTTTAAGATAAGGAAAGTGTGATGTGAGCCTGGAGCTTGGGACAGAGGTCAGGGCTGGAGAGAAATTTAGGAATCACATGTGCAGAGGTGGCAGTTGAAGTCATGGGAGTGAATGTGATTGCAAGGGGGAGAAAATAGAGAAGGAAAGAAGAAAAACAAGGACAGATTCTTGGAAACCCTAAATAAAGTATCAGAAAAGGCTGGCTGGAAAGGGAAGAATATTGACCAAGGGATAAAGAGAACGGAGGAGAACGTGGCCAACAGTACTGAAGGTTGCACAAGTGTCCAAAAGAAGGAAAACCAGGGGAAAAGATCATTATGATGTGCCCATTAGGAAGTCCTTGGGCATTTCTTTGAGTACAGTTTTACTAGAGTGGTAGAGATGGAAATGAGACTGCAACGGGTTAGGGAATGTGGACGATGAGGAAGTAGGAACCATTGGACATAGGTATTTTTCCCCCCAATCTTAATGGGTCCCTTCTAGCTGTAGGATTCTAGAACTAGGAAAACAAATTCTGGAAAAAAGAGTAGGAACAAGAACGTCAGCCTGCAGCAAGAGGAGAGGAAAATACTGTTCATCCCAACCAATCCAAGAGAGGGTAAATACAGCAGGGTGCCAGAGTTGAGCATCTGCCAGAACAGAAATGACACAACTATAGGAAAAACTCAAAACAGCTCTTTAAAGTCTCCTGGTTCTTTCTGTTTCCATAGAGCAGCTGCTACCAGTCAGTGGGCACCATGCCCATCCCTTAGTGGGCAGAGCTGGTGTTCAGAGCTGGACTTGGGCGTTACAAGTTCTCTGGGTTTGGAGTTCACTTTTGAAATTGATTAGCTATATGACTGTCCAAGAGTCACTGACCCTCCCAAGGACTCAGTTTCCTCATCTGTAAAATTAGGGAACTGAATTAGATTCAACTAGTATTTTCCGAGGAGACTGGTTAAGTGTTAGGCATTGGGGATACAGAGACAAAAGGAGTTAGTCCCTTCCTTCAAGGAGCTTACAAAATCCGGGGCAGTGGGAAACATACACATAGGGAAGTAAACACAAAGTAACTTTGGCAGAAGGTGGGGGCAGGTCCGATTGGCACTAATGACTTGGAGAATCAGAAGAGCCCTCTTGTAGAAGGAAGCCCAGCCCAGTAAATGAATTTCCAAGGGACTTGAGTGAGGAGAGGGCATTCCAAGCAAAGATACACAGCTGGGAGATGCAGGAGGCATAGCAAATGGGTCACTCTGTCAGGAATGCCAAGGATGGAAGGGAAAAATGTAAAATCAGCTTGTAAAAATAGGCTTTAAACAGCAAAGAGCTGTTCATACTGTACCCCAGGGGCAACAGGGGACCCCTGAAGCTGAGTTTTAAGGGCTTTTCCATTTCTAAATCTATGATTCTCTCTATGGTTAGCTGGTACCCATGTATCTGGTGCCCCTTCCATGTGGGGAGCCCTTGGAACAGTACCCGGGTTTAGGCTGCCCCCTGCAGGGAAGCACAGGCACATTGATGCCCGATAAAATGCAGCATAGCAAATGTCAGCTTTCTCTTACTTTGCATTTAAGCAAAGATGCTTTGCCTTCAAGTTTACTATCTAGGGAGGGCCTTGGGACTTTCCTTTGGCTACAAGTTAAGTCCCTGGCTGTTCAATCTCAGGCTAATCACAATGAAGTAAGTCTCCCTGATTGTACATGGACAGCCCAGTTGCATAAGTGTAAAGGCCATTGTAGGAAGACCAGCCCCAGTGCCTGGAGTTTCATTTTGATAAAGTAGCCATAGGTAATCTCTAAGGGGAAGAGACTGGTTCCTCAACCTGGGATTAGTGACAGCTGATATCTCCCTGACCTGCTTGGGCTTTTTCCTTTTTCTGAAGAGATACATCTATTACCCATTAAGAGACAGTATATGCCTGAATTCAAATCCTACTCCTGATGCCCTGGGCAGATTGATTAACCTTTATATGCCTCAGACTTTTCTAATGGTTACCACACTGGGCATTTCCCACTCTGAATCAACCCGAAATCCTTTCATGTGATTCACTGCAAAGTAGATGGACACTAGACAAAAACAATGCATACCACACACCTAAGTTCTTGGGCAAAGGATATTCATCAGCTCACATTTGTTAAAAATTTCTTTAAAATAAAGTCCATAAAGTGATCACCTACCAAAATAATAACACAAATATTATTACTCTTGTTTTCACAATCAGTTGACTGACTTTCCCAAGATTACAGCCACAAACTTAGGACTGAAAGGGATTGGAGAGGTCATATAGCCAACGTTCTCATCTTGTAGACAGGGGAAACTGAGACCCAGAGAAAGGAAACACTTTGTCCATGCACACACAGGAAGTGAAACAGCACAACCTGGATTTAAATTCCACTCCGGCCTCCAAAGCCAGTCCTCCATCTGCTAGCCCACACCAAGGCCTCTCTAGAGGAAATGACCACTCTGGATCCAGTAGTTTAGGGAATGATTGATGAAGTGACTGACACCTTCCCTAATGACTATTGTGGCTTCCATCCTGGCAGGAAGAGAGTGGCATTTCCTCCCAACTAAAGAATATTCTAATTATTGACAGGTAAAGGGGAGAGGACACTTATTTGGCATGCGGGGAGAGTGGAAAGGAACCATGTCCTCCTTCATCTCACCTTCACTCAGCCCGAAAGAGACATAGGACAAAGCAATACAAGACAGGGTAGACAAAGGAAAAGAGAGGGAGGTGGAAGTGCAGAGAGATGGAGTGTACTCTAAGCTGGAATGTACAATGTAGTGGAAAGAAGGCTCTGGCTCAGCTACTAATACTTGTCCGGGACCTCAGTTTCTTCATTTGTTAAGTAAAGGGTGGGAATGAGCTGCCCCTCTCCTGTCCCAATCTAAATCTACAAGATGTATGCCTGCTTGTTATCCACTGAGGCCTCAAGGGGTTACTACCTAAAACCTATCTTCTTTGCAATATTTAACGACTGATCAAAGCTCTAATGCTGGCTCCTTGGGGATGAGGCCCCTCCCAGGGCTGACCCTCAGCATCTGCCCCTTCTTTGTGGTCTCCACACAACCCAGGCCCGGCCATATGCCTGCACTGTGTGCAGCAGCACCCTCGGGACCACCGGCCCTTCTGCAGGGTCTTCCCCTATCCCTACCATCAATGCTTAGAACATAGTAAACGGCTAAGTAAGCCCCTTGATTCATTCATTCCCACTCACCTCAAAGGACCAGTTTTTTTCCTTTAAGACAAGAATGTCCCAGAAACAAAAAGCTTTTATTATACACACGAAGCCCCATCCCTACTCTGAAGACTGCTGCCCTCTCGATCCTCGTGGGAGGCTTTCTCCAACAGCAGAGATGGAGGGGATGCTCAAGTCCTGCCCAGCAGGCCTAGATGTACTTGTAGACGGGCTTCCTGGGCACGGTCTGCAGGCTCAGCCGCACCGGGCACTTGTACAAGGCGGACAGCAGCGCCTCGCTGTAGCCCACCAGGAAGTAGAGCTTGGAGGGCTGCAGGCGCTGCAGCACCAGCATGCAGATGACCAGCTGGTTGGCCTGGCGCTTGATGACCACTTCTTCTGCCAGGCAGCCCGGGAAGGTGCCGTACAGGAACTTGCGGATGAACACGTCCTCCACCGTCCTCTCCGCCGCCCCCTCCTCGCCGTCCAGGTTACCTGAGGACGCAGGACCCTGAGCCCCCTCCCGCGCCCCCGGCCCCACGGACCACCTGGGGGTGCTGACCCCCCCCCCCTCGCTGGGGCGGAGGGGGAAAGGGGGACCAGGACGGGGATGTCCCCAGGCTCTGCCCCGCCCGGGGGGTCATGGTTTACTGCAGCCTTTCTTTGGGGGGGGTCAGAGGGAGAGGCCGGCCTGACACCCCGCCCTGGGGGGTCCCCCACGCGGAGGCCGTGGAAGGGGAGATAGGGGTCCCACTTACTCGTGTGCAGGGACAGCCAGCCCTTGCGGTGGGCGATGTAGTGCGGGGGGTGGGCTTGCTCGTAGGTCACCGGCTTGTCCCCCTTCCCCACTCGGACCCGAGCCGCTCGGTTCTGCGGAGGGGATCGAGGTCACGAACCCCGCCCCCACTCGCGCCCCTTCCCACGTGGGCACTCCCCCTCCCACGGAGCACACGCCCCGCTTCGGCCAAGGTGCAGGATGATCCCCGCCCTCTTCCCGCGAGACCGCTGCCCCCGAGGGGCCCGCCCCTCTTCTACCCGCCCTCACGGTCCCCTCCCCCCTCGCCTCACCTTACAACAAACTGCGGTGGTGTGGACGCCACGGCAGGGGGACGGCAGTTCCGGGAGCCCAGCGATGGCCGTCTGGGGTGGGAAGAAAGGAGAAAAAGGAAGAGCAGGACGGGAGAGACCACGCGCCTCTCGCACCGCCCCACTCACCCGCAGGCCGAACCGGGCGCAGCACAGGGGCGCCGCCATCTTGGGACGGGCTTCCGAAGGCGGGGGTGCTGCAAGTGAGGACGATGGGGCTATACCAAGTGGATGGGGAAGAATAAACCCTGTGGGAAGGAGCTACCGCCCCCGGAGCGGGGCTGGCAAGGAACAGGTAACGTTCCAAGTAGGAGAAAACCCTAAAAAGAAGGGGTAGCTTTCTGAGAGGGAAGACTACAATAGCCTGAAACCTCGTCAACTTAGAGCTGAGTGGAATGTTCCCCCCATCTTTGGAAGTGGGAGGTATAGTCTAGAGTCAGCGAGAGGCCACGGGCGGGCGAGACCAATTGTGACAGAATGAGGGGGGGGGAATAGAGGTGGGTCATCCTATCTTCCGTAGTCCAGAGGAAGAAATGATTCAAGTCTCGGAGCCAGCTGCGCTAGAGGATGAGGAAAATAGGCGTGGCTTTTATTTTCTCCCGGGGGAGGAGATTTAATGATTACGTAATGGCGGAGCCCCTCCCCATGCCCAGACCGAAGTAATAGCTATCATTTTATATATGGCTTTATTTTGCTTTATGAAAGAGGTAGATGCCCTGGATATGATGGGGTTCAGCCTCTGGGAACCTGTCTGAACTCCCCTTGAGTCTCCCCACCTGGCCTTTCTTACTCAAATTTGTTTCCCGGTTCTCCTGAATCTTTCCATTCAATCTGATCTTTCATATTCAAATCTGTTACCCATAACCTTGTCTGTCCCTCCATTGTCGGTTACCTCTGGATTGCCCCACCTGCTTCCCATCCGAGCCCTCCATTGCCTGATAGCTCCTAATTGCCTCCAGCTGTTTCCCACCCTAGACCGTCACCCTAGTGCCACTGAGGTCCTCCTTGGACTTCTCCTCAAGACCCTCCCTAAACCCCTCCTCCCATCACTCTAGACTACCAGACCACCCCCAGATCCCTGCTACAGTCTTTCCTGTGTTTAAGTTCCATCTTACCTCCATGAAGGCGCTGAGATTCAATCCAGCTACGACTCTGTCTAGCTGGGATTCTATCTGGCCGGCTTGTGAATACAAGCATTACAAATGCTTAGGCTCCCTAAGAGCCAACTAATATGATGAATCTTTAATAAACTTTGTTTTTCTTTGACTTTAAGAAGACTTGTGTTGAATTCATTCAAGCAGTACCCAGCATGTCAATATTTCGGGGTCCCCAGCACTCTTCAGACCTCAACAGCTAGAAGTACTGAGTTCAAATGCCATCCTAGCCACATCCCGACCAGTTCCTCCCTCGATTTTCTTGAGTTCAACTTCAAAGTATTCAGCTCTAAATCTATGACTCAGGAGATAATCTCTAAATAACTGCCCCTTATTTATGTGCTAGTACCTGGGCTACAATGTAGCAGCCAACTAGACGCTAGGAAGACCTGAGTTCAAATTCAGCTGCCTGTCTCAGTTTCCTCGGATCTAATGAGATAGTAAGTGCAAAGTGTTTAGTAAACCTTACAATGCTATGGAAATGCTAGCTGTTGGCATCATCATCATCAAAATAGAACAGTCTCCCCTTATGCTTAAGAAGGCTACTTTCTAATGTTTCCTATTGGCCCAGAGATTTGGGGTTTTCAAAGCCCTGACTGCCTCTAATGGTCATTGACTGGAGAAGCCCTGCCCCCTTCGCTGTCCTTCCCTGTGACAGGGTCAGAGATCTCCTGCTCCATTAATTTGAATATCTGGAATTTGCTCACTGTGCTATCCCTGCCAGGGCAGGTCAGCTAGGTGGTGCAGTGGACAGAGTACCAGTACAGGAGTCAGGAGTACCTGAGTTCAAATCTCACCTCAAACACTAGCAGTGTGACCTTGGGCAAGTCACTTAATCCCAACTGCCTCATCCTGGGTCATCTCCAGTCCTCCTGATGAATATCTGGTCACTGGATTCAGATGACTCTGGAGAAGTGAGGCTGGTGACCTGCACAGCCCTCCCTCACTCAAAACAAAGTCAAGTCCAAGTCATGTCATCATTTCTCTGATGGCATGGTCTTCTTTGGCAACAAAGGACAAACTCAGGGTATTGCTGAATTCCTTTCCCTACCAAGCCAGGCAAGACATCCCACCCACCCACCCATACTTCAAACCTTAAGTCAATTTCCTCAGTCTGGACCCTTCTCTGAAACTTGTGGGCACAAAGAGTTACCACCAGTGATGCAGCCCAGAGGTGTAAGAGTGTGGAACCGGGTCTTCCTGGCTCTCTATTATGATTTTCTGCCTCTTATAGAGATGAGAATGATAGTAATTGATGATTATAATTCACTTTTTTATAAGACTTAGAAGGACAACTCGATTGTTGGGTGGGTAGAACTATGAGCCTGGAGTTAGGAAGATCTGAGTCATAGACTAGCTGTGTGACCCCGGGCAAATCATTTCACCTCTATTTGCCTCAGTTCCTTATCGGTAAAATGAGGACAAACTGGAGAAAGAAATGGAAAACAACTCTGATGTCATTGCCAAGAAAACCCCATGGACAAGGTCACAAAGAGTCAGACACGACTGAACCACTGCATAAAAACAAAGGTTAATAGGGTGCTTTCCCTACAGCATACTGGAGTGGGTAATATAAATATTCATGTGGCCCATTTTACAAATGAGAAGCAACCTCCAGGGATGAACCCTGGACTAGAGGCTGTCAATTAGTAATGATGCCCCTTTTAGCCATTGATTCTTCCTTTCTAGGCTTCAGGGGGTTGGTGTAGAATTGGGGTTCTAGATCACAGGAGCATGTTCTTTAGAGCCAGCAGGAATGTTAGAAATGTTAGCATTCCATGAATCTCCTTTTCCACCCCTCCCTCCTGGTTGTTCCAGAATGGTAAGCCCCTTCTGCAGGAGGAATGTTGGAGCAACCCAAACAAGGTGGGGAGATTCCTAGTGGAACTGGGCATTTGGATGTTTGTTTTCCTGAGACCGGACTGATTTCCCCTTAGATTAGAGTGGGAGGTTGAGAGGCTGGAGTGCTAGGGTCTGTAGTCCAGGATGATGGGGTTCAGACTCTTGAGAGCCTCCGTGAGTTCCCTTTGAATCTTCCCATTTAATCTGGCCTTTCTTACTCAAATCTAGTCTTCCCATTTGTTCCGGCAGTCTCGGGTAGCCCATGGGTTTTTCATTACCACTGTGCTCAGGTCTCTGTTGCACTCCCCACCTCATTCCCTATGCTGCTGACCACTCCCATCAACATCTGTATTCATTCCCATGCCACCCAATCAAGATCTCCCACTCAAGCCCTTCATTGTCTGATATTTCCTGATTGCCTCCAGCTGTTTCCAACCCTTGACCAGTCATCCCTTACTTGGCCTTCTCCTCAATACCCTCCCTAAACCCTTCCTCCCATCACCATAGACTGGCAGACCACCTCCCAGATTCCTCCTACAGTCTTTTCTGTATTTAAGGTCCATCTCGCCTCTATTTAGGCGCACAGATTCAATCCAGCTCAGACTCTGTCTAGCTGAGATTCTATCTGGTCCACTTGTGAATAGAAGCATTACAAATGCTTAGGCTCCTTAAGAGCCAAGGTGGCGAATCTTTAATAAATTTTGTTTTCTTTGGCTTTAAAAAGGCTTGAGTTGAATTCATTCAAGCAGGACCCAGCGTGTCAGTATTTTGGGGTACCTAGCACCCCTAACATCGTCACAGGAGAGACAGTGTTCTTCCAATTCCAAAGGGAGACTGGAGTTGGGGTAGGTCTTAAAGGGGGAGGGGCAGACTTCAGTGCAGCAGGTCTCTGTTGAAGCAGCAGGGGAAGGGCCTGGAGGGCCTGTAAGATAGCTTAATTGAGGCCCTTGAGGACAGTTTTCAGGCCTGACCTCTACTCAATGAACAAAGAATTCAGATTGAAGTTGTTGTCCCCTTTAAGAACTGAGGAATGACGGGAAAGGCTTCAATCCTGCTCCTTCCTGTTTTGTCTTATAGCTGCCTGCAAAAAGCCAGGCATTTACTCATTTACTCCTGAGTGTTGTCTGTTATAATTTACAATTTAATTAATTTCTATAATTGATTGTAACAGCTTTGTGCTACATATGTTTGTTAATTTCAAGCTGAGAAGGCAAAAATGGAGGCTGTCAATGACTAGCTGGAAACACACAGGAAAGATTTATTA
>CM053769.1:119778247-119801999 GCA_028658325.1 Potorous gilbertii
GTAGAAACCAGAACACTGAGCTTGGAGCCCAGGACACTTGGGGGCTGGCCCAGTTTTTCTACTAACTGACTTGAATGTTAGGGAGGTGACCACCCTCCTGGACCCTGGCTTCCTTCATCTATTAAAAAAAGAAAGATTCTTCTAGATAAACTCCTATGACTTCTATGATCCTACTACCTGCAAGATTGGTGTAAGCTACCATGATTAACCCACAAGAATTACTATAGGAAGAGGAAAAAACAAAGAAAACCAGATACTTTTTTCTAAAGCATTAACAAAAGGCACTAAGAAAAGTGAGCACATTTGCTGATTTTTTTCTGTGCGGTATTCCTTTAGGAAACGGTTGTTGTTTGATAGCGTCTAGCTCTGTGACCCCATTTAGGATTTTCTTGGCAAAGATACTGGGGCGGTTTACCATTTCCTACTCCATTTTGCAGATGAGGAAACTGAAGCAAACAGGGTGAAGTGATTTGCTCAGGGTCACACAGCTAGTGTCTGAGGCTGGATCTGAGATCAGGAAGAAGAGCCTAGCCTGACTTTGGATCTCCCACTCTACCCTTTGCATAAGGACTTGCCCACCGTGGGTATTATTGTTAATCTTGTTCTTTCCATCCTTTTTGATGGAAAGTCAGACAGAATTGGTCCTGGGACTAGTCACTCTCCTGACTCTTCAGCTGAGCCATCAGCTTTTATTAAGTACCTAGTATGTGCCAGGCTATGGGCACCTATTAAGCACCTACTATGTGCAAAGCTAAGTGCTTTATAAAATATCTCATTTGATCCTCACAACAACCCTGGAAGGTTGGTGCTGTAATTATACTCATTTTACAGTAGAGGAAAGTGAGGCAGACAGCCTCAGTTAAGAGATTTGTCCAAGGTTACATAGCTAGCAAAGGACTGAGGCCAGATCTGAACTCAGGTCTTCCTGACTTCCTGGCTCTATCCACTGCACCACCTCACAGCCTAGGAAGGAAGAAAATCTAATCTGCAATATTTTATGTTATTCTTTTTTTCCCTAACATTGGATGTTCTCCAGAAAAATCCTCCCAGTTTCCTTTTTTTTTTCCAGTTTAGAATTCTGGTCACTCCCTGGGCTTTTCTTAGCCTTTACTCACACCTAGGATTCCTTTCTGCCTTCACTTTCCTCCTTGAGTGACATTTTTTACACCTAAACCATTTAATACCATTTACCTTCCCCCTCACTCTATGTGTGGGATGGTAGAAAACTTACCAGACTTAGTGTAGGAGACCAGGTGGAGAGGAAGCTTCCTGAAGGCAGGAATCATTTCATTGTTTTACTTTTGTGTCTCCTGCAGCCAGCACAGGGCCTGGCCCTTGGTAAGCTCTTAATAACTGCTTGTTGAGTAAATGAACAAATGAATGAATGCTTCCTTTCAGCACTTTCCAGTTGTATAACCTTGAGAAAGTCCTTGAGCCTCAGTTTCCTGATGTGTAAATGGGGAGATTATCACCCTCTTTTACTTTAACCTTACCCATGTATTCTTCAACTCAGTGCTGCTGACCTCCCTGCTGTTAGACCAACAGGATATTCCATCTCTGTGGGCTTTGGGAGCTTTCTCTGAATTTCACCCCTGCCTGGCATGTTCTCCCCCTCATTTCTGCCTCCTGGCTTCCTTCAAGTCCCATCTTCTACAGGAAGCCTTTCCCAATCCGGCTTCATTCTAGCACGTTCCCTCTTTTAATTATTTCCCATTTGTCATAGCTTGTTTATATATAGCTATTTCCTTGTTGTCTCCCCCATTAGGTTGTGAGGGCAGGGACTGTCTTTTGCCTTTCCTTGTATCTACCATGCTTATAACAGTTCCTGGCACGTAGTTGGTGCTTAGTAAATGTTTTTGACTGATTGACTAGGTAGAATCCTAGCATTGGTGAACTTTCCCATGACTACAAATTCAGGCTGTCACAGCAGCCATTTTTCTTCCTTTTCTGACAAAGAAGGCAGATGTATAACTCAGAATTTTCTCTCTTTTAAAGTCTTACTATTTAAAGAAGTATTATTGAAGGCCAACTCATTATAAAATCTGACATATTTTGATTTGTGTATATTCTTGGTTGGTTCTCTGCAGAGAAATTGCAATGGAGGAATGAATGAATAGATGAAACTACATGGAATACAAGACAGAGATTTAAACCTCCAGCTCGAATGTTTGAATTTTCCCTTACTGGAGGCCCAGAGCAAAGTACTGAGGATTTCAATGATTTTTATTTCTAATTTTGATAAACTTCCTAAAAGCAGAGCTAAATTAGGTTCACCATCCTCCTTTGAAAACAAGTTAAAGAATCATCTTTTGCTTTCTGCTTTACGACTGGGGCTGTTGGAACACTTGTCTCCACACCTCCTTTCCTCCACCTACCTTTATTCTCTGTACCCTGCAGGGGGAGAATTAAGGATGGAGGTGACTAACCACATAGCCACCCAAGGGAGAAAAAAATAGGTGTGGTCACACATGGTCAGTAATGATGAGCACATTTCCAAGGAGATGAGAGGAGAGACTGAATTTTCTGTGTCTCAGCCAAACCTTGCCAGACATTTCCATCTGGTGGCTATAGCTACTTTTATTTTATTTTTTTTGGATACAACAGACTCTCCTCAACAAAGCTCCAAACAAAACCCCATGTGAAGTATATAGATACAAGAAAAAAATCTATAAATTCAGTGGTTTTAATAAGGGAAATTCCTCTATCCTTCACAAATAAATCCTAGAATACAGCTAATAAGTGGAAGGGACTTGAATCCAGGAGCATAAAACTTGGAGTTGAAAGAGGGAGGCTGAGAGGTCATCTAATTGAACCCCTTCATTTTCTAGATAAGGAACTAAAATCCAGAAAGGCTTACTCAAGTTTATATAGGTCAGAAACAGAGTTAAAATTTGAACCCAGCTCCTGTGACTCAAGTTTTAACCTCAAGAGTTTCCTGTCACCTTTGATAAAGTCTATTGTGATATTATTCATTGATTGTCAAACTCTAATTCTGATGAATGTCTGAGAAACTAGGTCAGTTCTGGGAATTCCCTGTAGCTATGGATACAGCCAAGATGACCAGGGCCTGTGGTCCAGTTTTCTCTGGGGCCACCTGCATCATTTGAAATTGAAGAGTAGATCTGGGATTTTCCCATCGTCCTGGGGAATTTTTGTAGTATGGAAAAAGTGGTACTATGTACTGGGACAGAGGACTCTTCTAGGGTCTATTAGAGCCTGAAACATGATATCTGTTCCCTTGCTGATGTCCAATGGAAGCTGACCTCAGGTAAAGAGGGGGCAGGAATTCTTCATGACCTTTGTGGTCATTCATTTCATTGTAAGACTTTCAATTTCAACCATGATAGTTCAGGTATCGACAGTGAATGGATCAGTGGAAAAGTCAATGGATTTGGCATCCAATGATGCAAGTTCAATTCTTGACTTTGACATTTCCTAGCTATGTGACTTTGGGCAAATCACTTGACCTTTGTGGGTTTCAGTTTAGGACTGGATCAAACAATCATAGATAGGATCACACAGTCATAGATGAGATCACACAATTTTAGAGGTAGAAGGGGCCTTAGATGTCATCTCATCCACTCTTCTCCTTTGTAAAATGAAAAGACTAGGGCCTAGAAAGGATAAAATAAATAGCTCTGGGAGAGGCAGGATTGGAACTCAGTTCTCCTGACTCAGTCTGGTATCCTTTTCTGTTGTTGTACCATGCGCTATGAGAGAGTCAGGCTATGTGACCTTGAAAGTTCTTCCCAGCTCTAAAAATATCTGATTCTGTGACTTTCTTGACAATTGATTTTTGTATTTTAGAGAGAATAAATCTGAATTGTAGAAATATTAAGGCAGATTCCTAGGGTCACACTGAATCAGTGACATTAAGATTGATTTTCCCCTTTTCTCCTCAGGTCTGTCTTTTAGAATCCTTAGTTCTTTTAAAGCTTAGTTCAAGCATCACTTCCTACATGAAGGTTTTCCTGACCCCCCCCCCCCACCCAGAACATCAGATTCAATAGACCTTAGTAAACCATGTTAGCATAAAGTTTGCTGGTCTACCATCTTACTTGCCAAAGGATTATAGTTGCTACCTCCCTGCTCATGCAATCCATAGACTGTCTCTAACCCACAACTATTAGGAAGGGTATAGTGGGGTCTACAAAGGTAGACTACAGCAGCACTCTGGATTACTTCCCATGGGGATGGGGAGAAGGGACTAGCATGTAACTAGGAGGAGGTGTCCCATGCCTGATGGGCACAGAGCATTTGGTGGTCTGGGCCAAGGGAAAGGAAAGGTTTGGTCCCTTTCTTTCTGGGCCTTAGGCACCTATTGGTGTCAGGTGAAGCTAGTCAGTACCTGCTCCCAGGCTGCCTGTCTCTGAAGAGTCAACTCAGCAGATACATTTCAGGTAAGCTGGCACAGAACACAGACTTGACACCTCCAATTTGGGAGCGTGCCCCTGTGTCTGCATCCTCCCTTTTGCACTACTCAGTCATCTCTGAATACACCTCACACATACAGTCACCACAGTAGAGTTACAAGAGGAAAGAGTCCAGGACCCTAGTACCATAGGTTCTACAGCTCACTGCCTCTGTCAATCCCAGCTGCCCTCTCCGTTGCCGCACTCGCTATCATGTAGAGGCCCATCTGATCCAAGGTACACCGCTGCCTTCTTATTACCTGGCTCAGGTCGATGCCCTCACTGTCCTCTGACTTGGACATTACCATCTGTCTCAGCCCCTCAGCTGTGTCCCAAGATGAATAACCCCATTATACTTGCCCTTCCTCCCTCACCATTCTTCACAGTTCCCCCATCTCTGCTCTGTGCTGAAAATACACAGGAACAAGGCGACAAGACAAAAGCAGCAACCAAAAGGAAAGTTCATAATGGGAACAGAAATAGAGCAACCCACCAGGGGCAAGGTGGCCTTGAAACTGAGGCCTCCAACAGGAAACCCTTTGTGTGCTTCCTGCTGAAGAAGTAGAAAAGGAGAGGGTCCCCGAGGAACAGAGCCTGAAGAGAAGCAGGAGGTAAGATGAGGAGGAAGTCAGACAATAGGTTAACCTGAGGGAAGAGGGGGTGACCCATCCTCTGGTACAGTAGAGAGAACACTGAAGTTACACAGCAAGGAGCTGTGGACCTGGAGCCTGGAAGACCTGAATTCAAATCCTGCCTCAGACACTTGCTAGCTGTGTGACCCTAGAAAAGTCACTTAACTTGCTCATCTTATGATAATACTATGACAGGCTGATAGATGGGACAGTGAATAGAGCACTGAACTTGGAGTCAGGATGACCTGAGTTCAAATCCTGCCTCAAACACTTGGTAACTGTGTGATCCTGGACAAGTCACATAACTTCTGCCTGCCTCAGTTTCCTCACCTGTAAAATGGGGATAGTAATAGCACCCACCACTCAGGGCTATTGTGAACATCAGATAATAGCTCATTTGCCACATTAAGGAGAGCTGGATGGGCCAACTTCCTAGACATTTAGAGAACTGATATTTAGAGGCCAGGATAGGTTTTCAGGATTTTTTTCCTTCGGTTGTGGACTTCTTCCAAGACTCAGGTGGAGAAGCTGGAACCAGTCCTAATGGGTCAGGAGAACCAGTTGAAGTTTGACCCAAGGACTTTATAAAGGGGAAAAATTCTGGGTCTTGGAACAAATCAGACAGTACCTGGAGGTTTCAAAGACATAAAAATAATTTTCTATAATGCTGGTGAAAGAACTGGGGAGATTTCTGTGTCCTAAGAGAAAGAGGGGCAGATTTGGGAGTTTCTGTGGCAATCACAGTGATACTACCCAGCACGTCTATGACTGTTTAAAGTTTGTAAAGCACTTTCCCTATGCGATCTTATCTGACTCTCACAACAACTCTGAGACCTAAGAGTTTTTGTTGTTGCCATTTACAGACTAGGAAACTGAGGCAGGTAGAGGTTAAATGGCTTGTTATACAGGGTCATACAGTTAGCAAGTGTCTGAGGTAGGATTTGAACTTGACTCCTCCTGACTGAAGTCCAGCAATCTACCCATGGTGCCTCCTCACTGCTAAGAAGAAAACTTCTATAACTGAGAGAATACAGTGAGCTCAGGTTTAAGCAATCACAGATCTGTAGAGTTCACGAGTATCAGGAACTGTTTCCTGGGGCCCAGGGAGAAGAGTTTTCCTAGACAAACGATCAATAGTCAAAACAGGTTTTTGAGAGTGGAGGTTCGCTTCAGGGATTCAAGTAGGTGAGGAGGACCCAGCTCCAAAGACTGAGAGGAGACAGCTAAAAATAGTGGAGGCCTACCAAATATGAGGGGGGCCAATAAGTGAAGGTTTCTGGGACTTGGGGAAGTCCTTAGAGGAAGGTTTCTGATGTCCTTCAGAAGCCACAATGGGCTTCCATTGTTTCAGGGTAGATTTTTTTCAGATCTAGGGATGGTGGGTATTCTTGGACCCGGGAGTTCGGGGAGCCCTTCTGGTTTTGAAGGAGGGTAAGAAACATGCCTTTCAGAGCAGGAAACATAGATGACATAGGAAAGTTTCATGGTACAAGTGATGTTGTTGTGCATCCTTAATTCTTGAAGAGGACCAATGATCTCAGGAAGGAGATGCCTTGACTTGCAAGTGAATTGGATTTAAGTGAGGCAAGGCTGTGAAAAGTCACCAGCCTCACCCTCTCCTCCAGAATCATTGGTGTCCAGTCATAAGACATGAGTCAAGATGACTAGCGATGGCCCAGCTCCAGGTGACAGGAAGGGAGCTAAATTAGAAGACATCAAGAATTGTAGAATGTAGAGGGAAGGGATCTCAGCTGCCATCTTGTCCAACTTGTAAAGGAAAGGAATGCCCATATAATGGGCACCTAGGTAGTGCCATACTGCACAGAGTTCTGGTCCTAGAGTCAGGAAGACTCATCTGAGTTCAAATCCAGCCTTAGACACTTACTAGCTTGGTGACCCTGGGAAGGTCACTTAATCCTGTGTGCTTCAGTTTCCTCATCTGTCAAATGGGCTGGAGAATGAAATAGAATATCAAATGACTCCAGTATCTCTGCCAAGAAAACTTGAAACCGGGTCACAAAGAGTTGGACACAACTGAAAAAGGACCGAACCACAACGCCATTACAATAAATCCAAAAGGGGCTTCAGCTCCTTCCTGCAGAACTCCAAAGAGGGGAGGGAGGTCCACTCTACTTTTGGACAACTCTAGGGCCCAGGAGTCTAAGATAAGGACAAAGGAACCCAATGACAGGAAGATGGAGAATGGAGGCCCTTTATCAGCCCAGCCCTCCTGGATCTCACCCTCCATGATCTACCAACCAAACACTGCTCTGCATCTGGATTGCTGGATCCAGAGGTTTGATAAAGGGCAACCTTTGAGGGTACCTAGTTCAAGCCCCTCATGTTACAGATGAGGAAACCAAGGCTCAGAGATGTTAAGTGGTCACACCACTAGTCAATATAAGAAACTGAGGCAAATGAAGATAGGTGACTTTCCTAGGGTCACACAGCTAGTAAATGTCAGAAGTTGGATTTGAACTCAGGTCTCTCTCACCTCAGGCCTAGTTTTCTGTCTACTGGGCCACCTACCCTAGCAGGAAGGGGTCAGAATCCTTACAATGAATCTGGATAGCAGGTTCAGAGCACTAGCAGTGAGAGGAGCGCAATACCAAGCTCCCAACTGACTGAGCTAGGATCCCTTTATGTATTATTTCCTACAGTGGCCAGAGGAGCTTATGAAATATAGGTAGGCCTGGGTCCACAGTGGAAACAAGGAGGCTTTCCTGGCTAAGGTAGCTGTCCAGAAGCCAGAAAGCAAGATAGTGCTGGATAATCAGACCAGGAAGGGAAAATGAAATCTCAACTGTGTGATTGGGTACAGTGGACTTGAAATTCAAAGAGCTCATTTCTGCCATTTTCCCAATTTATGACCTTGGGGGCAGCGCATGTAAACTCATTTGGCTCTCCCTTCCTCATCTGGAAGATGAGGGCATTAGACTAGACAGCCTCAAATGCTCCCTCCAGCCTTCAATCTAGGGTCCTGTGATACCATAACTTTGAGGTGGCAATAGGTTACTTGATGAGATTGGCTGGCAACCCCCACCCCTACCACTGAAAAATGACATGGCGACAAGTGAAATCTGCTGTACTAACCAAGTCACTCCACTTAGAACTTGTTTGTCTAATTGTTGGGATTGTTGGGATGCCAGGCCTCCAAGTGTTTGGGTTATTTAGGTACTCGGGTAGTGAGGACAGCCAAGGAACTGGCAGGCAGGCAGGGAAGCCTGAGTGGGAACCAGTAACATGTGAAGGAGGCAGCAAACTCAGGAACAGCTTGCCTTTTTGGTTTTGTATTTTTTAAAAATTTTGAGTATGTATTTTATATGACTATGTGAATTTCAGGTTCTGAAATTATTAGATTTCAGTGCCCATATACTACTCCATCCTTTTGCCTTTCCCAGAAAATAGGAGTATTTGGAGAACTTTACCATAACTGGGAAATCCTTCATTGTTTGCTCTTTGCTTGGGATATCTTCCATGCCAATGACAGTTCCCTTAAATGAGGCATCATAGAACAGTAGGAAAAGTTCTTGATATCAGAAGACCTGGTTTCTAAATCTGCCTCTTCTGTTCATTATGTGACCTTGGGCAAATCACTGCCCCTCTTTGGGCCTCAGTTTCCCTATCTGTAAAGTGAGGGGGTTGGATTAGTTGTCTTTGAAAAGTCCTGCTGCCTCTAAATCTACCACCACATATCTCTCTCTCTGTTGTACACATCAGCTAGTGTCAATATTTAGCGGATCACTGAACAAAGTTATCTCTGTAATTGAATATGTCACTGATTCCCATTTAATTCTACAGCATGTGCCATAGACTCATTGTTTGAGAACTTCAGGCCATATTTGGTTCCACTGACTCAAATGCTTAAAAAAAAATCAATAAAATGACAAGACACAATGAAACACAATATCCTGTGCCCTTTTCATCTCAGCGAATTGTGTTAAAGATGGAATATACACACTCCTGTTTGCAGGGGATGAACTGGACTAATTCCTGGGGTGGAGTCCCAAGACACTGCAAAGTCTCTGAATTCCAGCTGTGAAGAAGAACTCAAGCTGGAAAGTGGATGTCTAAGTAGAACATCCAGGTCATGACAAGGAGGCAGATCAGCCAGCCAGCTGGTGGAATGTATGATCCTGCTAGGATAGAATACAAATTCATCTGCCTGCTTTTAAACCTCTTTGGAGCCTGGCTTCAGCTGAGCTTTCCAGTCTGGTCTCGTATGACTTGCCCTCATGCACCTGACATTCTGGCTGTATATGACATGCCATACCCTGACTCCATGTCATTGTACAGTTTGTTTCCCGTGCCTTCGACACTTTCCCTCCTTCTGGAATCCCTGTTTTCCTTCTTGACCACCTCCTCTAAGAGGCTTTTCCTAATTTCCTCACTTGGTGCTTTCTCACTGCCCTCCCCTCTGGAAATTATTTTGTGTTTACTTGATATACTTTTGGCATTGATTTAATCTGTGTACATGCTGTTTCCTTTCAGTAGAATGTAAGTTCCCTGTAGGCAGGGGCTGTTTCTTTTTTTGTCTTTGTATTTCCAGTGCTCAGTGAAATGATGCATAGTAGGTGTTTAGTAGATGCTTTTTGAAGGAAGCCCACCAATATGTATATTTTGACTAGCCCTGGAATTGAGTAGCAGGAAGAGATTGGGCTGGGTTGGCATTTGTGAAATGGCTATGTTTTTTCCATGATCCCAAACTACTGAGTGTGGTGGAAATTCATTTCTTTCATACTGGTATTCCCCTCATAATGCTATCATGTTAATATGATTTTGGAAGAACCAAAATTACAACTAACCAGAGGGAAAATATGTACCACGCAACTTGGGACCAACCCTGAGAACTCAGCATAGTGCCTGGCACACAGTAGGCACTTAATAAATGCTTTGTTGGAGTTGCGTGTCTAAATGAGCATAAAGGACATCACTGAAAATAGATCTAAATGGAAAAGGAAGTGGGCTGATCATAGAGTAAGAATGAGAATTAACAGGTGGACGCCCTGAGTGCCCCCTGGTGCACTATGAGCCTTTTCCAATCCCTCCAGTCTAGGACCTTCCCTTTGTTGAGTATTTCCCATTTGTCCTGTGTCTACCATGTCTGTACATATTTGTTGGCACATTCTCTCCTCCATTAGCTTGTGAGGTCATTGAGGGCAGGGACAGTCTTTTGCCTTTCTTTGTATTACCAATCCTTAGCCCAGTACCTGGCACATAGTAGTTACTTTAATAGTGACAAGACTATGAAAAAAATCAGGAGAAGGCCTCTGCTATGTCCATGAAGTACTAATGGACTTGCATCAGACTCAAATGAGTGGGTATGGAGGAAATACAGCCTTCACGAGGAGGGAAATACCCTCTTCCCACCCTTGTCTAGTTGAAGTTACAAATCCATTAAATACATCTCTCTTCCCTAGACCCATTTGTGGGAGTCTCCAGCCTTTGTGTGGAGCAACCCCAAAGTGGATGCATGCTACCTTTGCATTTGTACTGATGTACCTGTGTGTATGTGTTGGGTTCCCCCCCAGTTAGAAGTAACTTGAGGTCAGAGACTGCTTCATTTTTGTTTTTGTATCTCCATAACAATACCTGGCACACAGCAGGCATTTAACACTTGATTAAATGTTTGATTGATCCATCAGTGCACTTATATTCACTTATATTCTTAAATATAAGTGGGGGCACTGAGATATCAGGTGATTTACTCAGGGGCACAGAGCCAGTTCAGGTCACAGGTAGGACCAGAACCCAATGGGAGAGCAGGGACTGTCATGATTTTTCTCTCTATTCTCGAGCTCTTGGCATATAGAAAAGGCTTAATAAGAGCTCTTTTATTCACTCACTCATTCATTCATTCCTGAATCCATGGCTGATCTTCTTGACTATGCTACCTTTTTCTGTGCACTCATGGTCATAGATTTAGAGCTGGATGGTATTTCAGAGGTGAAGTCTGAATTAATGCCTGTGTTGAATCAAGTGGAAAAGTATTTCCTTTACCCTCTGATGAGTCCCTTTTACAAACATTAACATAATTTTACCCATGTCTTGGAAATTTGCCCAAGATGTCTTGGTATTTTTGTCCCATTTCCTTTATCTCCAGCGTTCTCAGCTGCCCAAAGCGCTCCCACCCCCATCCCCCAGTCATTTGCAACCCTTCCTACAGCATGAGTAACCCATGGACATCCCAGGGGAAAGAATGACTCCTGGCTATCAAGAAAGCAGTGAGGTGTGACATTTTTATGGTGACTTTCTGAGGTATTCCAAGTTTACAGACACACTCTCATTCATCCTCCTAACACATCAGGTGGGCATTCGGGTCCTCAGTTAGGAGACATGGGAAAATTAAGGCACAAACAAGAAGAACCTTCCTGTTATCACTCGTTATTAGCAGAGAAGTCAATAAATAAAGTGCTTTGTACTCCTTGGGCCCTTGGCAGAAATGTCAGCATCAGAAAAGTGTCAATCCTGTTCATTCTAGCCATGGACATCATTCATGCTGAACCCTTTGGCCAGACAAGAGAATGGCCCTCCCCTGAGGAGAGGGGATGCTGGGCTCTCTCTGCACAATTTCCTCTACCCTCCCACCCCCATCCTGGGCATTCGAAGTCATATAGGACAGGCAGGGCTATCCTGAGTGAGGACCAAACCATTCCACTAGTAGACAGAATGGAGAAGGGTAGGCTCTACGAATTGCCTGCCAACCTGAGAGTAGCCTTGAATGGCACCAAGGCAGAGACTAAAATCACTGCTTGGGTGTTTCCTTCCTAGGCCCTTCAGGGTTCTCAGATCAGCGACACTGGAGGTTTTCTGTATTCCTGATAAAATGTTCGCTCTCTCTCTCTCTCTCTCCCTGGGCTTGTCAATGCAGTAGCTGGCTTGATGGATGCTTTCTTCTTTGAACTGGGGTCCTAGGAGGATGCAAACCTTCTGATCTGTTCTTTCCTCCGTCTTTCTCGTCTCAAATGACTCAGACATCAGCTGCTGTTCCTCCAGGACCACAAGCATCACTCATCATTCCCCTCAAGGAGAGGTCCTTCCTAGTTGCTTGGTCAATGCTTCTCGCTTCCAGGGGTTTCTGCCTTCACAACCGCCCCACCAGCTCTACCAGGTGTACAATGTCTCTGTGTTGATGACACCCTCCATTTCTGATATTTTCAAGAAGACATCTCTTTAACTCAAAGACAGCCTCACAGTAGCCTGAGCTCACAGGAGCCATGGGGGGCACCCCATGCCACAAGCAAGGGATGTGCCAAATGTGCTTCTCAGGGTCACATAAGACCGTTTCTGAAAGCATACGCTCCTCATCTTGCTTCTCGAGCTCAGCTACTGCCTTGCTTAGGTCATTCAGTTGTTCCAACAGCTGTTTCCTATCTCTCAGGATGGGTCTGGGGACTGGCCCATCACTGAGGTCCTGGGATACAAGCTGACAGTTGGGGACATGCCCCAGTTTTTCAAGCTTCAGAAAGGCATGGAGGGCAGC
The DNA here is from genome assembly GCA_028658325.1 of Potorous gilbertii. NCBI lineage: Eukaryota > Metazoa > Chordata > Mammalia > Diprotodontia > Potoroidae > Potorous > Potorous gilbertii. The sequence continues at coordinate 119,790,775 of CM053769.1, forward strand.
CAGGGGGGTGTCCTTGGTTTCAGCCATGCTGACCACAGTGATATTGCTGAGCCCCATAGCAAGAGTGGCCAGAGATACTTCCAGCTCATACCTCTCCCCTCTGGCAGCTGTGACCCCACCTGTCAAGCCCCCGGAGTCAATCACCAGAATGAAGTCACAGCCCAGGTCCTGGCGAAAATCCTCTGTCACCGAAATGAGCTGCATGAAAGTGCCGTGGGGTTTGTAACTTCTGCTGGTGGCAAACTGGAGCCCAAACATAGTGTTGAGTAGAGTAGATTTCCCTGTGCCCTCTGCTCCCAGCACCGAGAGCACTAGCAGTCGAGGTCTGCCTTCCAGTCGAGCATGAAGCTCCCTCAGGATGCCCGTCACCCACCGCAAGGGAACACAGCAGGTTCCTCGATCCATCAGTTCCAGAGGAAAGCCACTCAGGACCAGTTCAGAGGCCAGGCCAACAAAGTGCGTGAATCGCTTTTGGCTCTCCGCCATCTTCCCTGCCTCCACAAGGTAGCATTCAGCTTCGTAAAACTGCCCCATCTCCCTCAGAAAGTGCTCCACTCCCAAGGAAGTGGGCCAGAGTTGCTCGCTGAGCTCTGAGGGACGGCTGTGCTTTGGTCCCAGGGTGGCAAGGGCCTCTGGGAGCTGCCGCCGGCCCTTTCTGGCCATCTCCTCCAGCTTCAGCTTCATCCACCCCAGGAAGTATTGCTTCTCCACCGGGGAAGGGTTGGCGATTCCCTTGATAAACTCCTGCATGCCCCAGCCTGGCTCATAGCGATTCTGGTGCATTCTTAGGGCCAGCAGTCGCTGTCTGAGCTCTGACTTGTACTTCTCTGGAGAAGAGTCCCCAGCCCTCTGCAGCCGGCACAGCTCTTTCTCCACCTGAGCGATGTTTCTCCATGGGTCCCCCTGTAATCGAAGCTTTTCCCTTTTATACAGTTCCACGTCCTGGATGTCCTGGGTGATCTTCTCCACCCGCTCCCTTGCCTTTTGGCATTCTTCACAGTCCTCATCCACCTTGAGCCCCAAGGTCCGAGCAGTTTCAGCCATGTCTTCCAGCGACACCTTCCTACTTGCTGATTTGATGACATTCACTACAATGGTCTGTAGCCTCTTGACAAGGCGTTTGCTGTCCGTGCTGCTGACCTTCACCAGGACGTGAGAGTAGTCAATTTGAAGGACGGAGACCAATTTATTCAGGAACCTTAGGTTGGCATTGCGTTTGCCCCGGTATGGACTAAGGATGAGGTAATACCGAGTGGTCGAGCCACTCAGAGAGCACAGCAGCTCATATTCCTTTTGGCCAATGTTGTCTGTTAATATGAAAACAGCCGACGATGTCTCTGTCAAAAGCTTAAACTGCTGCCAGTGACTTCCAATCTCGCCCCTCAAATTGGCAAAGGCGACGGGTTCTGGGAAGAGGTCTGAGTTCTCTTTGCTGCTGCTGCCTGGAGAGTACCAGGACATCTCGACCAAGCCATCGGAGATCTCTCGGGCGTTGGCCGCTGAGGGCATTTCCCGGTGGCAGAAGTAGTCATGAGGCTGATGGTGAGAGGGGCTCATGATGGCATTGAGGAGGTGAGATTTGGAGTGGCTGCTGATGTCCATGCGGGCAAAGGAGATGATTGGGACCCTCGTGAGCACCAAACTCTCCTCTCTTGAAGTCCTGGACCCCCCTGGGGATTGCCACCACCATGTCCTCATCACCCCACGAAGGGCCCACAGCAGGAAGGTGTGGTTTTGGCTCTCTGAGTCAGGGAGGACTACAGGGAGGGCAAACTGGCAAAGAGACATCTTGACCAGCAACTCCTGCTGTAGGAAACTGTCCGAGCAAAGGAGAAGCGCACAGAGGAGGTCCAGGGGATTCAGTGGCACATCGGGGGTTGTCACCAGTTCTGTGAGAGAATAAATGTCCTCAGAGGTACCCCAGTATATTTCTTGCTCATCCACTTGTGTTTCCTTCTCACCTGTCCTGTCATCCTGGGGCAAGTCCGATAGCAGGGTGGTGTTCCTGACTTCTGAGTTGAGAGCCAACAGTTTTCTCAGGAAGCTCCAAGGCAAATCAGTGGGTACCTGGGGTGCCCAGTTCTTCATACTGTCAAAACTGATCTGCCGGGCATCCTGGAGGCTGAGTTTCCTGTTGCAGTATGTCTCCAATCCTAGGAGTGACATTGTTTCATGAAGCCTGCTCCTTTCCTCTGTAGGAAAAAAAAAAGGGAAAGATCAGTGCTAACCTGCTATACTTCACATAAGGATAAAGGAAAGTCTCAGAGTTGGCCTTATGATGCCTGGGCCCTATATCCCCCAAAGCCAGACTAAGCACTACACATACACTTCTGTGTGAGTGAGGGTCTGTGGGGGTCCTTGCTGTGAATGAGAGGGTCTGATTCATTCTACTATCTTCTCAATTTAGATTCAGAACTAGAAGGGATCTTAAAGGCTGTCAAGCCTAATGACCTTATTTGTTTTTTTTAAATCTGTTTTCAATGAATAAGCCATTATCCTTTCTCCTCCCACTGCCCCTAACTTTATAGGTAGGGAAATTGAGGCCCATAGCGTGATTTGCCCAAGGTCACATTATTCCAACCCAGGTCCTGACTTCAAGTCCATCATTTTTTCCATTGCTTGTGTCTCAATCATTTCTTTCCCCTTTGCTACTGGTTCTAATGTGGGCTTTTTTTTTTCCTCCTTAAAGAAAGTAGGAAAATCTCTGATGACTCCAAGGCCAGGACAATCACTTGGCAAATTTGTCAGCAGTTCCTAGCTTCTGTTGTATTCAAGCACCTTCCCTCTTCAAACTGCTAGCTTAATTTGTATTTGTGTAAACCCTCTGATGTTCCCCAGCAGAATAAACCAGCACTGCAATTATTGGACCTCTCGGGGCATTAGTTACCCAGGAAAATATAAAATCATCATCAGAGACATGTTAATCTGGAGCTGGATACGAACTTTAGAAGTCATCCTTGCCTTTTACAGATAAGAAAACTGAGGTCTTTTTCCCCCCAAATCTTTCCCATTATCACCAAGCTTAGTTGCATATTATCTTGCTGTGATTTGCCTATCTTCTTATAGCAGCATAAACATCCCTCCACGGGGCTACCTCTCCTGCCCCTGCTCCTTAAGTGCCAAAGAGCATAGAGGACAGGAGAAATGTGCCTACTCTGGAAAAGGAGCAGGGGTTATCCTGCCTGTCACAGAGGGAAAGGGTGAGGAGGAGGACCAAGCCTTGAAGGGGTTAAGCCACTGACTGGCAGAGCATTAGAACACAGGTTTCCCATTTCCCAACCCAGGTAGGGAGTGATTCCACCAAGAAGTAGAGCTACTCACTGTTATACCGAATCTCTGCCCTACCAGGAGGGTCTTCATGGTCTTAGTTCCAAGGAAGATTCTGAGACCAAACTAGCCCCTAACTGCATAGAGCAGTAGATGCTTGTGAGTCAATGAGCCAATTCCCGGGTGGGGACCTGTGGCCATACGACCACATATGAACTTCTAGGTCCTTAAGTGCGGCCTCTTGACTGAATCCAAATTTTACAAGACAAATCCTTAAGTCAAAAGACCATATGTAATCTTAATGTCACAGGTTCCCCACCCCAATCTAATTTATCATAGATCACAGATGGATAGCTACACAGAATCTCCCCAGCTATCTAGTCCAATTTATTTATTTTACAAATGAGGAAGTTAAGTGGCCAATAGAATCACAGGATCCTAGGTTAGAGCAAGGAGGTACCTTAAAATCCATCTATTCCAAAGCCTTAATAACCAATCGAAAATGATTTGTCCCAGGTCCATAGGCAGTAAGTCAGGATTTAAACCTCTGATTTCTCTGATTCCAGATCCTGTGTGTTGTCCACTGGACCAAGCAATTCCTAACTGAGGAAGGAATAGGTAGGGAATGATTAGGGAGAAGCACGGGTGGATAGAAATGGAAAGAAAGAACGCAGTACCTGTGAGGAAGTCAGCCACAATTGGCTGTCCGTTCTCCTGGGTTTCTTCTGTTCCATCTGTGAAAAAAGCAAGGACAAAGTGAAGTGTTGATAGTTTTGGCTAACATGACAGTACTGGTGTGACCTTGGAAAAGTCCCCTCATTTCTCTGGACCTCATTTTCCTTATCTGTAAAAATGAAAGTGCTGGTCTATATAACCTCTAAGGTCTCTACATTCTGTGGTTTTGGGATAACAGGAATAACGGGACAGAAGCTTTAAGGTTTCCACAGGTTATCTCATTTCATCCCATGACTCAGCTGCAGGCATCTGAGCATGGGCCCGTCCTAGGGCAAAGCCCATCATCCCAGTTATTTGGGTCATTTCCTCTCTTCTGAGATATTCTAACAAAAGGATCTGACCTGACCCAAAAGGAACCAATGAAAAGGTGGCAAATGAGGAAGCCTCCCTGTTGGGAAAGACTTCAAAGAGAGCAGGAAACTTCAAGAGTCGGCCCCACCGCAAGATGGAAACTGGAATGAGAATGAGCCTTGGTTCCTGGGTCCTAGCAGAGCCATGATGTGCAAGGGATGAGCAAGGCTAGGCTGAGATGAGGGGTGGGGTGGGACAACATGGCTCCGCCTCCCTGGGAGGGCGCATTTCTTCCCCCTGGCATCCTGTATTCACTCTTACTTGCTTCACTGACACACATGCCAAGGAGCCCCAGGCTACCCCAAACAGACCTGGAAGGACTCAGAAGCACCCATCTCTGAAAAAAATCCACCAGTGAGTGTCCATTGAACAATTACTGTGTGCCTAGGGGACTCTAAGCCCCAGGCCTCTTGGGGGGGTGGTTCTAATGTTACTATGTATGGGGATGGGGGTGAAATTGCACCCCCTCCCCTCCTCCCCCACCATCCCTGGAGTCCTTGCATTGTGCCATCCTTCCCAAGCCTGACAGTTGTAGGTGGGGAAGAGGGCAGTCTGACCACACCTACTTCCCTCCCCATGCCCCACCCCCAACAGTTTTTGCCCAGGGTGAAAAAATTCCTAGAAAGCTCCCATTACAAAGATGCAGGAGATTACCGTGTTGGATTGCCAATGGTTTTTTTTAAAAGTCAAATATATATTGTATCCCATCTTTCTGTTTTTTCCTTGAAAACAAACTGCATTTCTATTTTCCATAGTTAAGACAAATGTCAAGAAACACACTGTGCACCCTCTCCCCCATCCATGGGAGAAGCCCTCTTCTTGAATGTTTGGAAATAAGCATAAAAACATACTGCACACATACACACATTCACCCTCCTGCTAAAGATCAGGCAAAATACCCCACAATAATCTTATTTTACATCCCTTCTGGCAAGTCAGTGAATGGCCCAGACTTACGGAGTTCCCTTTTTTCCTTCCTAATCATGCTCATACTTGCGAAGAGCCATCTGGGAAGTGGGATTTATAAGGCCAACTCCAACCCGGTTGTTTACTCCAAGTTCTGTGGCTGAGAGTGGAGGTCAGCCCTCTCCTGCTTCAGGGCAGTCTGACCTTGACTTTGGCAGGCTGGGGAGAAAGGGGCCTCCCTTATCAAGATCTCCTTGAGGCAGGGAGTACCGGATGTACACAGACCTTCTTCTTCCCCATGAACAGTTCTCCCTACTTCTGACAATTCACCTACATTTCCTTAAAATGTTGAGGGTTCCAAAGGAGAGAGATAGAGACAGAGACAGACACAGAGAGAGAATGTGTGCATGTGTGTATGTGTGTGTGTGTGTGTGTGTGTGTGTGTGTGAGACAATACTCTGTGTTGGACTCTTGTGTCTTTTCTAAATTTTCTTCTGGTGCCTAGACAGTACCCTGCTTATAGTAGGAACCTAATAAATAGGATCTTGTATCATACATTTGTTACATTGTTAAGTGTTTCCACATCCCCTTCCAACATGTTTTACTTTGTTTATTTTCCAAAGGGCAGGGTCAGGAAGACCTGAATTCACATATGGCGTCAGACACTTATTCTACCTCAGTTATTTCAACTGTAAAATGGAGATAGTCATAGCTTCTACAGGATTGCTGAGGATCAAATGAGAAATCTGTTGTGTCTCAAACAAAGTAAGTGCCTAATAAATATGTAACAGGGAATTGAGGACAGGGACTGGTTTTCTTCTTTCTTTGTCTCTACAGTGACCTTGCACACAGTACTTACCTGCTAAATGTTTGCTGAATGGAATGAAATATACTTAGTGCTGAAGGGGGAGGTTGGTGAACCCAGAAAGGCCTGCTATAGGGTGTGTGTGTGTGTGTGTGTGTGTGTGTGTGTGTGTGCGTGCGCGCGCGCCTTAAAAGAAAGCTTGAAATTCCATGAGCACGGAATACATTCTGGGGGTGATGGATGGCCTGCGCCAAAGCTTTCAGGCAGGGGTGGAATGTGGTGTAAAACAAAAGGCAAGCCAGTCAGTCTGACTAGACCAAAGTCAGAGCCCTCAAAAGGGAGTGATATGTATGGAGCCTGGAAGGAAAACTGTAAATGGCTTTAAATGCCAGAAAAAAGACTTTGTATTTTCATCCTACAAACAACAAGGAGCTATGGAAGCTTCTTGAGGAAGAGGGACAGGACATGATCTGAACTTCCTCCAAGGACTTCCAGTCCAACCCCATTACTTTACAGAGAAGAATACTTAGACTTAGGGAGGACCCCAAATCACAGGCAGTAAGCATGGTGGTCCCAGGCCTCTGGTTCCAGAGCTGGTGCCCTTCTCTGCCATGGAACCAACTGTCCTTGTTTCGCAGAGGAAAAAACTGAGGTTAAAACGTGTCCAAGGTCTCACATTGTCAGTAACTGGCAAAGCTGCGGTCTGGACTCCAAATTAATTGGTCTGTCCATTGTACCACACTGCCTCCCTTTGTCAGTCTCCACCCTGGTTACCACCAAGTAGTTCCATTCCCCTTGTTAACATCTCCAACTCCCAGGGTCAGCAGTGTCAGGGTCCTCAGAGAGTAGTCTGCAGCTCTCCCCTATCAGAGAGAGACTCTCCCCTATCAGAATCCCTTTCTCCCTCTCCTCCATCCTCTCTCTTCTCTCTTTTCTCCTCCCTCTTTCCTCTTCCCTCCTTTCTCCTCCCTTTCTTCTCTCCCTTCTCCTCCTCTCTCCTCCTTCTTCCCTTTTATGTCCCCCACTTTCTTACCCTCCCCGCTCCCCTCTCTTCTTTCCCCCTTCCCCTCTCCTCCTTCTCTCTCCTCCCTCTTCCTTTCTCCCTCTAGAGATGAACTTGAGTTCAATCAGTCTGACTCTGAGCTACAAAACAATTCCTGTTCTAAATATATATGTAAACCCCCTGTGCCAGATTCTGTTTTCCTTTATATTTACAAGTGACACAAATCACAAAGTCCCTGCCCTCAAGGGGTTTACAGCTTACTAGGGAGCACTTATTAGCACACTCCAAGGACCTGTGATTTTCTAGCTGGGGTTCTCCCACCTCCACTTTACAGTATGGTGACTGCTCACTATGACCAGAGTCAGAGGCCTGGAGGCTGTGGGGCCACAAAGTCAAGGAAATGCAAATATTTGGGTATACCTGAGGCCACAGGAAGCCCCAGCCACCAGTCATTTCCTGGACCTACTTAAGGGAGTCAGGAAGCAGCCTCAGGGCTGGAGATGATGGGTGTGCAGGCTAGAAACCATTCTGGGGGTAAAACAAAGAGAACTAGGCCAAGAGGCCCTGGGGGCAAAAGGGTAGTGGTGAGACCCTCTTCTGGGAACTGCCTGCTCCGGGTAGGGGAGGTAGCAAATCTGATGGAAATGCTGAAATGCAGGTGGAACAATGAGTTCTAGGACCATCTCTGTGGAGTCCCTGCTCCTGATAATCTGCTGGACATTCTCCTGGCTAGACAGACATCTAAAACATCAAAGGAGAGAATAACCACATTACCCAAAGGAGATGGGGGTGGAGTGGGAGAGAAGATGGGAACTGTGAGGTGTCCAAGGCCAGAGGCCAAGCAGCTGGGAGCCGCCTGGCAGTGCTGTGGAGTCTAACTTGACTGACTTGACAGTCTTGCTGGGCGCCTAGGTTCCAGATGGGAAATTGGAAGCTCATGGAGAGTTGAGGAAGAAATGGCCAGCAGGCAGAGGCCAGAAAGGAGACAGCACTTGGACTACAGCAAAGCTGGTGAGTTCCAGCTCTGTGCTCTACCCTGATCTGAGTAAGAGGGCCTCCCAACTCAAACCAGTTTCAGTAAGTAGTTAGGAAACACATTTTGTGTGCTATCTGCTGGCTAGGATGCAAAGACAAGTTGAAAAATAGTCACTGCATTGGAGATGACTACTTTCTACTTGGGGATAAAATTAAGTGTACAGATAGGCAGATGAAGAAACAGGGCTAAGTGACTTGCCCAGGGTCACAGCTAGTAAGTAATGAGAGAGACGAAGGAACAATAACCATCATTAAGATTGTATAACCAGCACTTAGGACAGCGTCTGGTACGTAGCAGGGGCTTAGTAAATAGCTATTGACTGACTGAAGGAAGTGACTGGGAAGTCATGCTCCTCTCCCCTGCCCCCTACTTCAGGGGTCATGGTTTCCTCTGTTAATCAGATAAGATTACCTTCCACTTACTCTGACCTATTTATATTTTATTTCCTTCCAAGAGAAAGAAAACACGGAGAGGTCTGGGATGGCTCAGAATCTCAGTTCTCGAGGCACACAGGAATTGCTTATTGTACACTTGCTGATGGATTTTTTCAGAGTTGGGACTTTCTTGAGTCCTTCTGGGTCTATTTGGGGAAGCCTGTCCCGGGGCATGGGGCATGTATGTTAGTGAGTGACATGACCCTGATGGAAAGAGACAGGCTTCATGCATTTCTAAGGCTAAATAATTCATCAGCTTGCAGCCAACCTGGGCGTGGATGGGGCCTGAACTCAGCCAGACTGGTCTTTGGAGCAGGATGACTTTCTGCCTTTCTGAGAACTCTAAAGCAGGTCCTCAGCAGCAAAAGGTTAGGGGAGGGGTCCTGGTGGCAGGGAAAATCCCTTCTAAGTCTGAATTCCTCTTCATTTCCCCCCACAAAGGTTAAGGTATCCTGGCTGTATCTGAGCTCCAGGAACCACCTTCTCTCAGTGCTGTTAGATGAGTTGGCCCCATTTCATCAGCCTCTTCACACCCCTGGGATGGGATTTGGGATCCAGAGCATGGCAGGAGGATGACAGAGAGAGCGAGCAGCTACTGCTCTGCCAGCTGATGGGTCTTGGGGTGTGTCACAGGCAAGCAAAGAAGCAGGGCAGGAGTGATGGGCACTTGCATGGCTTCTAGAATCTGATGCCCAGGGTACATCAGTTACAGAATAGGAAAGGACCTGAGAGGGCATGTTTCGTAGCCAAATCAAGTCAGCAACAAGCATTTATTAAGGGCCTACATAACCAGGAACATAGTACCTCCATGCTGGGGATTTTAAAAAAAAGGGCAAAAAAAAATCCCGGAGCTCAAGATCACAATCTAATGAAACCAGTTTCACTGTATCTGGCTAGGGGCCTCTAGCTTTCTCTTGAAGAAAACAAACAAACAAAGGAATGCATGAATGAATGAATGAATGAATGAGTTAATTAATTAAATGAATTGATTAATTAATAAAAGAGAAATACAATACTCCTCCCAAGGAACCACATTCCACTTTTGGAATTTTCCCCCCAGAGGTAGGTAAAGGCCATCACTTAGACCTGTGATGTCCTCATTTGGGACTCTCCACATATGGAAACACCTTTGACCCACTTAGATCAGCAGCAGCTCAACTACAGCTCATAGTCAGAATCGCCTGAGCAGATTAAGAGAGATTAAGGGATTTGCCCTGGATCACACGTCAGTCAGAGACAGAATATGAACCCAGATCTTGGCTCTGAGACCGGCCCCTCTGTCTGCTATGCCATGCAGCTCTTGTAACAACCAAGTATTCATTAATAATGGTTAAACTTTTTTCCTTCCATGGAGCAGAAATTTGTCTCTCAGCAACTTTCATCCATAGGTCCTAGTTCTCCTCAGCCTAACCCCAGCCAAGAATCATAGGTCTAATATAACAGCTCTTCAATTATCCACATACCCCCCACCTCCAGGTCATCTTTAGGCTAAACATTCCCAGTTCTTTGACTAGATTGTCCTCTACTACTAGCTGCCTTAACCATCTTCCTAAGCCACAGGTGTGGCTGACTCATTGCTCTGCTCAAACTCAATCAAGGGCTCATTATGGCCTCCAAGAAAGAACCGTAGAATTGTCTCAGTTGGACACTGAAAACCCCAGCTTCCTTTCTGAGTTTCATTTCTCCTTACTCATGAGCTTTGGGATGTGTCCGGTTCTGCCACATCTTTGGGATGTGGCCGGTGCCTGAACCGAGCCTTCTTCCTACTGCTTTGGAGAATTCCCAGAAGTGTGTCTGGTGCCTGGAATGTGCTTGATCCTCTCAGAATCCTTTAGGCTCAACCCAGGCACCACCACCTTGGCAATGGGAAATCTTCTCTTCCTCCCTCCTAAATATATTGACTTATTTGGCACCATGTTGTATCTCGTTATCTCTACCCCATCTCCTCAAGAGTGTAAGCTCTTGTCTCTAGATTTTGGGGGCATTGCTCTTTCTGGGTTCCCCTCCTATCTATCTGACCACTCCTTTTCAGTCTTCTCTGCTGACTCTTTAGCCAGGTCACACCCTCTTACAGTACGAAATAAACACAAACTGATTTGTGGATGGGGGAGAGAACACACACCTTTTAATGTTTTTCCATTATATTATGGATATCCTCCAGGGCTCTGTCCTGGGCCTTCTTCTCTTCTCCTTTTATACTGTTTCACTCAGTTATCATCTTTATGCTGACAATGATCAAATCTACCTTTCCAGTCCAATCTCTCTGCTGATGTCCAATGTTACACCTCCAGCTGCCTTTCAGATGATGCACACTGGATGTCCAGGAGACAGCTTAAACTCACCATGTCCAAAACTGATCTCATTATCTTTACCCCCAAAACCCTTCCCCCTTCCATCAGCCTCCCAGTCAACTTAGGCTTCCACGATAGGTCTCATCCTTGACTCTTCTCACTCTCGCCCCTCATCTCCAAGCCTTTGCTAAGGCCTGTTGATTTTACCTTTATAATATGCCTCCTTCTGTCCTCTGCCACTGCCACCTGCCTGATGGAGACCCTTATCACCTTATGCCTAGGTTACTGAAATAGCCCACCTGGGGTTGAGGGGCTCCTCCAATCCATCTTCCATTCAGCTACCAAAGTGATTTTCCTAAAATCTAGGTGTGAACTTGTCACTCCCCTACTCACCAAA
>CM053769.1:119802099-119863285 GCA_028658325.1 Potorous gilbertii
CCCCGTGGAATGCTTTTTCTCCTTATCTCCACCTTCTGGCTTCAAGTCCCAACTAAAGTCCTACCTTCTCTGGGAAGCTTTTCCTGATTCCTTTTAATTTCTCCTGTCTGATTCCCAGTTTATCTTGTTATGTAGCTTATGTATAGATAGTTGTTTGTATGTTGTGTCCCCCATTAGATGGGGAGCTCCTTGAGGGCAGGCACTTTCTGCCTTTCTTTGGATCCCCAGCACTTAGTCCAGTACCTGGCACATAGTAGGCACTTAATAAATGGTTACTGATGGACTGGTTTTAGCCTTTCTTTATATCCCCAGCCCAGTAGGCAGCTTAATAAATGCCTGTTAACTGACCAAGTGAAGATTGTCAGCTTTTGGTGACAAGCATACACATGTCAGAGTTAAGTTGAGAAAAAGCCCTTTAACAATTTAGTTAAAATAGAAGGTCCCTTTTACATGACCATTCCAGGAAACTTTTCTTAAAATTAATTTCTGCATGCTTTATTGCTCCCTTGACCCACTGGACCTACAAGGTTAAACAGAAGTTCATTTAGAAGCGCATTCATTTTTGTCCTTTTGTTGCCCCCAGGGCTTCACATACAGAGTGCCTGGAACATAGTAGGTGCTTAGTAAGTTCTCCTTGGGTTGCATTGTATTAACTGGGGGCAAACCAAAATGAATCCAGGCTCACCTCTACATCGATTCATAGATGTAAAGGGGATCCCAAAGGCGATCTGTTCAACCTCTCCATTTTACAGATGAGGAAGCTGAGGCCCAGGGAGGTTAATCAACTTGCCCTAAGGTCATGAAGGTGGTAAGGTCATAGGTGGGATTCTAGCCCAGGTCCTTTGTCTTAGAACCAATCTCCTTTCCACTGGGTGGCACTGCCTCAAATATGTCATCTGATTCTCACAACGACACTTCCCATAGCAACAATAGGTACTGTCCTTGTCCTCAATTCAGAAACAAGGAAACAGAAGTTCAGAGGGGTCCATTATCATGCCCAAGGTAACACAGACAAAGTGTGTTTGAGGCAGGATTCAAATCCAGCCCATTATTGACTTTCAGCTCAGAACTCTTATCAGTTACACTTTCCCACATCTGTGATGAGAGTATATTTGTAATATATTGGTCTGAATATGGACCATCCCTTAAAACAAGCGACCTTTGGAAATAATAAAAAGAGGTAAATATTGAAAAAAGGATTATTGCAGAAACATCTCATCTCACCCCCAACCCCCACACCTAATTGAGAAAAACTTGTTTTGGCCTTTTGTGTTCAGGTTTGGGTAATGGGGCATCTAGCTGGCACAGTGGATAGAAGGCCAGGCCTGGAGTCAGGAAGACCTGAGTTCAAATCTGAACTCAAATAATTACTAACTGTGTGACCTTGGGCAAGTCACTTAACCCTGTTTACCTCAGTTTCCTCATCTGTAAAATGAGATGGAGAAGGAAATAGCAAACCACTCTAGTATCTTTTCCTAGAAAACCCCAAATGAGGCAAATGTGACTGAAACAGCTGAATAACAGGATAACAAATTTTAGGAAGAACATAGATAATTTGGAGACCACCCAAGAGCAGGGCAACAAGGATGGCAAAGGGCCTTGAGTTCCTGTTTAATGAGGATAGGTCCAAAGAAATGGAGCTATTTCCCATGGAGAAGATTCAGAGAGAGACGTGACAAGGATCTTCAGGCACCTGAAATATGTAATTTAGAAGTAGCCTCTGCCCCAGAGGGTAGAAACACAGGTGGTAGGTGCAAATTCTGGAAAAGCTAATTTAGACTTTGATGTAAAAGGGAAACCTTTCTGATCATATGAACCACCAGTGACTGGGAGGGAGTGGGTGGCCTTTCACTGGACATTTTCAAGAAAAAGGCAAGCCTGCATCTCTGAGATCTTGGGAGGCTGCCTAGGGCCCTTACACACCCACCCTGGCCTTGGATACAAAGAATGGTGAGTAGATCTAGAGACCAGACAAGGAGAAATGTTTCTTATCTGGGCTCAGCAGTAGCTTGGTAGAAACCTGTCCAACAGGTGGATGAAAAAAGTCAAGAAACTTTCTATCTGAAAGATGAGCTTCTCCTTTCTCCATAGCTGAGGTATGATTCATCCAGGGCCTCCAGGTACCTCCAGATAGAGGAATACTCCTTCGACCTGTGGCTTTCACTTATAGCACTTTCTGCTCTACCCAAGGTCCTCAATCCCTGGCCATGGTTTTACTGTTGGAGTCAGTGGGTATCTCTTAAGTTCCTACTAATGCCTGCCACTGGAAGAATTAAAACAGAGTCCCTGCCTGCCCTCCAGGAGCTGATATTCTTCTTGTTGTTTGAGTCATTTTTTAGTCATGGCCCACTCTCCCTGACCCTTTTGGGGTTTCTTGACAAGAGACACTACGGAAAACAGGGTTAAATGACTTGCCCAGGCGTCACAGCGCTAGCAAATCTAGATTTGAACTTAGGTCTTTCTGAATCCAGGTCTGGCACTCTATCCACTGCAGCGCCACCTAGCTGTTGATATTCACTTATACTTGATTCTATCTGCTTCTATAAATGGGTGAGAGTTAACCAGTGCTGGGTTAATTCTCGTCTCTGACATAAGCTGAAAACGTGTCTCTCAGAAGTCACTGAACCGTTCAGGGCCTCAGGCAGTATTCTAAGACTGTACGCAGGAGGCTGAACAGGTTCCAATCTGTAGTTATAAAATTTACTCACCTGAAGTTCATAAAGGTCTAGAAATGAATGAATGAATGAATGAAAGAATAAGTAAATTAAAATGGGTGAGGTGAGTAGCTGGTGAGTTGGTTCACATTTGGAGTAGAGGAATCTTAGAATGTGCTTTGGATAATGTTCGTGTAGGGGTCCCCAGCCTTTCCTAGGAATCCTGGGAGCAATAAGAGGGAGAAGGTAGGCTGTGAGTTACACCTTCAGAGAGCTTCTGCTAAATGGTATTAACCATTCTTTCCAGAACTCATCCTACCCTTTCTCATTCTTGTGTGTTTTCCCTTAGGGTGTTTTCCCTTAGGGCCCCTGTCCCTAGAGTGTTCTCCTCCTATCTGCTGTACCTTTATTTGGAGTCAGAGGACCTGGGCCATCTCTATTATTAACTACCTCTGTGATGTGTGTATCCTTTAGCCTCTCTCAGTAGATCTCAGTTTCCTCATTGGTAAAATAAGGGGGTGGTACCAAATGACCTCTGAGGTTCCCTCCAGCTCTATATCTATGATCTTATGACTTAGGATACCCATTAAGATGCCCATAACAGGGGCAATAAGACATGAGCCTTTCAGTAGGAATTTGTGTGACAAAATACAGGAGAAAACTAAGGGGGCTTTGGGACAGGTATTGTCATGGAAGGGATGGAATGTTGGATTCAGAGTCACCAGATCAGAAATTCAGAACTGGAAACAACCTTAGAGGCTATCTAAGCGGTCAGCTGGGTGGCGCAGTGCAGACAGCACTGATCCTAACTCTGTGACCCTGGGCAAGTCATTTAATTTCTTTCTGCCTCAGTTTCCTCATCCTTAAAATAATAATGCCAGCAAATACCTCTTGCAGGGTTTTTTGTGAGATTCAAATGAGAAGAATTACGTGTAAATGCTCTGCAAACCTTAAAATTTTAAATAAAATTAGCTCTTGTTCTCCTGTTAGTCTGACTCCCCTGAGAAGGATAACGAAAGAGATTGTTATACATTAAGGTCTGAGAAGTACTTTGCCAAGCTCTAGATCTACAAAGGAAAAGGATGACAGATGTCATCTAGTCCCATCTTTTATTTTACAGATGAGGAAACTGAGGCCATCAAGGGAGGTGTAGAGGCTTGACCAAGGGGAGATTCATACAGATAGCAAGCATCACAGGCAAGATTTGAACCCGCCTCCTCTGACTTCCAAGCCTCTCTTCTTTCCATTTGACCAGACTGGCTTCCTAATTCATTTGGTTCTCATTACAAACCCCTAAGACCTATATCCTGGAGAGAGCAGTCAAAGGGTCCTTGGCAAACATGGAGTCCAACCTTAGCTCAGTTTGTAAACAAGGCCCAGAGGTCACCCAGGATCACCCATTGAGTGAGAATCTGAGGGAAGAGGTGAGTCCAGTTGATCCTGACTCCAAGCCCAGCCCTGACCCTGATTGTCTGCCATGTTGTATCCTCCCCATATGAGGTACGGAGTCATGCCTTTTTCCACAGTCACTCCAATGCCTCCCACAGGGTTAGTGCTCAATAAATATTTGTTGATTGAACAAATGGAATGAATCTCTATTGACCTTAATTATTATGAAAAGTCAATAACTGTGCAGACAAAATCCTTCCTGGGTGAGTTCAGAGATTAGAATGTGTTCACCCAAGTGGAAAAGATTCTTAATGGTATAGGTTTTTTGGGGTTTTTTTTTTCTGTTCTATCAGGCTGCAAAGTTGACCTTACTTGCCATTCTGCCTTAGATAATACAGAACTAAGCTTTTATGTAAGGATGAAGGTGGACTTGTTTTTCAATTCAAGGCCACCAGCACTAATTAAGTGTCTGTTCTGTACAAGGTACAGTGTCCGAACTAGAGATACAAAGATAAAAGACTAGATAATCTCTGCTCCCAAGGAATTCATTACATCCTACCTGCAGGATACAACATGTATAACAGATAAAGTAGTAACAGGAGGGAGAGACGACTGGAAAGGAGGAACATCTGGTCAGGCCTGCTGGATGTGGTAGCATCTGGGAGTGGATGCTGAAGGAAACGAAGTATTCTAAGAGGCAGGAGGGGGCGGCAGGGAACAGGGCAACTAGCACATGCAGAGTTCAAGGCAGGAGATGGAAGACTGTATTTGCAGAACCACATCAAACCCAGGAAGCGGAGCAAGGTGAAAGAAGTCTGGAAAGGTCGTTTGGAGCTAGACTATGGAAAGCTTTAAATGCCAGAAGGCTGAGGAGTTTGTATTGTGTGCTCTAGGCAAGTGAGAGTCACCTAAGGTTCTTGAGGGGAGTGTGACCCAGTAAGGTCCTGCTGTAGAAAGATTATTTTTTGCAACTGAGGATGGATTGCAACAGAGATGACAAGCTCCCTCTCCCAGCAAAACAAGAGTCTGTCCTGAACCAGATGAAAATGTAATTAGGAAATGTTTACCAAGATAAATACAAATACAAAACACAGATAATGTTCTTTTGTGGTTTTAGAAGTGAACCCGTGATTGGTAGGGACCTGTTTCTATTTGAGTTTGACACCCCTGGGTTTAAAGAAGGAGATTTCTGGGGAGGAGGCTGATTAAGAGATCCAGGTGACAGGTGAACAGGGTCTGGCTGAGGAGGTGGCTGGGGAGGGATGGCCCCAGGGGAAAGGAGAGAGTGGAAAGGAATCCCGGGGACCGAGAGTGGAGATCCCCTGCAGTCCCGAGGCTGGGCTTAATCTCTACCTGTATTTTCCTGTTCAGCCTGTGTGGTCTCTGAATCCTTTCCTTCCGGAAGCACTTCTCCCAAATCAGAGTGCCTGAAACAGTGTGAAAAGAAAATCAAATAGAAATAATGAGGGAGTGTCCTGGAACCTAGGAAGTCTTCTGACCTAGAGAGAGTGAGAGGAGTCTCAGAGAGTCAAGCATCCCAGCAGGTGGGGCAAAGGAGGAGAATCAATGGAGGAAATGCTAGGCTTTGAGTCAGGGAGACCAGGGTTCAAATCCAGCCTCAGACACCTACTGGCTATGTCTGCCTCAGTTTCCTCACCTGTAAAGTGGGGAATAATAACAGCACCTACCTCCCAGGGTGCTTGTAAGGAGAGAAGGAGATAATATTGGTAAAGTGTTTTGCAAACCTTAAGGTGTGATAGAAATTTTAGCTCTGATTATGGTCTTGGGCAAGTCCTTTCCTCTGTCTGGATCTCATTTTTCTTATCTATTAAAATGGGGTGGGGGGCACTTGGATTCTGTGACCTCAAAGATTCCTTCCTGGGAAAAATTAATGATCCTACTAGTACAAATCCCCACCCACACACACACACACACAGACACACAGACACACAGACACACGCATACACACACACACACACAGACACACAACACACCTTCCAGGTTAGTGCTATAAAAATAATAAAATTATTGTACTTTACTATTGGTCATATACATACTAATACATAACTATCCACAAACCTATATTCTATGAATTAAGCATAGAAGGACCTCTAGAAATGGTATTTTCAATGGTATATGAGAAAGGTCCTACATAAATGTGAAAGATGCAATGAAAATCATCTAAAAATGGGGATATGGAAAATAAATATGATTAAATTAACTTCGGTCGTGACCGACTCCATCCAAGGAAAAAGGAAGAGATTAGTGACCGAGTCCTGTTTTATGAGGCCATGGGAGAGAGCTGATGACTGCCTAATCTAGGGTAGAGCCTATAGAGAGAGAAGGGGATAGATAATAAAAATAGTGACTAGGGGAGATCAACAAGACTTAGAAACTAATTGAATGTTGGGAGTAAGGAAGAAGGAAGAATCTACCCTCTGGGAAGATGGTGGTACCCACCATATATGTATATGTATATGTACATATGAATCTATATATATACATACATACATACATATTCAGAATAAGATCTCCAAGAAAGTTCTATGTGATCTCCTAGGTGGCAAATATTAGTCTTAGCCTCATGGTTTTATGTACGTACACACATATATACATGTATATGCGCATATAACAAATATACTATATATGATGTATACAATATAAACAGTATACTTATATATTTATATATAATATAAATATTACTATATTATAAATATATCACACATATATTTATATAATACAAATTTATATATTAATATAAACATATATGTATGTGTGTATAACATATAATAAAATATATTCTAGAATCTTCTGCTTAGAGATGTTAAATGAGCTGGTGAGTTCAAGAGGGTGTGAGGGGGTTGAGGAAGAAGAGAAGGCAGTTCACGGCATGAGCACACATCAGGGTGGAAGGGGAAGAATGATCCAGCAAAGAGAGAATCTAACCAAACCATGAAACTGCAAAACTTTTTTTAGAATAAATATCTTTTAAGTTGGGTGATATCACTGTGACTATGCCATACCCTCCTTGTTTAAAAGAAACAAACAAGAGATGGCAATTGGAAATTGTGCATATTTGGATGTTCTATGCTTGACAAATGGCCAAGAGACTGGATCTAACATTTTTCCCCCAGGAGACCATGGAAAGCCATCTTGAAGACTTTCTGTCCTTCAGGAAAAAGAAGCAGCCCTTGACTTGGGATGTTTGGTGCATTGCTTATGAGCCCTGCACATTATTTTCTACATTGTACAGAGCAAAGATTCTTAAAGGGACTCTTGATATGCTGGTCTGTGACTCTTCCCACAAAGCTTGATGAAAGGCAGTGTGGCATAGTGGATAGAGAACTGGTCTAGGAATCAGGAAGACTTGGGTTCCAGTCATGTTCTCTTTCAGTGTCCCAATTATCCCCTCTGTGACCCAAAGCAAGTCACTCAACCTCCATGGGCCTCAAATACTTCCTCTGTAAAATGGACATAGGTTGTAAGGCCCCAATGAGATAAAGTGGCAGTTGCCCAGGACTCTTTAAATGCCAGCTGTTATCAATGGGAGCAGGCGTCACCCATTAGTATCCATATATTATATTGACAACTGATGGGAGCAGTTGTTTATCTTGTCATTCATACACAATATAACACTACTGGTCAGGTAATAAAAAACTTGCCTGCCTTGTCCTTCACTTCACCATTTTGTCTCATGCTTTTGCTCACAGTCACAGATTTCCAGATCAATCTAGGCAATAGTGTCTACACAACTAGAATTCATCACCCTCTGGACATCCAAGATGGTGGTGGTATGTGGTGGAAAGGAGAAATGGACCAGAGGTCCTGAGTTCTAATATTCCAGCCCTGCCTCTGACTGTGACACTATGGCCAAGGTGGTATAACCTCTCTGGGACCTGTTTCCTCATCTCCAAGAGTAACAGGTTGTGTCAGTGCTAGAACATTTGAGACATAGGCACCCACAGACAGTATATGCTTGATAAAAGTGTATTGCATTGAATTGGATGTTCTGTGTCTAAAGCCAAGGACCTCCTGTAACAAAGCTGGGGCTACCTCAAAGAGGTATTATGAAGTTAGGACAAGGTTAAGTGATGGGGATGACTCTGAATAATAAAAAGTGTTTGGAAAACTAAAAAAGTTGTGTCATTCAAATTGACATTGTTACTAAGGACTTCAGGAGTGTCTTCGCACCAGCTGTCCTTCCTATCCAGGTTCTTCCTTCTCCCTCTTAGAATCCTTGGCTACCTCCAAACCTCAGTTCAAACATCACCTTCTGCAGGAAGGATGTTTCCTGGACCCCCAGATGCTAGAGCCTTCCCCTGCAAGGTTACCTTATATCTATTCTATGCATATAATGTATGTATGTACATGATCCATATATACACATACACAAAAACATATACATATGTATAAATATATTGTATAAGTACATCTATAGATAAAGAGAAAAAGGGAAGAAGAGACAGAGAGAAAGAGAAGGAGGGAGAGAGTTTAAGAGAGAGAGAAGAAAAGAAAGAGGGAAAGAGGGGTAGAAAGAGAAAGAGAGAAGGAGGCAGAAAGAGGAGAAAAAGAAGAGAAAGAGGGAAGGAGAGACAGACAGATAGACAGAAGAGATGGAGGAAGGTTACTGAAGATGGGACTGTTTTTTTGCTTTTCTTTGCATCCTTGCTGCTTAGCATGGTACCTGGCACACAGTAAGTGCTTAATAAATGCTTGCTGGTTGATTGACTATAGAGAAAAGTTGAGTCCATAAGTATTAATTAAACATTTACTCAGAGTCAGGCACTGTGCTAAGCCCTGGGATACAAGGAAAGGCAAGAAACAATCCCTGCTCTCCAGGAGCTTCCAGTCCAACTATAGTGTAGACAGGAAAAATGTGAGATAATCAACAGAAGGAAAGCATTAGGTCTGGAGTCCAGAAGCCTGGGTTTGAATCCTTCCTTCACTTGGGTTTTGTCCTTTGTAAAATGATGGGGCTGGACTAGATGACCTCTAGGACCCCTTCAAGTTCCTATCTTGGGAGGCTAAAATAAAGGATTGCATGCCTGCATGGCATCCTTAATGCTGCCCTACTTGTTTGTAATCATACAGAGTAATAATATATTGTATAATTTATTATGAACCTACCTGCAGTGGGACAGCTAAGTGGTGCAGTGCCAGGCCCTGGAGTCAGGAAGTTTTGAGTCCAAATATGGCCTCAGATACTAACTAGCTGTGTAACCCTGGGCAAGTCACTTCACCGTGCTTGCCTCAGTATCCCCATCTGTAAAATGAGTTAGAGAAGGAAATGGTAAACCACTCCAGTATCTTTGCAAAGAAAAACCCAAATGGGGTCACTAAGAATCAGACATAACTGAAAACAACTAAACAGCAATAGAGACACTTAACTGTGAGATGCTGTTACTTAACAGATAAGTTGCTTACTAACAGGTAAATTTTCTTATCTGCAAAATGAAGATAATATTAACAGCACCTACCCTTCCCAGGGTTCTTGTAAGGATCAAATGAGATATTTTGGAAGCACTTTTGCAAACCTAGTGCTATGTAAATACTTGTTGTTCGGCCATTTCAGTTGTGTCTGACTCTGTGTGATCCCATTTGGGGTTTTCTTGGCAGAGACAATGGAGTGGTTCATGATATTTCCTTCTCCAGCTTGTTTTACAGATGAGGAAACTGAGGCAAACAGGATTAAATGACTTGCCCAGGGCCATACAGCTAGGAAGTCTGAGGCTAGATTTGGACTCAGGTCTTCTGGATCAGTATTTTATCCACTGTGCCACCTAGCTGCCCCATACCAACACTAGACACTTATTATTAATTGAAAATGTGAAGAAATAATATTTCTCTGATCTAAAAGCTTTTCCAGACTTGTTTTCTTAAATGAGAAATTCAAGGAAATTGATGAAGAGTGGACACTGGCCTTTCAACAGGGAACCTCAAGTCTAGTTTAGAACCTTGCCTTTCTCCACCACATGAAGTAAGTAGGATATTGACTCATCTCACTATAGTCTCCTCTTTCTTCATCCCTTGAAGGGAAAGGGCTAGGACTTACTCTCCTCCATCCAGAAAGACTGACAGGCATATTGATCAGTGAGAGGAAACCCATTTCGATCTTTGGGTGAACAGGCCAAGGAAGGAAATATTGTTTGGGAATATTAGTCCTAAACTGTACTTTAACATGTTAAAATCTTTCACTTGTTGAAATTGTTTTGGGGGTAGGGAGGACATGTAGTAACTATGCCAGTTTGACCATCATATCTCTCTCTTTCTCTCTCTCTCTCTCCCTCTCCCTTTCCCTCTCTGTTTCTCTCTGTGTGTCTCTGTCTCTCTGTTTCTCTCTCCCCCTCTGTCTCTGTTCTTTATCTCTCTGTCAGCTAGAAATGGTTTGGGCCTAGAATAATGATAAATTAATAAAGGTTATTTCTAGTAGACTAGTGCCATCCTGTTAGTATTTTTTCTTCAACATAAAGAATAGACAGCATATACAAATGGACAATATGTTGGACCCAGTGTTAAATACCTTCAGGAAATTGCAAAGTTCTTTCAGTGGTGTGAAACTCAAATAGAAATTGATGCCCATGGACTTAGTGTTAGTTTAGAAAATTACAAATTAACATTATTTATGTTTTATTGTATTTTTACTTATTTTGTTAAGTATTTCCCAATTATATTTTGGAGTTTTACTGGCCCCTGTTATACTACTCATTCAACACTACTTCAGTAAATGATCCCATGAGAGTCCCTGAATTAAAGGCCCATCTTTTTAAAAACTGGTATTCTACCAATGCTGTTTTGTGACTGGCAAACATGGAACAGAACATTCATTGAAGAACCTAAAATGCACATCACACAGTGAGCAGTGGAGAAGTACATGATGGGTGTGAGCATATGATCAGGGAGGAACTTTGAAGACCAGGAGATAGCCAGGTGATACAGTGGTAGAGCCCTGGACTTAAGCGTCAGAAAGACCTGAATTCACATCCTGCTCAGACACATATTAGCTGAAGGACTCTGGGCAAGTCACTTTAATCTCTTAAAGCCTCATCTGTAAAAATGGGGCACCTACTTCACAGGGTTTTTGTGAAGTTCCAATGAGTTAACACATAGAAAGCACTTTACAAACCTTACACACGCTAGCTATTATCACTACTACTAAGGTGTCACCAGAGAAATATGTGATAGATGTTCTATGAGAAGCTGATCAACAACTCTAATCTTTCCCAGGGTATTCTATCAGCAAAAGCATTTAGATCAAGTTACAGCTCTCAATTATTCATGCTAATGAAAAGAGGCAGGGGTGCTGATAATTCCAAATAAGGTAAACCAAGTCATCCATCACATTACAAGTAAAATGCATTGCCAATGCATGCAACATGTGATTAGTCAGTAAGCCAATAGGCTTTTATTAAGTGCTTACTGTGTACCAGGTATGGTGCTAAGTGCTGGGCATGTTTCACATAAATCTACTAGTACTTTGAATTCACCAGGGAGTTTGCTTACTCTTCAGTGATATCCTACTATGAATCCTTTGGTAAAGCAATAACTGACTCTTAATTCTATTTCCCAGGTACACAAAGCCACAAAGGATACTATGAGAAGGAGTTACAATTTGGTAAGGAATGCCCAGTGTGGAAGGTCCCTCTTCCAACACAGATGACAAGCCATCTATCAGCAGATAAATCCTAGGGAGCTGCCCAAAGAATTTAGAGACTTGGCTAGAATCACATAGCAAGATTCCATCCAAAGTCTTCCTGCTTCTGTCTACTATCCTACTGCCTCTAGGTTCCAGGGTTTGGGGACCAGATCTATACTTTCATTAAAATTGGAAACTTCTACTACCCATTCAGAGCTGTCCTACAGAGTTCTCTGGGGATTACTGTTGTTCAGTGGTTTTCAGTTTTGCGCCACCTGTGTGCCCCTTAATTGGTACCTGGCTTCTAATCTTGTCTCATCCTAATGATTCCATCAGCCTTGGACAGGGGTGGGGAACCTGCGGCCTCGAAGCTACATGTGGCCCTCTAGGTCCTCAAGTGTGGCCCTAATTCAGTCAAAGGGCCAAAGCTGAGGATCTAGAGGGCCTTGAGGCTGCAAGTTTCCCACCCCTGGTTGGGTCTTCACCTCATCACTACCATTGGTCCCTTTTATTGGAGGGCAAAGCCATGAACAGCCAACACCTGTATTTAAGGAGGGAGCCCAGCTTAGAATGTCTTATTTCTCACCTGGCTGCATTGCTTTGGGGCTTCTTCCACTTCCCAGTCACTAAGCACCTTCATGTACATCATGTACATCCATTACTTTCTCTGAGCACTTACTACCACTCTCCCTCTTTCTGCTTCCTTTTGCATCTTCCTCTATCAGATGGGAAGCTGTTTGAGGGTAGGGACTTTTTTTGTATTTGTATTCCCAGTGTTCAGCACATAGTAAGTGCTTAATAAATGTTTACTGGGTGACAGCCTGATAGTGACTGACTTGTTGGCTGCATCACCTTGGGCAAGTCTTGTTTGCTCATGAGTAAAATGAGGGAGACCAGCTAGGTAGCACCATAGTACATAGAGCTCTCTGCCTGGAATCAGGAAGACCTGAGTTCAAATAGTACCTCAGATACTTATTAACTGGGACTCTGGACAAGTCACTTAACCCTGCTTGCCTCAGTTTCCTCATCTGTAAAATGAGATGGAGAAGGAAATAGTAAACTGCTCCAGTATCTCTGCCAAGAAAACCCCAACTGGGGTCATGAAGATACAGACACAACTGAACAAGAAGATTCTTTGTAGGATCCTTTCCTATGGTCCTGGAAAGGGATTGGGTTGCTTAATATTCCTTTTACAAGATACATATCCATAACTGATTGCTACTGGAAGTTAGGACTATGTTCCATTTTGTAGATACATATGAAGACTTTTTTTTTCTGATTAGGAAATGAACACTACATAAGCCAACATGTTTTTCTTTCTTTCTGAACTTTAAGGAAACTTAAGAGCCAAAGCAGAACAGGATGGGAGTTGGTAGAATGGGTATACTCTGCTAACCTATGTGGAAGAAGCTCCTTGGTCTACTCATTTCTATTCCTTAGCGTATCCTATCCCTGACATTGGGTCCAACTCCCTGAATCCCCCTTTTCTTCCAATAGAATTCATTGGGAAATCCGGTTTCCAGTGGAGAATCCCCATTCCACTGCAGTATTCCTACACCCATGTACCCTTGATATGGGCAGATACTTTCTGGTAGTAAGGCCTTTGGTCCTTACTTACCACTTTTCCTTAATAGGAGGCTCGGTTCCTCTGAGACTCTCTCAAGATCACTAGGGGGAGGGAAAGGGAATAAATATTTATTAAGCACCTATTGTGGGTCAGACATTGCACTAATCACTTTACAAATATTCTCTTATTCGATCCAGTTAAAGTCCAAGAACTTTTCTATCTCCTGATGACAATTTCATAGACAACTTCTTTGGCTCACGCCACAATAGAGGAATAGAGAAGAACACTGGATCAGAAATAAAGGAAGTGGATTTGAATCCTGGCTTTGATACCTTCTATGTATAAGACTTTAGACAAATGATTTCACCTTGATTTCTTCATGAAAAGAATAAAGAAGTTCTATCAATTACATGCTCTCTAAGATCCCTTCCAGCATTTAGTCTCATGATCCTGGGCTTCCAAGAGCGACATCCTTCCACCTTCTATTTAGAGAGGTCCTAATGGAGCCTAATGGATTGGTTACTCAGCCTGGAGTCATCATCCAGTCCCTCCTTAGTGAGTCTAATAGATTGCTCCAGTCCACCTCAGTGTGGAGGAGTCAACCAGTCCCCTCCCCAGTAAAAAGTCTCCATTGGGCTAGCCTGTCCTTTCTAAGATGATATCTTCCTGCTCTGACAGAAAAGATGCCTCAGACCAGCCTAACATCTGAGTTTCTAATTACCAGAAGTGTTAGTCTTCTCCTACCTTACTCCCCTCCATCTCCTTCTCATTTGTCCTGCATTTTCCATTGTCATGCTCCCATGCCTGGAATTCTCTCCTTCCTCACTTCCTCCTACACAAGGCTTTTTCCCAATCCCCCTTAATGCTAATGCCTTCCTATGATTATCTCCAATTTATCTTATATATCTCTCATTTATACGTAGCTGTTAGCATATTTTCTGTCTCCCCTATTCAACCACTTTTTGTTTTGTTTTTTCTTTTCTTTGTATCCCAGCACTTAGCACAGTGACTGGAACATAGCAGGCACTTAATGATGCTTGTTGATTTGGTGTATTGGGAAATTGTCATCATATCTGGAAGCCCAGAGACATAAAAGTGAATTCTTAACTATTTGTAAATGTCTAATGGAAATCAACAGGATTGGTTTTGACATGAAAATATGCATTATAAATTCTTGAATGGGGATTCATCCTCTGTATAACTGCCAAATTGATATTCCTAAAGTACAGGTCTGTCCATGTCACCTCTCTGCTCCTAGAATTAAAATACAAACTTTCCATTTAGCAATTAGAGCCCATCACAATCTGGCTCCAGACTGTCTTTGCTGGCTAATTACACATTACTTCTCCCTTTGCACTCTGCTCCTAGCTGAACCGCTCTAATTGTTGTTCTGAGTAGACAACAATCATCTCCCACCTCCATACCTTTGCACATGCTGTTTTCCTTCCCTGGGATGCCTCCCTTCTGCCACTTTCTGCCAAAAGTCTTTCATTCCTCCAGTTGTTATTTTGCTCGTCTCACTCCCTGCTGTCTACTCCCTTCCCTCCACCTTGATGATTTTATTTTGTATATATTCTGTAGTTGCTTATCTGTGGACAAGAGGTAACCCCATTCAAATGGAAAAAGAGCCCCTAGAGAGCAAAGACTGACTCACTTCTGGATTTGTATTCCCAGTGCTTGGCATAATGCCTGACACACAGTAGGAACTTAATAAGTATTTACTTATGATAATAAGTATTTACTAACTGATATTGTAAAGGGAAGTGGAGTCTAGAAGGTGGAGGGAGAAGAACCGGATGGGTGTAGGGGTATGGAGTTGTAAACAGGTGAAAGGGGAAGGCTGGGGGGCTGAGAGAGGAACCACAAAGATAAACAGAAATCAGAAAAAAGAACATATTCTCCGCTTTGGTCCCTGACCCTTCGTTCCTTCATCTTGTGGTCTGGTTTCTCATCCTGGCCTGACTTGACCTCCCAGATTTCGGACCTTGTTATATGCCTGGATTTCTCAGCCCAGATATCTCCCTGCTTCCACTGCCTTCATTATCTTTTCTAAGTTAACTCTGCCCCAGCTGACTGAGGGCATTGATCATCTGGATCTCTGTCTATCTAGACCAGGGGTTTTTAACCTTTCCTGTGTCATAAATCTCCCCCCACCTCCCTTTTTGGCAGGCTGATGAAATCTTTGCTTCACTTCTCTGAATCATGTTTTTAAATAATCAAAGAGAATGCTAAATTTCAGTTAGAAATGAGTGAAAATAAAGATGTCATTCTTTTTTCCCATCCAAAGTTCACATCCTCTTGAAGTCTATCCAAAGACCTCTGCAGACCCCAGGTTAAGAATCTTTTATCTAGATTAACTCTCTGTCTTGGCTTCTCCTGGTCTGAGTCTTAGCCTCTTGCTACCCATCTCCAATTTGTAAGTGGGTGGTAAAGTCTGTTGGACAAACCAGGAAAAATGATAGGAGGAAGAAGAGACTGACTGACTCTTCCTGATATTTGAATCCAAAGGCAACCTCTCTCTTGAGAGACTGTCAAAAGCTGGAGACAGGAAAAGAGAAAGAAGAATCCAGTTGGCCATGAGCCCAGTTGGTAGGGGAGGGGACTACGAAGTCAGTAGGATCTCAACCAGAAGTCCAAGGGCTACATCTGGGGCCCACACAGGAAAAATGCCTAATCCTCCATTATACAAAAGAGGAAGTAAAGGCAGCAACACTAGCCTTTGGGGATTTGTGGTGAAGTACAGTTCTGTGCCGTAGGTAGGATACATGTTTTTAGTTCCACTTTACAAATGGGAAAACTGAGACCTGTAGACTTTTCAGGGACTTGCTCATGATCATCTAGCTTATTCAGTGTCAGGCAGATACCAGGTGGACTGTTCTAAAACCATGACTTAGAAGGTCAGGTCCAGTGCCAGGGGTCTGGACAGGAAGGAAGGAAGGTATGACCTTAGATAAGTCACCTAACTCTTTCAAATCTCAGTTTCATCATCTGTAAAATGAATACATTAGAGAGTGGTATCAGGTGTTCTTAACCTATTTTTGCATCCTGCACCCCTTGGGTAATCAGGTGAAGCCTATATAGGCTCCTTCTCAGAATTGTGTTTTAAAATACATGGGATTGATTACAAAGGAAACCAATTATGTTGAAATATAGTTATAAAAAAAGTTCATGGACACTAGATTAAAACTAAATAATGCCTAAGGTCCCTTTTACCTATATAACCTTATGACCTACACTCTCTGGGCCTCCTTATCCATAAAATGAGGCTAGACTAGATGATAGCACAACTCTAAATCGATGGTCCTAGGATAACCATAATAGCTAACATTTACACAGCACCTACTATGCGCCAGGCAGGGTGCTAACGCACTTACAGTTATGATCTCCTTTGGCCCTCACAACAACCCTTCCAGGTAAGCACTGTTACCAATATCCCTACTTAAGGGATAAGGAAACTGAGGCAAACAGAGCTTAAGAGACCTGCCCAGAGTCATCCAGCTAGCAAGAGCCTTGAAGCTAGATTTGAACACAGGTCTTCCTGACTCCATACCTAACACTTCATCCATGGAGCCACCCAGTTGTCTCCAAAATATATGCCGAAGACAGACTTGTCTTCTAAAAAAACAAACAAAAAACTACTTTCATTTGTCATTCTCCTGCTTTAAAATTCTAAATGACTCTCTATTGCCTGGAAGATAATGTCCAGATTTCTTATTAGCCTGGCATTCTAGGCCTTCTGCAATATGGTCCCAACTTATACCAACTGCTCAGCTGCCCAGATCTTAAGGTCCCATCAAACTGGTCTACTTGGCATCTCTTGAAAATGACCTCATACTTGTGCTGGCTACTATATCTCTTCCCATCACCCCATACCCAAGCCTGCTCCTCTCTCTGCCATTCCAAATCCTACCCAACATTGAAGAACAAAAATTAAAAAGTAAATTCAGAACCAAGCCACAGTATGCTATGGCAGATCCCAAAAACTAATGCTCGCCTTGGCTACCTTAAGAGTGGAATGTCCAGAATGAGGCAAGGGAGAATTCCATTACATCCTGCCCTAATCAGACCATATCTGGATTATAACATTCAATTCTGAACATCTCATTTTAGGAAAGACATTGATAAAATGGAGAGGGAATGCCCAGAGAAAGGGCTTCAGATCAGCAGGAGAACCACTTATAGGCATGGGGGATGGGACAAGAATTAACTTAGGAAACAACATACACAACAAGGTAAATAGAGTCAAATTGAAAAGGCAACAAAACCATGCCCAAATAATGGTCAGAAGCACACCATCAAAGGTAGGGATACAGTCCTTCTTTCTGTTAATAGTTTTTGATTGGAGGGAAGTGAGGAGGTGGGAGGTAGAAAGGGCAGGGATGTGACATATGAATTTTTTAAATTATATTACCTGAAACCAGAGACTGAATTCTATGAAACATAATAGCTACTATTCATACAGTGCTGAGAGGTTGGCAAAAAACTTCTCACATGCAATCTCATTCCTCTCCTAGCTTTGTGCCTTTGCACTGACTTGCCCTCATCCCTAGCATATTCTAGCCCTCTCCGGCTTCTATCAAACCTTAATTCAAAGCTTGTCTTGTAAGAGGTTATTTCCTGGTTGATCTAGTAACCAAAGCCTCCCCTTCGAGCTTATCTTCCCATCTGTATGTATCTTGTATATTCCTAGTTACTTGTCTCCTCCACTAGGATGTAAGCTTTTTGAAGGAACTGTTTTTTTGCCTTTCTTTGTATCTCTTTGTAAGTATCTATGTAATTACTTACATAGTAAGCACTTAATAAATGCTCATTGATTGACTCTTTCCTGTATCCTTTTCTCTTCTCTCTATATACCATTTCTCTTGGCGATCTCATCAATTAGCATGGATT
This sequence comes from Potorous gilbertii, assembly GCA_028658325.1. Taxonomy (NCBI): domain Eukaryota; kingdom Metazoa; phylum Chordata; class Mammalia; order Diprotodontia; family Potoroidae; genus Potorous; species Potorous gilbertii. The sequence goes on from CM053769.1 coordinate 119,820,233, forward strand.
AAATTTTCAGTTCTATGCTCATGATTCTCAGGTCTACTAAACCAACCCTTAACCTCTGTCCTGACCTCCAGTCAAGCATCCCTATCAGATATCTCATTTTAAAATCAACAGGTCCAAAACTGAACTCATTATCTTTGCCTTAGACACTTCCCTCTTTCTATTACTGTTGAGGGTATCAGCTTCCTCCTAGTCTCTTAGGTTTACAACCTAGGAGTCATCCTGGATTCACTGTCTCTTACCCTCAATATCCAATATGGTGCCAAGGCCTGTCAATTTCACCTTTGTAACATCTCTGGAATACACTCCCTTTCTCTCCTCTGATGCTGCTGCCACCCTGGTGCAGGTTCCAATCACCTCACTCTTGGACTACTATTGCAATCCCCTGGAGGGTCGATCTGCCTGTCTCCAGTCTCAACTCACTCCAAAGTATCCACACATTCAGCCTACAAAGTGATCTTGCTAGGACTTTAGAAAAACAAAGATTTATATGAACCGATGGTGAGTGAAATGAGCAGAACTAGGAGAACATTGTATCCAGTAACAGCCATAGTCTTCCATGACTGATTTTGATAGACTTAGCCCTTCTCAGCAATGCAAGGACCTAAAACAGTTCCAAAGGACTCATGATGGAAAATGCTATCCACATCCAAAGAAAGAACTATGGAATCTGAATGCAGAGCAAAGCAGACTATTTTCTTTTTTTTCGGTTTTGTTTTGTCTTTTCTTTCTTATGGTTTCTCTCATTCATTATAATTCTTCTATACAACATGACTAACATGAAAACACGTTTAATAGGGATGTATACGTAAAGCCTATATCAGATTGCAGGTCATTTTGAGGAGGAAAGGGGAAAAATTTAAAACTTATGGAAGTAAATGTTGAAAACTAAAAAGAAATAAATTAACTTCAAAAACAAAAAAGCAAAGTGATCTTCCTAAAGCACAGGTCCTACTACCATATCACCCTCCCTCATTACAAAAACAAACCAAATCATCTGATATACACAGTCATGTGATAACATAGACAACATTCTTTCCTCTTGGTTCCTCACCTCTCTTCAAAAAGGAAGAAGATAGATGACATCTCTTCTCCAGGACCATCATTAATTTTTCAGCTACTCAGAGTTTGACATATTTTTAGAGGTCTTTTAATTTTCATTGTTGTATTCACTATGCATATTATTATGGTCCCATGTCTTTCACACCACATCTGTTCATGACCAGTGCACTTTGTAAGGGGATTTCTTGGAGAGTATGTTATGTCCAAGCAAGACATATCAGTGAATTTTAAAAAACTAAAAAGAATAGATGGGGGGCGGGGGAGAAGGATTATGATAACTGCCTCCAAAAATATGGGAGTTCTTAGAAGAGTAATTAGAAAAATAACAATAAAATAAAAATTTTAAAAAGGGGGTACCACTGTGGATAGAGCACTGGCCCAGGGGTCACCTGAGTCTCTAAATAAAGCCTCAGACACTTATTAGTTGTGTGATCCTGGGCAATTCACTCAATCCGAATTGGCCCTCCCAAAAGATACATATAAAATAAGATCTATTAGACTTTGACTTGGCCCCACGGGGCAGAGCAATGAGTTGCAAGTTGTAGGGAGACAGATTCAGGCTTGATGTCGGGAAAAACTTTCTAATAATTAGAACCATCCAAGATTGAAGCCAAGAAGGGTTTCTTCAGAGAGAGAGAGATTCCCATCACTGGAGGTATTCAAGTGATGGCAGACTGACGAGCCTTTGTTGGGGATATCATAGAGGGGAATCAGGTTCAAATACAATTTGTAGGAGATAGCCTTGAGGTCTTTGCCAACCAAGAGAATTTCTGTGATTCTATGAAAACCATCGTCCAGCTTCCCAGGTCACTAGATACAGTCTACAGTGCCTGGGACACAGTAAATACTCAATAAATGTTGATTGATTGATCTCCCCTTCCTCTCAAGGACTTTAGCACTTTGGCCTGTAACATCCCTTTAGCAACTAACCACACACTTTTTATGATCTTACAAGGACTGCTGTTTATCTTTTAGCATGATGTAGTATATGGGGGGCTGGCCTTAACATAGGAAGCCTGGGGGGGGGGCGTCAATCCTGCCTCTGACAAAAACTGACCATGGCCAAGTCACCTAAATTCTTTGGCTTTAGGCAACTCTTTATGAAGAGATTCTACTTCAGAGAAACTGCTATCCACCTTTGGGAGAGGGCTTCTCCTCACTTGGGCGTTCCCCAAATGAACGAAATCACAGGGACAATCTCTATCTCCCTGCCATAATTTAACTTTTTGAATTGCTATATGCTTGGTCTTTCCAAACAGGTTCAAAGCCCCTAGAAGGCTCTGTATCACTACAGAAGCCAGCACAGACAAGATGCTTTACTAAAACAGACCAAAGGATTCTCCTAAGCTGCATCTTCTACAGTGGAGAAAGCGGGGTTCTAGAGGGGCTCTTTCTTTTATTAGTCAGTCTGGGTAGCATCTTGTCCTCAGCATTTCTTAGTCTTTGGGTTCAGTGCGTAACATCCTCCTAAATCCCCACCTCCACTGGAAACACCTAGTACACATGGGGGTGAGAACATGGCAACCTATTGGTTCCAAATCTCTTCTCTCATCCCACCTTCCCCATTGGGATGGTTTTTGCCTTTTTCTTTGCATCCCCTGAACTTAGCACAGTGCCTAGCACATAATAGGCAGGTAGGTGGGGCAATAGATAAGAGTGCTGGTCTGGAGTCAGGAAGACCTGAGTTCAAATCCAGCCTCAGATACTTATGGACTGTCTGATCCTGGGCAAATCATCACTTAATCTCTGCCTGCCTGAGTTTTATAAAAGGGGGATAATGATAGCACCTTCCTCCCCGGTCCCAGCTTGTGAGGCTTAAGGGAGATAATATTTATAAAGCACTTTGCAAACCTTAAAGTGATTTATAAATGCTACCTACAATTAATTATAGTCAGCACTTAATAAATACCTGACGATTGACTATTGTACTCATTTACAACAAGTCCAAAAACTGGGCTCATCAAATGTCCTCGACCCTACCCTCACTCCACCTCTTCCACAAAGGTCTTTTTTTTTGGAGGCAGTCGGGGTTAAGTGACTTGCCCAGGGTCACATGGCTTAGTAAGGGTCTGAGATCAGTTTTGAACTTGGATCCTCCTGATTCCAGGGCTAGTGCTCCATCCACTATGGTGCCACCTAGCTGCCCCCAAAAGTCCTTACTTCAATGGAGAGCACTGCCATCTTCCAAGCTGCCTGGTATGAAACCTTGACTGCATCTTAGATGCTTCCCTCTCCCAATCAGTCGCCAGGTCTTGGATAAGATCTAATCTGGGATAAAACACAACAAACTCCTCAGCCTGGCATTTTAAGCCCTCCACAATCTTTTCCAAGCCTCTATCTCTAGCTGCATTTCTTCCCTTTTCCCACTATATTTCATTTCCCATCTCCTCCTTTCAGAATCTTTACATTCCATTAAAACTCATCTTTTCCTTCCAAGTTCTGTTGTTCTCCCCATGTGTTAATTCTCTCTCTCTCCTCAAATTACATTAGATTTATCTCTGCTCACTATGGCTATTTCCCCCTCCTTCTAGTGGAATATAAGCTCTTCCAGAACAGGAACTGGTTTGTGGTGGTGATGGTGGAAGGGAGGGGACTTTGTATCTCCAGTACTGGCACTGTGTATTCCACCTGGCACGTAATATTGAGTTTGCTGAATTGTTGCCTTCTCCATGGCAGAGGGGCTTGGCTTTCGACACATCTGGCAGACCTATAGGGGCCAGCCAGCCACTGCATTGCATAGGCCTGGACTAGGGCCCTGCCACACAGGCTCTCTCCCACATTCTCAAGAAATTTTGGCCTTCTTCCAGAGCAAGGACAGGAAAGAAGCTCCCTGCCCTGCCCAGCCTTGCCCTGCCCTACTGCCCTGCTAGGCCCTTCCCTGCCTCACCCTTTATGAGGCTACTCTCCTCCTCTGAAGCCCAGATCATGTGGGCTGAGGTACACCTGGGCTATGGAACCCTGAACTCACGGATGCACTTGGGGGGACTTCCCCCAGTATGCTACTGACTTCATAGATTCCTGGCCTTTTGTTAAGTGCTGAGTAGACCTGAACTGGCTGTTATACAGACAGCTATATTGCTTCAAGTAAATTATGATTGAAGAGAGAATTATGGGAAAATCCCTGGGTAGGAGGAAGGAGGCCCAAGTTTGGGTCTCCTATCCCAGTTCCTAGTGTACTACATGACTTTGGATAAGTCACCAGACCTTGGTTTACTCATTTATCAAATAGAGCTGTGGGGTTGTTGGGTGAGATGATGTCCAAAGTCCCTTCTAGCCCTAACAATCTGTTGAAATGACACATGCATAAACAATTTTGACTAATAAGCCACATGGTTTTAGTCATCAGTTACTCAGTTTCTATAAGCTTCTAATTCCTTCTAATCAGCAAAAATGGGAGAGTTGGCCAAGGCAGAAATTTTGAACTTTTAAACATTACTTTGATAACTATATTTCAATATAATTGGTTTCCTTTGTAATCCTACCTATCTTATGCCTTTAAGGGCCTTATTTTGAGAAGGGAGTAGATAGGTTTTGCCAGAATGCCAAAGGGTTCCATGACACACAAAAAGTTAAGAAGGCCCGGCCTAGATATTCTAGAAGACCCTAACTCTAATTACAGAGGCACCAGGGCATATGGGACAGAATGCTGGTCCTGGAGGGGGAAGGACTTGATTCAAAAACCTGCCAATGACTAGCTATGTGACCCTACAGAAGTAGTGGAACCTTTCTGAGCTTGTTTTCCCCATCTGTGAAATGGAAATGGCGATGTATGGACCACTTGCTTCAGAGTAAAGCACTTTGAAAATGCCTACAAACAGGTGATATTCTATCAGAATAAATGCCAATAAAATTTACAAAGAACAGCAGAAAAAAGAATTAGCGTGAGCCACAAACATGGCAGTGGGGTTCTCTGGGTTCTTTGTGTAGTTTTTATAGCTAAAATCCTCTTCAGATCGTTGGAAGACCACTGGTCCTCTAAGACCTGAAGACTTCTTCCAGAAGGAGCTAGCCAGGGGGACAGTTCCCACTCCTTTTCTCCCCTAAGCCTCTGAGATTCCCCTACCAACCTCCCCTCCATCAGAGCTGTTAGAGTGGAACAGCACTGAAAATGGGGACACTGCAGTCAGTCCCATCTGGTTTAGGATTCTTTCCTCAAGTATCATCACTGAGTCTTTCTGAAAGCCATATGACTAATCTCATATTACTCAGTGAAGTACACAGTCTGCCCAAATGTATGGGTCAGTATATGAGGGTGTGTGTGTGTGTTGCTGGGGGGTGGGAGGTGGGTGGGGAGGTGCTAGACTCAAACAGTTAGTTTACAAGAAGCCCAGACACCACAGGATCCCTGCTCTGGAGCGCAGAAGGAATGAAAATGATCATCAGAAAGAGAAAATGAGGTCTTAGAGATGATGTCATAACTTACCCAAGATCACACATTTAAGTGACAGAAGTGAGTTTCCCCAGGACCACACACTGCTGGACAGTAAGAGAATCCAAAGTGGAACTCAGTTCCTCTAGATGCCCTGCCAATCTAAGTTTTTCCTTGTCAGCCTAGTCATAAGGCTTCCCTCTCCCTGGAGTCTGGGGAAATAGACCTTGGCTGATTGCAGGACCAGGAGTCTGGCCCAAAGAACCCCAGGGCAGCCTGGAAGGAAGCAGGCCCGTTTGCTCACTCCTCCCCTGAGTAATATGTTGCCCTGGGTTTCTGAACGCCAGCAGACTTCCGAGCTCCTTTCAGATGCCTGTTTTTGGTGTCTCCCCCCCCTAGTGACTGAACCCGAACGTACAGGCTAAGTCTCAAAGGTCAGAGGGGACTGAGACGCACCAGTGGTTGGGTTCAGACTCTCCCTCGGGGCTGAGGACAAAGGTGTGTGGGGAAAGGCTAAGCCTTGGGCCAGGCCCATGTCCAAGGGGCTGATCCCTGGGAAGCAGCTCTGCCTTTCAGCGTCCACCCAGCAGGGAAACAGTTAAAGAAACCGGCTATTCAGGCCTCCTGAGCTGTGAGCTCAGAAATTTCCACTAGGATTAGATTCCCTTCAGCTGGAAAGTCAGGCCAAAGTGTCTCCCGGAGCCAGGGCGGCCCTCCTCCGCGGGGCCCTGGCTAGGCGGGGAGGTCCCTGCCGTCCGGCTGCAGGCATCAGAGAGGGTTAGACAGAGGAGGATGAGCAGGGGCGCTCAGGAGCGGCACTCACCCTGGAGACGCCATAGGAGCCGGGCAGGGCAGGGCGGGCAGGCGAGGTCTGGGCTCCGGCTCCGGCTCCGGCCCCCCGGCTGCTCCGGTTTCCTCTGGTGCAGAACGGTGAGTCACTCTGACTCGGACTCGGAAAGGAAAGCCCTAGGGTGGAGCTTGCCCCTAAGATAACTAGGGATTGCACAACCGGCCCTGCTCCAGGGCTCTGCTCCAGGGACTGCGCTGGCCGGGGATGAGCCGGCGGCGGCGGCGGACATGTGCGGACGGAGCTTGGGCACCTCGCATCCTCGCTGGCCAGGAGCTCCGGCAGCCGAGTGGGGGGCGGGCGCGCGGAGGTAGGAGGAGGGGTGCGGCCGGGGGGCTCGCCTCCCCTCCTCCTCGGGCCAGAGCTGACCGGGTGTCTCCTCGAGGAGGACAGCTGTGAACCTGGCCTAGCAGGGGCAGGGACCCTGTTGGAGGCTCCCTCTGCAGCCTTTGGAGAAGCAGCATGGCACGTAGTGGGAGCTCCACAAATAAATACCTCCCCACTCAGACTCCGAGGGCTGCCAGGCACCTTAGAGATCGGCTGCTCCAACCTCATAGCTCTCCTGCGGAGTCGTAAATGCGTGAATGAATCAGTGAAATTCACCTCGGTGCAATTCACAAACACGTGACCCCTCCAAACCACAGGTGCATTTAAACAGGGACAGGGGGACAAGCATTTATTAAGCACCTACTATATGTCAGGCACTATGCACCCCAGACATTACCTCCTTGGATCCTCACAACCTTGGAGGTAGACCGTATTTCCATTCCCATTTAACAGTCGAGGAAATGGAGGCAAGCAGGTTAGGTGACTTCTCCAGAGTTAGATAGCTAGCAAGTATCTGAGGTCCAATCTGAACGCAGGTCTTCCTGACTCCAGGCCCACCAGTCTATCTGCTGTGTAGCTGCCATATGGGACCGAGGATTGTAACCTTTTTTTTGCATCATGGACTCCCTTGACAGTCTGGTAAAGACTGTGGACCCTCTATCAGAATCATGTTTTTTAAATGCATAAAGTAAAATACATAGGGTTACAAAGGAAATCAATTAAATTGAATAAATGTATCCAAATATATTTAAAAAAACAAATTCATGGACCCTAAGTTAAAAATCCCTGATAGTACAAACCCTTTACATAGTGCATTGGAAAAGGACCCTGGATTGATCATAGAATTCTAGTTCTGCCACTAAGAACTTGCAAGAATCTAGGGGGATCACTTAACTTCTCTGGGCCTCATTTTCCTCATTGGGAAAATGAGAGACAGACTAGATGATTCCTTTTTTTTTCACCTTCTATTATTCCCATTTATTATTTCCCCCCATAGAATAAGGAGGGGAAGATAGGAAGAAAATATTCAAAAATCAAGGAAAAGCAAAGATTACATTTTGGAATTCATGAAGAAAGGACCCTTCAATGACCAAAGCAGATATTAGAAGTGAAAGATGCATTTCTGGTCCCAGGAAATCCAAAACATGCCATAATAATAGACCTTAGAGTAGACTAGATGATTTCTAAGGTCTTTTCCAGGAGGCAGCAGAATTATACAGAGGAGAGAGTGCTAAATATGTAGATAGAAGATGTGAATTCAATCCCAGCACAGCCCTTTGTTACCTATGTGAATCTGAATAAGTCACTTCTCCTGGTCCTTAGTATCTTTTTAAAAAAATATACTTCCACATTAGTCATGGTGTGAAAGAAGAGTCAGAATAAAAGGGAAAAACCATGAGGAAGAAAAAAAGGGAGCAAATAGTATGTTTCAGTCTGCATTCAGACTCTATCCTGTCTCTGGAGGTGGATGGTATTTCCCATCATGAGTCATTCTGGTCCTTAGTATCTTAATTCGTAAATGAAAGCACTGGATATAATGCTCTCTGGGGTCCCTCATAGCTCTGAATCTATGATATGTGACTTAATAGTCACAGGGACATTTGGGTCACTTTTTATTGTCTCAAGAGATCATCTTTCCTGTATAAAAAATGTACATGAGGAACAGGGCATTTGTGATTCATGCAAGGATACAGCATATAAGGAGGCTGCATTGCTTAGAAGATAAAGCATTAGACCTGGGCTCTGGTTCCACCTCTGATGCTAGCTGGACAGAACCTTTAACCTCTCTGGATCTTCATTTTCTCATTTGTAAAATGAGGCTCATGATATAGAACCAACTTTAGAGGGCTGTTGTGAGGCTTACATGGAATGATGTATATATGTGTGAGTCAGTAGACAAAGATTAAATGACTTGCCCAAGGTCACACAGCTTCTAAGATCATAGTCCCAGCTTTGGGACTTTGGGGAAATCACTTGATAGCTCTCATGAAAGGGTTGAACTATGGATGTATTGAGTCCTCTGGGCTGACTCCCCTCTCCCCCATTATGATGAAAGCAATCCTTCACTTCAAGAAACATATATTGAGCACTTACTATATTCTAGGCACAAAATCCTGTTTGCTTTTAAAGCCTTTCATAACTTGGCTCTCTCCTTCTTACTTTTCCAATCTCCCCTCCCACCTTCTCCATCCCCTTATATCATGAGCTCCTTGAAATGAGGGACTATAGGTAAGTGGCCCAGTAGATAGATCTAGCTGTGTGAGCCTGGGCAAGTCACTTAATTTCTGTTTGCTTTAGTTTCCTCAAACATTAAATGGGGATGATAATAGCCTCTATCTCCCAGGGTTGCTGTGAGAATTAAATGAAACAATATTATGCTTGTAAAGCACTAATGCAATGATGGGCACAGAGTAGTGATTCAATAAGTACTTTTTCCCTTCTTTTTTTGTCTTTCTTTACATTTTTTATATATTTATGGCATGTATATATATGCCATCGCATTTAGTATAGGGGCCTGGCATACAGCAGTCACTCAATAAATGCTATTTTCAAGATGGATGTAAAAATTAAGATGGCATTGTAATGACGCCATAGATTTGGAGTTGGATCTCACAGACCATCTAGTGCCAACCCTTTATTTTAGAGTGGAGGAACAGAGATGTTGACATGACCCATCCAAGGTCACCCAGGCAACAAGAGATGGAGATAAGAATTCAAAACCACAATGAGGACTCTTCCATTGTACAACACTGCCCCCATCATTTCTGATGAAGCTACAGTATAATAGAAAGGCAAAAGCCTACTCTCAAAATGCTATCAGGAAGATGTGCACACTTGAGGAGTGAAACAGGTATCCCTGTGGTCTGGAGGGCTTTTACCCTAAGAAACATCAGCCAGAGGAAGAAGCAATTCTTCTGTTTTCTGTCTGCATGATCAGTCACTTCCCCTCTCTCTAGGCCTTAGTTTCCTCATCTGAAAATGAGGCAGTTGGGCTCAGTAGCACCTTGAGGTCCCTTCCAGCTCTTCTATACAATTCTCCAAAAAGACCAGAAGAACGATCTTCCCACTGGGGGCTTGGGGAGCCTCCTGTAAACTCTAATATTCACAGCCAATGAATGACCTGTGTTGGTCAGAAACAAAGGCTACAGTTTTCAGTTCTATTCTCATCTATGGAGGCACTGAGTTCAGCATTGGCAATATGGATCCCAAAGGGAGAGACAGTCCTTGCCTTGGAGAAGCTTACATTCTACTAGAATGATCCCATAAATCCATGGGGTTTCAAGGAAAGTTAGTACAATTTTCAAACAGGTTTTAACTCCTTTGCTTATCATAACTACCTAATGACATAGGTGGAGGTTGGTAATATTTTTACAGATAGGGGATGTTGCTATTTATTGATAATAAAACACTTAAACAGCACTTCCCATATATCTTACTTGATCCTCACAACTCTGTGAGGTAGATGCTATGACTGTTGCCTCTTTACAGATGAGGAAACTGATATTAGTTCAGGGTCATATAGCTTTCTGCTGCTACTGCTATTACTATTACAACTACTACCACCAGCACTACCATTACACCATTACCACCACCTACTACCTACTACTACTACTACTGCCATTACTACTATTACTAACTATCCCCTAATATTTAACTAGCACTTTAAAGTTTTCAAAACCTTTACATACATCTCGGTTTGAAATGTTATCTCACAGCAACCTGTAAGAAGTACCATTTTTGTTCCCATTAAACAAATAAGGAAACAGTCTGAAAGAGGATAAAATATTTGCCTAGGATCACACACCTAGTAAACACCTGAGGCTGCATCTGAACTTGGGTTTTCCTGACTCTAGATCCAGTACTCTATCCATAAGTCCTCCTAGTTGCTTTCAAGGAAGCTAATCAATTTGATGAATTCACTGGAAAGTGAGCTTTTGAGACTTGAAGCATCCCTTTCTATGAGGGTATGAATGTATCCACTGATGATCTCAAATAGAGGATATGGGATCTCTCCTGAGCAGAGGTACTTGTTGGCATCCTCACATCTCACTGAGGGTGAGTGACTGGAGATGAATTGTTTGGGCTGTTGGGAATAGGAGCCACTCCCTTTGTAATGGACCTAGAGATCAACAGAGAGACAGAGGCAGAGAAAGAGACAGAGAGAATGGAGGGTGGGGGGAGAGAAAGACAGAGAGACAGAGACAGAGAGAAAACAAGAACCAAGTCCAGTCTTTTTTTTTTTAGAGAGGGAGACCCAGAGAGATTGTAGAACAAAGACCTGAAACCCAATTTGGGTCTCTTCTAGGGACTCCCGCTCCAGCTCAGTCCCAGAAATGAACAGGTGGGGCCAAGCCTTCCCACGTAAGAGAAGGCAGCAGCTGAGAACGGAGTTCCTGGGCTGTGAGCACCTGAACCCAGCCTCCAGGGGCAGGGGCAGAGACGGCCTGCAGTTAGTTGCATTTGCTCTCAGATACATGACCCTGAATGGCAGGACCACATTAAGTGGTGGGAGATCCTGAGCCCCATTTTTCTGGAGAATTGTTGAGAATTCCTGAGACTCGAGATTTCTGGAGGGTTGTTGAGTGCCAAAAAAGAACTCATGAAAGGGAGAAGTAAAAACATGAATTGTGCTCTCCCACACAACCACGTATTATTTGCACATCAGTGTAGGTCTGATAGGGAAGAGGGCAGCTTCTCTAGCATCTCCAAGTTCATTTCCCTTTCAAGGGTAAGTCCAAGTCCCTGGGGCAGTACTGTAAGTCTAGAGTCTTATATGTGTCCCTGGGATGAAGGAAGGATTTAATGGAATGCTAGGGGATGCCTCTCAAGCAACCCCAAATTTATTTATTTTCCCCCCAGGGGAGTTCAAATCCTTAGCATAAAGGAACAAATATTTATTAAGCACCTACTATGTGCCCTGCATTGTGCTAAGCATTTTACAACCATCATTGTCTCATTTGAAACAGTTACTATCATTACCCACCCCCCTTTTACAATTGAGGAAGACATCTGAAGCAGACAGAGGTTAAGTGACCTAGCTCTTCTAACTCTCTGTAAATACGGGATTCATTTCACTGAGTTCCTAGTATGCAGGGCTGGTGGGAGGAAAGGGAGAGACTTACTAAGAAGTTATGAGACATGGCACTGGCCCTCAAATTTGTAGGCCAGTGGAGACATATGAAAAGATGACAATTCAATTCAGCAAATCTTTAGTAAACCCCTACTTTGCTTAAGAAGACCTTGGCCCCGTGGGTCTCTTAGTCAAAAATAAGGGACAGGATATGTAATAGTGATGACATTTATCTAGAACTTTAAGGCATATAAAACAATTCACCACCAATTCCCTGAGCCTCTCAATGACCTTGTTAGGTGGGCAGCATATGCAATATCATCCCCATTTTAAAGAAAAGAAAACTGAAGCTCAGAGGTTTTCAGTGCCTTCCCTGTGGCCAATTGAACTGGGTCATTAGTTGGTCAACATGGACTCTTTGGCAAGCTATTGAAGCCAATATTAGTCACTCAGTCAAGTCAATAAGTATTTATTAAGCCCCTAATTTTGTAAGGGGCTTTCCCTTTCCCTTTCCCTTTCCCTTTCATGAGTTCTTTTTTGGCACTCAACAACCCTCCAGAAGGGATTATACTAAGTGTTGGAGGTAAGAGGAAAGGCAAAAGACAGTCCTTGCTATAAAGAAGCTAACAATCTAATGGAAGAGACAAAATGGGATAGATGGGATAAATTAGAGATAACCAATAGAGGGGAGGCATTAGAATTAAGACCAATCAAGAAAGGCAATGAACCTGTGGCAGAGAAATTGGGAACAGGGTGACTTCGGAGGCATTATCTAACAATGGTCCTTTGAGGTGGGCACAACAGTCACTATAATTATGACCCTTTTACAGATGAGGAAAAAACTATAGCTCACAGACATCCATCACACAGAGTAAAAGGGAGTACCAGGATTTGAACCCAGCACTTTTGGCTCTAAAGCCATTGGTCTTTTCACTCCACTGAATTTGTCACAGGATACCAGCTCAAGATGCTAGATTGAGGAATCTTGAAGTCTTTTAATATAACCACTTCATTTTATGGTCAAGAAGACTGAGGCCCAGGGAGATTAAAAAACTGACCCAAGGTCATTCAGGGAGCAGTTATCACAGATGAGATTTGGATTCATGTCTTCTGATTCCAAGCATTCCCTGCTGCCTATAAAATCATTTAAAAGGCTTCAACTTGACTTTCTCATCCCTCATCTTATCTCTTCCCTTTCACAGTCAAAAGTCATAGAAAAAGACTCTGCCTTCTTCAGTCTACTCTTTTCTCAACCTCTGATCTTTTGACTTCTGACCTCTCCCTTACCCTCAAACGGCTCTCTCTCTCTGTCTCTCTCTCTCTCTCTGTGTGTGTGTTTCTCTAAGTTTACCAATAGCCATTGCTCAGTATTCATCCACATTGACTTATCTGTAGGTTTCATATTGTTGACCAGGGGGCACAAGGGCCTGGCACACAGTAAACACTTAATACATGCTTATTAGATCTTGAAATGCTTGTACTTGACCACCCTCTGCTGGATATGCCCTCCCGCTGGGTTTCTATGACACTGCTTTCTCCTGGTTCTCCTCCTACCTGTCTGACCACTCCTCCTCAGTTTCCTTTGCTGCTTCATCATCCATCTCCTGTCGCCTAACTGTGGATGTCCCCCAAGGCCCTCTTCTCTCCTGCCTCTGTACCCTCTCTCTTTATGATCTCATCAGCTCCCATGAGTTCAATCCAGCCTTGGTGTCTCCCTCTTGAGCTTTAGTCTTTCAATACCCTCTGACTGTTGCTGAATCTCTCCATGGTGGGGATGGGGATTCATAAGTACCTCAAACCCAACATGTTCAAAATGAAACTCATTATCTACCCTGTCTGAACTTCCTCATTTAGAAAAATAATTTTATTTTGTTTTTCTACTTAATAATATTTTATTTTTTCCAATTACAGGTAAAAATAGTCTTTAACGTTTGCTTTTATAAGATTTTGAGTTCTAAATTTTTTTCTCCTTCCCTCTCTCAAGACAGAAAGCAATCTGATATAGGCTATACATGTACAATCATATTAAACATATTTCCACATTAGTCATGTTGTGAAAGAAGAATTAGAACAAAAAAGGGAAACTACAAGAAAAAAAAGAGAAAATAATATGCTTCGATCTTCATTCAGACTCTATAGTTCTTTCTCTGGATATGGACAGAATTTTCCATCATGGGTCTTTTGGAATTGCCTTAGATCACTATTGCTAAGAAGACCTTAAACTTTCTTATGTCAGTTGAGGACACCACCATACTCACACACCAATTTGCAACTTCAGCATCATCCTCAACTCATCTCTCTCCTTCACTTATCAGGTTGTCTTCAGGGCATGGATTCCATTTCTACAACTTTCATATCCAAACTCCCTCCTTACAAGGCCACTACCCAAGTTGAGGTTCTCATCACCTTTCCTCTAGATTATTGTAACAGTCTCTGGATTGGAATCTCCTCTTGCCAACCAACCTTTTTCTCAGTTATAGGTAGAAAAATTTTTAGCATTCATTTTAAAAAATTTTGAGTTCCAAATTCCCTTCTCCCTCCTCTACTCCCCTTGAGAAGACAAGGGATTTTATGTAGATTATACACGTGAAGTCATGAAAAGCACATTTCCATGTTAGCCATATTGAAAAAAGTGACAATAACAAGAAAAACAAAAAACAAAAAAAAACCCAGAAAAAAAAGTGTGATTCAATATGCATTCAGACTCCATCAGCTCCTTCTCTGGAGGTGGATCACTTTTTTCATCATAAATCCTTTCAAATTGTTGGATCATTGTATAGCTGAGAATAGCTAAGTTGATCTTCATACACCATGGCTGTTATTCTATACCATGGTCTCCTATTCTGTTTACTTCACTTTGCATCAGTTCATACAAAACTTCCCAGGTTTTTCTGAAAACACTTGCTCATCACTTCTTAAAGAACAATTATATTCCCCTACAATCATCTACCACAACTTGTCCAGCCATTCCCCCCTTGATGGGCATCTCCATTTCCAATCCAAAGAGACTTCCTAAAATTCTGAACCAGCCATTTCCCCCTTCCCTCACAACATTCAGAGGCTCTCTCTTGCCTATAGGAAAAATTGCAAACTCTTCAGCATTGAAAGCCCTTTGCAATGAGTTTTCAACCTGCTTTCCCAGAATTACTATATGCACAGTATATTGGAGCCAATGTTCAATGCTTTTCTCTGAATTCAGCAGTCTGTCCCTATGTCCATGCCTTTGCTATTCCCTCCTCCCTCCTGGGAATGCTTGCCTATCCCACCTCTGCTCCTAACCATTCCTAGCTCCCAGCAAGGTGAGGTTCATGTGCCAGCTTCTATAGCAAGCCTTTCAGACTTCCCTTGGTTGTTAGCATTCTTTCCTTCTGATATGGCCGTGTAATACCTTACATTTATATAGCAATTTATGGTTTCAAAGTGCTTTACAAATATTCTCTCATTTGACAACAACCCTAGGAGGCAGGTGATACTATTATCCCCATTTTGTAGATGAAGCAAACATGGGTTAGGTGACTTGCCCAGGGTCATACAGCTAGTAAGTATCTGAGGCTGGATTTGAACTCAGGTCTTCCAGACCTCAGAGTTCTATCTATTATGTCACCAAGTGCCTCAAATACACACATGTACATATACATACAAAGGTATATGTTTGATACCTGCTGTTATATGTATTCTCCCAATAGCCCACAAGCACTTGAGAGAAGGGACCATTTTCCATTTTGTTTGTCCCAAGGGTCCTGAGCGCATGGAACAAAATAGGTGCTTAGGAAGTCTTTATTGGACTTCACTGGACTGTTAGAATCCATCAGTATTTCCAGTCTGGTCACATAGACGCACAAAAGTTTTACAAGGGAGATGGCTTGTTGATTTGCCCAAGCATTCTCAAAATGCACTTACAACCTTAGATTTGCCTCTAGTCCTTGGAACTTTTCCTGTAGGTCCTGCCAGATCTTAGGCTTCACAGGCAGAACCTTCAGAGGACTTGCCTACTGTCCCCTCCATGCCACAGAGAGTAAGTGGGGGACATCATCCAGTTCACCTGGCATTGCCCGGCTTACCTGGCATCACCCAACCCCTGTGCTTTCCATTCACAAGTCCTAATTTCCTTGTTTTCTACGCCTTGCAAGTATCACCCGATAGTAGTAGGCCCCAACAGGAAGTAGTAAGGGTTGGACTTTCCTCCCACCCAGGCTCTTGGGATGGGGTGGGGGGTGGGGAGGTTGTGTTCTGGCCCTAGACTTCCAGATCCCTGGCTTACAGACAAGGAGAGCTTAAAGGGACTTGGGAGATCAGACCCCCTCCTCAGATGTGCAAGCAAACAAAGGCCCAGGAAAGTGAAATCCCTTGTTTAAGGTCAGATACAGGTAGTCTGAGCTTATCTAATACCCTTGTGACTATTTTTGTGTTGTTTTGAGGGTTTTGTTTGTTTTGTTTTGGTTTTTGCCCCTTCATTGTATTCCCAGTACTTAGCACAATGCCTGCCATATAGTCAAGTTGACTGACCCATGTTGAAGCAGAGATTTTTTGGGAGCATAGGTTAGCTCAGGTCCTGTAAATTTCTGCTGGCTTTGTCTCTAGACCCCTTCTTCCATACTCTTCATGGAGGTTTTATTCCTGATCAAGATCTGGGGTGCATGTCAACGTTTCTGGGCTCCTGTTCTTTGGTTCTCCCAATACTTTATTTTGAAACTGTGGGGACATTTATCATGTCACAGGTCTGTCATTCTGTCCACCATCCCCTAAGAAGATGGTTATTAATGGCCATGGGGTAGGTGATGGCAGTGATTACAACCATGAATTTGAGGAAAAGTAGTTCTAACCTTATGCCCAGCTTGAGTGCAGAAAAACCAAAACCTGCTATAGCTCACTTGCTCCTGGAAGCTGGTCTCAATCTCCCTTTTCTCTGACTCTTTATAATGGAATGTCAGAAAGTGAAGTCAAGAAGACCAGGTTCAAATCATGCATTAGACACTCACTAGCTATGTGACCATGAGCATGTCATGTTACCTTTATGCCTCAGTTTCCTCATCTGTAAAATCTATAGTAGTACTTAATTCATGGGGTTAGTTTGAGGTCAAAAGAGATAATGAATACAAAGTACTTTGTAAATTTAAAGCACTATATAAATGTTTATTATTAGTAGTATTTCAGAGGTGAAAGAGATCTTAAAGTCATCTTATAGACCAATCCCTTGAGAAGCAGCATGATACAGTGGAGAGAGCTTTGAACTTGCAAAGGACTTGAGTTCAAATTCTGCCTTTCTTATTTATTGCATGCATGATCTTGGGCCAGTCATTTTCTTTACTTGTAAAATGGGGAGGCTGGATGGAGGAGGCTACGATTAGTGATTTTTCCAACTCTAAAT
The DNA here is from genome assembly GCA_028658325.1 of Potorous gilbertii. NCBI lineage: Eukaryota > Metazoa > Chordata > Mammalia > Diprotodontia > Potoroidae > Potorous > Potorous gilbertii. Next base: position 119,837,274 of record CM053769.1, read on the forward strand.
CAATGACCTTGGGGTTTTTTACAGATAATCAACAGAGGAGATGCTGTTTCTCCAAGGACACACACCTGGTTAATGGCATAGTAAGACTTGAACCCTGGGGTGCCTGCCTTCCAGCATGTGGCTGTTTCTACTTGGGGTCTGCTGTTCCTTCACATGTGGAAGCATTTTTGAATGTGTAAAGCATCTGCCTGGAAAAGAGAGAAGAAAATATACCTCTGTTCCCATATACATGGATGTATGTTTATTTATAAGAGTTTCCTGAGGGAAAATACATTCAGAAATGAATATAAAATAAAATGTTTTAAAATAGAAAGTGGAAAGTAGGACCCAAGTACTGGGCATTACTATACCTGAAGTCGCTTCCCTTCTCTATGAGTCTCAGCTTTCCCCATCTGCGCAGGGGAAGGGTTGAACTGGGTAGTTTCTACTTCACTTTTCTCTTTTGAAATCCTGTGACTCCAAATCGTTATGGCACAGGCAGCAGGCTCTGTATTCATATCTGGGGGCACGGCCTCATACCCATAAATGGCAACCGGCACATCTACGATTTTATGAGTGGCAATTACACCCCTTACTTCTAAAGATCCATGATTAATTAGCGGGCAGTCTTCATGAAGCCCCACTTTTGCCAAAAGGCATTCCAACAGATCAATCAGCTGACAATAGGCCTTTACTAAGCTCATCCTCTGTTAACAAACACACAGTTTGCCACAGAGCCGCAAACGAAGCCTTCCTAGGTATCTCGGGCTAGCCAGAGCCTGCCCTCTGGCCAGCTTGGCCTTTGAGAATTCCAGGCTACCTTGTGTCACAATGAAACATCAGAATGAAAGTCAGCAACCCCATTTCGTTTCAATCTGGTCCTTCTGTAATTCCCAAGTTATGCCACCAGAGGGCAACTAAAGCTAGGTATCAACTCCTCCTATGTGTGTATTGCATCATTAATTTAATAAACTCTTATGGAGTATCTACTGAACGTAGAGAACGCAGCTAAGTGCTGGGCAAGACAGAAAGTTTTGGTGGAAACACAGCCTCTGCCCACATGGAGCATACCTCTCTCGCTAGGAGGCAAAGAGGGGGAAAACTAGGGCGTATTACACAAACACTGACCAATGGTAAGCCAGTGAGAGGGTTAAGTATACCACAAGGTTACATTCAACTCAATGAGCATTTACAACTGGATCCTGACTCGTGCCAAACCCATGAAGTGGGAGCAAGGTTGGAGGACACTGTGAATGCAGGCCCTGACTGGACCCTGCCTGGTATTTAATAGATTTCTACACTGAGATTGAATTCCTATTTGTCAGAATTCTCTCTATGAAATGATTCTAAAGAGATTGTTTTAATTCATACTGCATGTTTCCATTGGTCTGGAACCAACTACCATATTTTTCATCATCATAAATATGGAAGCAGATTTGGTTGTTGTCATTTGGTCATTTTAGTTATGTCCTATTCTCTGTGACTCCAACTGGGGTTTTCTTGGCAAAGATATTGGAGTGATTTGTCATTTCCTTCTCCAACTCAATGTACAAAGGAGGAAACAGGCAGGGTTAAGGGACTTGCCCAGAATCACACAGCTGATAGGTGTCTGAGGTCATATTTGAATTCAGGTCTTCCTGACTCCAGGCCACCATCTAGCTGCCTGATGACTTTAGATTTGACAACAATGTTGACTTCTTGTCCTTCCAGACTGCAAACTTTGGTGGATGGAAGTATGGTGACACCTGTCATAGTATAAAAAGTATATTTTGAAGGAGGGACAAATCTGGAGAAGAAGAGAATGAGTTTTGTTTTGGGCATGTTAAATTTGAGAAGTCTTTAGAACATCTAGGCACAGGGACTGAGCAGGCAGCTCGTGTTTTGGTACTGGAGTTCAAACAGAGATTTTGACTGGATCTGGAGAATTGGGAGACACCTGCATAGAAGTGATCATTGAATTCAGAGTAATTGATGAGATTAGAAAGAAGGGACTGAACACCGGTTTTAGGATCAGGAAGACCTGAATTCAAATTCTTCCTCTAACACTTACTGGATGTGTAACTCTAGGCAAGTCATCGAACTTTCCTGACCCTTAATTTCCTCATCTGTAAAATGTGAGGGTTGGACTCGAACAGAAAGTATCAACTTTCTCTGATAGAGGAGGAAATCTCTTCACTTGGCAGTTCCTCATATATCAGTGAAATCACAGGACTTGTCATTATCCCTAGCCTCATGAAAGTCATTTAATTTCTCTGGTTCTCAGTTTTTTTCATCAGTAAAGCAGAAATAACAAGTAGGGATAGCAGTGTAGATAACAGTACTTCTCCAACTGCTCTCAAATGGTTGTTGAAAGGGTTAAATGATCATAATGGTAGCTAGCTTATAGAACACTGTGAGGTTGGCCAAGTACTTTACAGAGATCTCATCTGATCCTCAGAACATCCCTGGAAGGTAGGTGCTGTTATCATCCATGTTTTTTCAGATGAGGAAACTGAAGCAGACAGAAATTAAGTGACTTACCTAGGGTCACACAGCAAGTGACTGAGGACTCCAGGTCTAGTACTTTATTCACTGTGCCACTCAAAATAAATGAATATATGTAAAGTGCTTTGGAAAACTTAAAACTTCATATCAATGTCAATTATCATTTTTAAAGGGATATGTGGACTCTACTTATAAGATCACATTGGTATTAAGGCAAGGATTCTTTAAGAAAAGTTTAAACAAATTTTTTGAAATTGTTTTTCAAGTTACATGTAAAATTTTTAAAATTCACATTTGATTTTCATCTTTCATTAAAAAAATGTTGAGTTCCAAATTGTCTCCCTCCTTCCTCTTCTCCCTCCCTGAGAGAGCAAATAATTAGTCATAGATTACAGATGTGCAGTAATACAAAAACATTTTCATATTAGCCATGTTAAGGCAAAGATTCTTAACCTGTTTTGCGTCATGGACCACTTTTGGGAATCAAATGAAATCTATGAATCCTTTCACAAGATAATGATTTTTCATCATAATAGGAGTTGAAAGCTAGCCCTGCGTGGTGTTGACTCCAGTGGCACATCATGCTTGATCCAGAATAGGCAGATCACCTGAAATCTCATTACCTTCTCAATTCTCAGTTGCCTCTCTCCTCTGATTGGAGGGCTGAAAGGTAGAGCAATAAACTACTCCCAATGCCTTCCTTTAGAGAAGCCTCCGATCAGACCTTTCTAAATAACTTCCCATTTTCCACCAGAAACTCCCCTCCCTTTTCAGTTTCCTTTTCATGTTGTCTTCCTCCATTAAAGCGTAAAGTCCTTGAGCAAGAAACTGTTTTCCTTTTTCTTATTTGTATTCTCAAAGTTTATTACCTGTTCTTGGCACACAGCAGGCACTTAATATTTCTTGAATTAAAATGGAAGAAATTATTTTCAGCTATAAGTTCATTAAGATATAATTTTTCCCATCCCATTTCACACACCATTTTGACGTCTATCTAGAAACCCCTTGGGGGTCCATGGACCAGGCCTCTGATAGATAACTGAAAAATAACTCCTTGGGGTTAGTATTATTATAATATTAATTATATTATCTGTTCAAGCCACCAGAAGGCGCTAAAAGCTTGCTGACTTGAGATCATTTCCATTATGTCTACATGAGGTTCTTAGGAAACTCCTGAGCAGTCTCAGATCACAGCCCACCCAGTTTCCTCTCCCCGGCACTTATCTAGAGTACCATCGAAATTAATAAATTCATTTGGTTGCCCCCATTTCCAAAAGATCTTAATCTTTTCCTCAACTTCACATGATCTGGGAAGATTTACTTATTCAGGTATAAGGTGTATTTAGTAAAAAAAAAAAAAAAAAAGAACTTAAAATGTGGAAGTTCTGGGCTAAAAACCCATGGCAACTTGAGGAAGCCACAGCAGCTTAGGTTAGCCTGAATTTTTCAAAGTCCATCCTTGCTTGCTGCCTCTCACTGTTGTCACTGAGACGTGGACAACCTCAAAGCCTTTACACCAAGTAGTACTTGGTCTCGTACTCACAATAGATGGGGACCGAAGGAGGGAAGGGTTCATTCATCACCAGTCCATTCTTCTTGTCCTACCATATAGTTATTGCTTCTCTGGACATTGCCTTGGACAAACTGGGGCCCTGGGAAAGATCTTCATTTCGAAAGGCCGAGGTCATCTACATGCCAGGTTATTGCCAGCTGTCTTGACTTCTGTCTTGCCACTGAATTTTGAATACTCTGAAGTAGAGAGTGAAGCTGATGACTTATGCAACTCTGCCTCACTTAAATCCAATTCACACAGCAAATCACTCTCCAGATGTCAGTGGTCTTCTTTGACAAAGAAGGAAAAACAACTGACTCCTGGAACCACTCTATTGAGTGTCCTGGACACTTGCAAAGTAATCTACCTCCCCCTCCCTTCCCTTCTCCTCTCCAAAGAAAGGTAAAGTTAGACGGCCAAAAGATGCCCAATTGATTTGGGTTTTACTGGCTAGTTTCCTTCCCTTCCTTTCCTTTCTCAAAACCTTAAACCTACTGCACTCTGAAGCTGGGAGGCCAATGGGCCCCTGCCCTAAGGGTTCTTCTGGACCTTTCTGGCTTTAGAGTGATTATCAGTAGTAACTGTTGCTATTTCTCTCTCAGTCTGATGTCTTTCTTTTTCCAAAGTCTCATTAAAGGGATCATGCCCTGGCTACTTCTTAAACAGGCCTATTCACTGAATGGGTGTTGCCTCACCATAAGTGAGTATCTGCAAAGACCTTGGCCTAAAGGGCCCAAGGTCTCTCAGTGTATCCTGGGTCATCTCCAGTCATCCTGATGAATATCTGGTCACTGGATTCAGATGGCTCTGGAGGAAAAGAGAGGCTGGTCACCTGGAACAGCCCTCCCTCACTCAAAACAAAGTCACGTCATCATTTCTCTGATGGCATGGTCTTCTTTGGCAAGAAGGATGAACAACCATAAATAACTTGCTCTTCAAAACTGCAATATTTTTTTCCCCCGCATCATCTTAAAGGGGAAAAATGGATCTTGAACAGAATAGAAAACTTTCAAGCATTCTTGATGAAAATACCATGGCTGAGTATAAACTTTGAAATGTGAATGGTAATTGAGAAGTAATTAGATGGGGCAAAATGATGATGAAATCCTTACATTCTAATTGTGTGAGAAAAGATGTGTCCTACTAACTTTCAATGGTAAACATGGGAATTAAGTACCACCAACATAGGAACTAGGTGCAGTTTTGTTAGTTTTAAGAGAGGAAAAGAAAAGGATGGGGAAAAGAAATACAAGAAAGAAATGAGGAAGAAATTTACTCTTTCACATAACTGAGGCAAAGGAGAAGGGTACACAAAAATGGAGGAAGGGATAGGGGAGTGGGCTTATCATCTTTACTGGGCAAAGGTGGTTTAATGTTATCTACTTAACATTTATAATTTGGTGTAGAAACAAATTAAACTCAGATGTTGTTGCTCAGTTGTTTTCAGTCATGTCAGACTCTTTGATCCCATTTGGGGTTTTCTTGGTAGAGATACTGGAGTAGTTTGCCATTTCCTTGTCCAGCTCATTTTACAGATGAGGAAACTGAGGCAAACAGGATCACAACAACAACAATATTTATTAAAATAAAAGTTGGGCAAGAAGTTGGGCTCATGGTTACTATCCTTTAAGATCAGGTAGCAAGGATATGATGGCTCACCTGAAAATGTGGGTACCATTAAGTGGATAGTATGTTTTTCAAATGACTCTCCCTTTTAAAGTCTAAGAGAACTAGACTAACGAACAAATATGAAACTAAGAACAGTGTGGGATTCCACCTGTGATCACAGATAAACTCTGCTCCCTGCTTTTAACTTGGAAAGTAGTGGGCCTTCAGTACACTTTGAGCACTATTTCTATCAATCCTACCCTACTCTTTCTCTTTACCCCAGTTCTAATCCTTTAGCATTTGTCTTAGCTCCCCTCTACTTTGATCAATAGATATTTATTCCAACAGTAAGCACTTATTGAGTTTTACAGTATACAAAGCACTGTGTTAAGCACTGGGCTCTGTCCTAGGTTTTAGAGAGGGACAGGAACATAGGGTGTAATTCAGAGTTTTAATTTGTATTTGATCTGTTTCTTTGAATAGCTTATTCCCAGTACCTGGAATGCCCTCCTTTCACAGAGATGTGTTGTAGAATGGTAAATTGTGGGAATAGCAAGTAGACCTATGTAGTTGAAATGTAGGTACATGAAGGGGAATTCCCAACTTGGGGACCCTCCCCTTTCATTTCCCTTTTATGGGCTCTTTCCCCCTTGTAAGGTAAGGTACTTGAGGGAAGGGTCTGCCTTTTTGCTTGTATTTCTATCCCCAGTGCTTATCATAGTACTTGGCACCTAGTAATTTCAACCCCCTCATTTCACAGATGAAGAAACTGAGGCACAGGCAGGTTAAGTGATTTTACCTGAGATCACCCAGCTGGTAAGTATCTGAGGCAAGATTTAGTGTAGGTCTTCCTGGCAAGTCCCCCACTCTATCCACTCAAAAGTGAGGAAGGGAAGGATGGTTTGGGGCAGGGAGACAGCTACTCCTTTGAATTTATGGAGAAGCAGCAGAAACCCAGTCCCAGCTCCCTTAACCTCTTTATACACCTTCCAGTCCACTTTCACCACCTTTCCCTCTTTTTTCATTCCAGTCTACCCCTCTATCCCAGTTCATTCTTTCCAGCATCTTCATCTTCCTTTTCTTCAGTTCAGCATTTCATTTCACAAACTGGGTTCTTTCTACCTTTCCCATCTTCTTATACTTTGCTCCCCTGGGGTGGGGTACTGTACAATTGACACCGGCCTTCTAGTTCACTCTAAGCAAAGCCTTTTTCAATGTTCCCTATACAGGAATGCCCCCTCCCACTCCTGCCTTCCATCAAGACTCAAAATCCCACCTTCTTCGATTCTTTCCCAATCTCCCCTACTACTAGTGCCTCTCCCCCTCAGATGACTATTTTCCATTTAATTATAACTATTATTTAAATAACACTTAAAGATTTGCAATGCTTTACAAATATTGCCTCATTTTATCTTCACAATAGCAATGGATGATAGATTCTGTAATCTCCCCATTTTTATAGGTGGGGAAATGGAAACATTCAGAGGTTAAATGACTTGTCTAGGGTCACCTAGCTAGACGTCAGAGGTAGGATAACACCCTGATTTCCTTGACTCCAAGTCCTTTGCTCCCCAGGTACTCTTACAGAAATGGCTGTTTGCCTGTTGCTTCCCTTTTAGACTTTAAGCGCTAGGACTTTTATTTACCTTCTTTGTTCCCCCAGAGCTTAGCACCCTTGGCACACAGCTGGCACTTAATAAATGCCTTTTGAATGACTGAGGGGGCTCCCTCTACTTGGAGACGAAGGGATGCAAACAGCCGGCGGTCAGTCCCGGACACTGGCCAGCCACTCATGCTCCCCTAAGATTTGGAGCTGGAAGGGTTCCCAGAGGTCATCTCCATCAGTCCAGCTCCTCATTCAACAGATGAGGAAATTGAGGCTGTGAGAAGTGATCTGCCCATGTTTGGCAGAGAGAGGCCTGGCCATCAAGGAAGGGGCAGGAGAGCACTAGCCCAGGGCCTCCCTCCTCTAGGGAGATCACTTCGTAAAAAGGCTTTTGCTCCGTACCCCAATCCCAAGCCCAAGTAAAAAAAAAAAAAGAACTACAACTCCCACAGTGCTCCGCGGCTGGCCCGCGCCGCGCACGCGCCACCAGCCGAGCTCCTCCCCTTGCAGAGAGCTGCGAGGCGGCCGAGCCTAGCTGTGCTGCCTCCCGTGGCCGTCCCCCGGCCCCGGGGCTGAGTCGTGGTCCTGCAGAGGGTCGTAGGATGGCGTTGAAGCGAATCCAGAAGGTAAGCCTCCCGCTTCCCCTCACCCTTGGCGAGAGTCCGGAGACAGAGGAGCCGCGGGCGTCGGGTCCTCCGCTACACGGGGAGCCACGGCAGGAGGCGGCGCCGCGCGCAGGCGCGGGAAAACTTGTGGCACCTGCCAGGGAGGGAGGCGGCGCCTCGTGCGCCCACTGCCTTACAAGGGAACAGCACGGGGCGGGGGCGGGGCCGCGCCGGGGCGCAGGGTCTGGGGGTGGGCGGGGCGTGGCCTGGGCGGAGCTAGAGGCGCCGCCGGCCAACCACGTGCTCTTTTGTGTGTTTCCCTTTCTCCTGGCAGGCTGTTGGCGTGGAGGGGCGTGTCCCATTCTCATTTTTTCTCCTGTTCTTGCGCCGCCCTCTCTGCCCTAACCCTAGCCCTAACAGCCCAAGAAAACTAGCAGTCCTCCACCCGCAGGCTCCTCGCCCCAGTGCCAGGCACACAGTAGGTGCTTAATTAATGCCTGTTAACCTCTCCCCTTTATGGTTACACCTTAGCAGCCTAATAATTAGATTCAACCCCTTTAACCCATTTTAATGATGAAGAAACAGCGTAGATTTAGAGCTGGAGAGGGCTTGAGAGCTTAATTCAGATACACACCTGGGGAAACTGAGGCCCAGAAGTGATCGCCTCTCTCTACATCATGGGAGCATAGATTTAGAGCTGGGAAGGAAGGACCTTGGAGGTTGTCTGGTCCAAGTGCAGTGTCCATCAGGTGGGGAAAGAGTGGATAGACCTGAGCCCAGTTCTTTCCTGAAGTCTCCTAGGCTTTCCACCACCCACTCTGCTTGAAAAGTTGCTTAGACTGATTTCTGCCTTTGAATTCTGTTTCCTCCACATGCTCCAAACTGACTTTCACTTTTTTACCTTCATTAAGGGCTGAAGTTTCCCTGCTGTCCCAACTGTAACTCTCACAGCTCCTGGTAAATAGTTAATGAATATTCTAGGACCATTGGTAGCATTTAGAACTGGTCAGAGATTACTTCCCATTTACACAGTGTCTGTCTTGTGTGTAGTACGCCTAGTGTACCTAAACATAGTTGTTTGCTTGTTTGTCTCCCCATTTAGACTGTGAGCTACTTTTAGTTTCTCTTTTATGCTTTATGTGCCTGGGAGGTTATCTTAGAGATCATTTAATGCTCGCTGTTCTTCAACTCCCTGCCATTACTTGGTATGTAGACTTTTCCAAATTATTAAAACTTAAAACCACACTAAGAATTTTGAGACATACTAATATTATGTATTTATTTCTCAGAGTTCCAGTTGTCCCCCTCTCCCAATACCTGGCTTGCAGTGGGCACTTATAAAATGCTTGGTGAATTAAATAATTCACCTTCATAATTTTGGTGAAGAAAACAAGGGCCAAGAAATGAAAAATGACTTGTCCAGGTCATGCAGTTGGCAGATTTCAAATCCAGGGCCATTTCTTTGTAGGATGCATTCGGCTTGTTCCCATAGGCTGTTTGTGATCTCTGCAGACTTGCATGTTGGCTAGTCCCAGAGTGGCTGTACTTCTTATTGTGGTCCAGAACTGTGATTTTATTGGTGTGTAGGAAACTTCCTGTAAGGAAATGCAGATCTCAGAAACCAGTGTAAGGTGACACACACACAGACACACACACACACACACACAGACACACACACAGACACACACACACACACACACACACACACACACACACACACACACACACACACACTCACACACTCTCTCTCTCTCTCTCACTCCCACTCAGAAACCAGTGTAAGGGGAATTCCTTTCTTTATGACACCTCTCTGCCTTTCTAATTCTTCTCCTTCAGTCTTGTTAAGTTCTTTTGGGATTAAGGCTTTTTGGTACCCATTAGTTTGACCCTCTGCCATACTGTGTAGAGCACAGATTGCCTCCATCTTGGAGTTAGGATCATAAAATTACTTAGGGCTTTGGAAGGGACCCTAAGAGGTCTTCTAGTAGAACCTACTTGTTTTACCAGAGAGGTTAAGTAGCTTGACCAGGGTCATAACCCTCCAGTCCTTTTCTCATGGGCTCTACTTTCTTGATTTCTCTTAGAACATATCTTTATTTTCTTCCGTGTTACCGAATTCCTTTTGGATTTCCTTACCCATTGACTTCCTGTGCAATTCCTCATAGTTTCTTTCTGTGGGATGCTTTTGATAGATAACTTTTTGACTGTACCTGTTTTACCTATACAGCTCAAATAATTTTGTGCCCTCATTTCTTCCTAAGGCTTGCTTTATTAAGCTAACCTTGATGAGTTTGTCTTGTTTCCATCTCAGACTGGGTGTGCAATACAGCTTTCTTCTGGGTTACCTCTGTTTGCGTGGTGATCATCTATTAGGTCTTCCAGTGGGTTATATCAGCGTACTGGTTCTACTTCGTCCCTAGATATCCATTATTTCTGTATGTGTGTGTTCATGCACTTAAATGCATATCTGTGTCTTTGTATATTCTGTGTATTTACTTACTGATATCCTTGTGCCATGTCCCACTTGTGAATGTCAGTTCTTTGATGATAAGGACTTTTGGTCTTTGGTCATTGAGTCAAACCCTCTTATCTTACAGATGAGGGAAGGGAGGTGAAGTGATTTGCACCAAGTCACACAAAATAACAGAGGCAAGATTTCCATGCAGGTCCTCTGATTCACTTTCTACTGTACCAGGCATATGTGTTCAAGTACATACATATGTACCTCTATGTGTGTGTGTGTGCGTGCGTGCCTGAGAGTATAAATACAAAAAACATTCATAGATTTGTCCAAATTCTGTAGCATAAAAGCAGATGTTTTGTTACAGATTATGCTCATATCATAATTATCCAGAGTAACTTTTCTCAGTGTAACTTGTACATAAAATAATTAGGTATAGTAATACCAAGATTTACAGTTGCTTTAGTAAGTCACATTCCCTCCTCACAACACACTTTTCTGTAATTGCAATCTTGACTCTTATGAATACAAGTCCATGGATATAACAACATATATATTCCCATGAGACACTGGTTTACTTAGATTGGCATCAATGTGGGCACATCAGTAGGACTAGGTCTAGATTGCCACCATGCTTAGTAAGTGAATCACAGAATTTGACAATTAGAAGGGAAATCAGTGACCCAATAAAGCAACTCCTTCTTGAAAGGAAATCCATTACAAGTTGTCCTCTGCCTACTGCTTCAAGACTTCCCAGGATGGGGAAACTCCGAAATTTCTGAGATTGGCCTCTTTCCATCTTCTACCTAGAGCTGCTGAGTCTGTCCTCTGGGGCCAAATGGAATAAGTCTAATTCTTCCTGTATAGGACAGCTTTTCAAACACTTGAAGATGGACAGATAGATGCACAGATATAGAGAGATAGACAAAGATTTTATACTTATATCTATACATGCATGATAGATTTTAGATAGATAGACAAAGATGATAGAATATTTTTTGGAGGCAGTGAGGTTAGGTGACTTGTCCAGGGTCACAGAATGAACTCAGGTCCTCCTGACTCCAGTGGTCTCTCTGTTGCACTATCTAGCTTCCCCTAGAACATTTAGTCAGTGCTTATTTTGTGCCAAGCATTGGGTATGCAGATATAAGTAATTCAGGCAATCCTTGCCCTCAGAAGTTTCAGATTCTAGTGGTTGAAGACCACAGCCTCCAGTGACATCGTTTGGAGTTGATGGGGGCGGGGGGGTGAGGTGAGGTTTATTTCAGGTGATATCGTCTGTAAGCTCCTTCCCCAGTCAGAGACCAAGGAGGCTCCTGGAGGCCAGGATGAGGACAGCTGGGGTGATAGCTGCTATGAAAGTGGTGCAACTCTTGTTCCCCTGGAGTCTTCTTTTCTCCAAGCTAAGTATGCCCATTTCCTCCATAGGCCCCTAGTGTGACGTGGATTCAAGGCTCTTTGCCATCCTGGTACTTTGTTAACCAGAGTAGTAGAAAGAGCATGAGATTTGGGATTTCCCATGTACTCTGGAGGTGACCTTGGCCAAGGTAGACCACCCCTCTGTTCTCTACTGTATGGTCAGACATTTACTGGGGCCTGGCTGGTTTGCAGAGTCCTTTCTGACTCTCCTTCGAGGCTCTTCTAACCCTGTGTGCTGGAGGTGTTCTCTCCATGGCCCCATAGCTAAGAATGGAGAAGGATCCTTACTTATTCTTTCTCTTGCTTTTCTCAGGAACAAACTGTGACTATTTCTGGGCCTGAAGTAGGGGGTGATCCCTTTTGTTGATGCTCAGTAGTTAGTGTGTGAATGGTGACATGTCATAGCTTCTGTGTGCAGTGATTCGTTTCCAGATTGATGTTGAGAGGAACTTAATTGATTGGCTGATGTATTCAGGTACAGAGCATTCTTCTGTTCCGCTCGATGGTAGAAACATCCCCTTCCTGCTCAGTATATGTGTTTTCCTTGCATTGTTTTGGGTTGTAAGTGCCCCGAGTCACCTTGTCTTAAAAACAGCCCCTGCACTACTTTAGTCACACCTTAAGAGGTTCTCTTTAAGTCATCAGAAGAAAATTTGTCATATACATTTTCTGAAACCTAAAGTCACCATTTCTTATAAACATTAGACTTGGTGCCTATTTTGCTAGGCCTGGCATTCCAAGATACAGAGATAAAAGGAGCCAGCCTTGTTCCATTGTTGCTTTGTCTGAGAGTTACAGAAACTTAACATGGTTGCCAAGGCTGTGAAGCAGTTATCTGGTAGACAGTGTGTCACAATGTCATGAATTGAGCCATATTTCTAAACACTGTACAGGTCCTGCTAGTGCGGTGGGCCCCTATCGTCATTTTGCCCTAATCTCTGGGGATGATGAGTCCTGCCCCATTCCACTCTTAGCCAGTTCCTTTTGTAACCAAGAGTCAATATTTTCCAGATGACTGACCAAGGTTAGGGAGAGGGTCTCTGAATGAACTGTCCATTGCTTCGTGCTTCTTAGCTCCTGGGGCGGTCTGGGACAATGTCCAATTGGCTTCACCCCTGTTTTGAGATTGAGAAGTGGAAGTGTTTTGATTATGTAAATTTCCTTGGCCAAAGTACCAGCCCAGTCTTCCATCTTGGTTCAGAGGCAATCCTGAGGTTGCAGAAGTTATGCAAGAGGAATATGGATAGCCCAGGAAGACTCACAGTGCTTTACTAGGGCTGGACTTGATGTGTGTTTTTCAGAGACTGGCCTCATTGACTGGAGGCTGAGCAAAAAGTGACTTTTTTCTCTCTCAGAAACTCAGGAGTGGGTACTACCATCTACTCCTAGTGTCATTTGCCTCAGCAGAGAAAGTGCCCACAATTATGAAATTGTAGATCCGTAAAGTATGGAAGTGTTGGTCTAATTTACACATTATTACACACCTATTAAGCCAAAAGCCCCCTTGCTACTGTTGTGGCTACCTGATAAACAAATTAGTAATATACATAAATACCAGCAGAAATACAGCATGAAAAACTCATCCCAAGAAAGTGCATAAGAAGCAATATAGAATATGTGTCTCACCTGGCAGGCGTTACTGCAACAACCACAAAAAGGAAGTGAGGGAATGAAAGTGATGTTTTAAGAGAGGGTGGGTTTTATTTGAATATTCATAATGAGTCAGGGGTAGATATGTTTTATTTTTAGTAGGACTACACCCTGGCGCTTGGCTACATTTCATCTAACTCGTAAATTGATATCACCCCATTGCAGATTGGAGAATAATTCAGCCTCCCCCGCCTTCACCCCTTTCTCCTCTCTCTCTGTCTCTCAGTCTCTGTCTCTCTCTGTCTCTGTCTCTCTGTCTCTGTCTCTGTCTCTCTATCCGTCTGTCTCTCTGTCTCTGTCTCTCTTTGTCTCTGTCTGTCTCTGTCTGTCTGTCTCTCTCTGTCTCCCTCCCTCCCTCTCCCTCTCTCTCTTTCTCCCTGTCCCTGCCTCCCTCTCGGGTTGTCAGCAAGTCCTTGGCTATTTAAGGACAAAAAGCAGCTGAAGAGCTCTGTGCAGTAGCTAGTCATCTAATTAACATTTGGGGGGACCATGATAAGATTTGATGATATCTGGTGCCCTGTGGTCCTAATGACTGACTGACTGACCGAGTAATTGACTAACACTTCCCACCCTCCGGCCTGTCTCTGCCTTCTCTCCATCCTCTTTCCCTTAATTCACTTTTTTCCCCATTTCATCAGCCCTGTTTTTCACTTCCTCTTCTTTGTAGTTTCTTTCTTTTCCTCTCTTTTCATGCTCTTTTTCTTTCTTCTCCTCCCCACCCTCACCTTACTGAACCAGTTATAAGGCTCTACTATTAAATTGAACTATATTTTACTGAATTGAATAGTTTTGTTTCCCAGTTTTTAATTTGACTGTCAGGTGAGCTTCATCTTTTTTTTATCGCTGGCTGTTAACCCTATCGTCAAATAATTGAATAGACCTGAAATAGCTCTTTTCTTTTTGTTTTGTAATGTCTTTGTGGTCCTTGGTTGTTTTTTTTTCCTTCTATAGGTCTCCCCTTAGGACATGTTCCACTATTTGTTTAAAGCAGTTATTTATTTTTGCATATACATTTATATAGCCATAGTTTAAATCTCGTTGTGGCAGCATTTTGCCTTAAAACTTTTTTCTTACTAGTTTTATAGCAGCATCATAGGACTGAATGGTGATGTGGTTATTTTATTAATCAAGGTTTTTATTAAAACAGATTCTTGGGAAGTCTTTGGGATGTGAATCCACACAAATAGGTGGATATTTGGAGGGCATTTTAACATTGTGTATTAGGAAGATAAAAATGATGACTAGAACAAGACATTTAAATCATTTAATTAAAATAAACATGCTTTTGGGATTTTTAGTCAACAACTAGTGCATATATTTTGACTCATAAGTTCTAAAAGCATGTACATATTTTTGAAATTGTAAAGATTTTAATTATAAATATGAATCATAGTTTGGAATTTTTTTTTAAAGAAAACTTACACCTTCAGCCAACTCAACGTTAGAAATTTTAAATATTGGGTTCTAAGGCTGAGTTTTAATCTTCCTCTTCCTTCTTATGTACAAGAAAGACATAGTTTTCTCACTTTTCAAAATTCCTGCGTGATTTTTTTTCTATCTAGGTTCTGTTCCAAGAAGGGGCATTTTCTTTCAATGCCTGCAAAAGAAACCATTGTTATTTAAAGACTCACTTATCACTTTGGTAGGCTTATGACCAAGTGCTTAAGTGACTTCCACCAATTCAGTGGGGTGACTTCCTTTAAAATGTGATATATAAACTGGAACGACTTCCAGCCCCACTACTGGTATTAGGAAGAGGCTCTCTAACATTAAACCAACTCTTCATATTGAGACTTGTCCAGTGATAATTTTCTTTGGTAGGGGCATCTGTACCCCTCAAATGAAAGTCATCTATACTAAGTGTGTTTGACTTTTTTCATTGTGGGCACTTCCTCCAGTTAAGGACACTTTAGTAATTTCTTCAAGAAGTTCTGTGGCCAAAAATTTAATCTCTCTACAACCATTCTGTTGATGAACCATGGCACCTCTCCCCTCCTCAGGAAACTGCCGTGGCTCCCTATTGCCTCTTGATCAGATATAAAATCTTCTGTTTGGTGTTCAAAGTTTGACACAGCCTGGCCTCTCCTACCTTCCTAGTTTTCTTTCTGGGGTCCTCTTGATACTGGTCTCCTTGCACAAGATGCTCCATCTCCTGACTCTGGGACTTTTCTCCAGCTTTGTGTCCTCCATGCCTGGAATGCTTTCCCTCCTCATCACTTGCTTTCCTGGCTTCCTTCAGGTCCTAGCTCAAATCCCACCTTCTACATGAAGCCTTTCCCATTTATCCCAAATGTAGCTTATTTATACATATTTCTTTGCTTGTTGTCTTCCCCATTAGATTGTGAGTTCCTTGAGGTCAGGGCCTGCCTTCTATTTTTGTATCCCCAGTGCTTAGCAAAGTGCCCAGCATGCAAGTAGGCACTTAGTAAACATTTATTGACTGACTGGTTGGAATGGTCCACAGCTGTCCACAAACCTTTTAAGTTGGGTGGATTTATTAGAATTGATACTCCAGTGGACTAATCTTTGACAACTACTGTTCACATGCTGAGCGGGATAGGAACTTTGCTGGACATTATGACACTCTCATTAGAAAGCTATTTTTATATATAGGCCACCATTCCTTTCTTCCCTTCCAACTGCATTTTAAATCTGATATTCTTTTTGCCACTTAGAGTTGTATTGAAGTGTTTTGTTTTTACATTACAGACATTTATAGATTACTAATCCCACTCTATGAGGAGTCTCTTGCAGTAGCCATCAATAGTTATGTAAAACTAATAACACAGGGACCTCATCTGAAAGGGCATGTAACGTTTCACTTCTGTAGCATTGCCAAAACCATTGCCAAAACGCTGTTTTAAAAGAAGTAAACAAATCTGTTTTCCCTTCTTCCCCACCTGGTGGCGGGGATGCCTGGTAACAAACACGCATAGTTTAGCAGAACAAATTCCCTCAGCGGCAGTTCACAGAAATGTGTGCTCGTCATTGATCTTCTGAATGGTCGTCATCGAGTGGACAAGGGTCCTCATTTGTCTCTTAACGTTGCGTTATTGTGTGTGTGTCCTTCTGCTTCTGCTCGTTTCGTGCATCATCAGTGTATGAAAGTCCTTAAAACTGTTCCGTTTTGTATATAGTATAAATTGTAATGTTTCTGTTCACTTCCCTCTGCATTAATTTGTCTAAGTTGTTCCAAGGCCTTGTTTTTATGGCATCATGATACTTGATGCCATTCACATACCCCAACGTATTTGGCCATCCCTCAGTGGTTGGATGGCCTCTTAGTCTCCAGGTTGCTTTTTTTTTAATTGCTATAAATATTTTTGCGAATAAAGGCCCTGTTCCTTTTTTACTCACTGTTTAGTTACTTTTTGTGTATAATTCCAAGTGACTCTCCACAGTGATTTGTGCCCATTCACGGGTTCACCAGCGTTACAGCGCTGTTCTCCCACAGACCTTCTACGTTCATCATTTCCCCCTTTTGTCATCTTTGCCCCTCAGTGTAAGCTGGAATCTCGGAAATGCTTTTATTTACATTTTGATAGTAATGATTTGGAATATTTTTTCCCATAGCCACAGATGGAGGTTCTTCCCTTAGGAACTGTATGTTCATGTTCCTAGACCATTTGTCAATTGGGGAATGGCTCTTTTTCTTAGCAATTTGAATCAGTTCCTTTATATCTTGGGAATAAGACTTTTGTCAGAAAAATTTGATGCAAAAATTTTTCCCAGCTAATTATTAATTTGATCTGAGCTTTATTAGATTTGTTTGTGCAAAAGTGTTTACATAATTGAAATTATCCATGGAAGTCCTGGCTCTAAAACCCAGAATTTCTGCCTTCAAATCCAGTGCTTTTTCTGCTGTATGATACTTGAAATCCAAGCGTAGACAAGATGAATAGATTAACGAAGCAGTGAGGATATAGATAGGGACGCCAAAGGGGGGATTTTTACCTGGACCTAAAGGAAGACAGGAAGGCTGGAGACAGAGATGAACAGGGAGAGAGCTCATGTAAGTGTTATGCCCATTTCACAGATGAAGAGCTGAGGTTCAGAGAAGCTGTTCGGGCAGACAGATAAGTATCGTGGTTAAAGAAGTGATACAGTCAGACAGCCATTATGTATAAGAAACACTTCAGTAGAGAAAGCTCACTACCTCCCAGGGCTTTCAAACTTCTCTAATTACTCTAGTGATACAGGTCTAGTATCAGGAGAAACAGGAAAGTCCCCCCTACCCACCGTAAGGGGATTTGAAGAAAGTGACAGTGTATTAGGAAGGACTCCAGGAATCATCTGAGCCAAACCTTTGATCTTACAGGCAGGGAAACTGAGGCTCAGAGATAGTAACTGTCTTGTCAGGGAAGCCTGTGGTACAGCCAGGGTATGTACCCATATCCTCTGACTCTTCAGTCCAGGACTCTTTCTACTTTACCACGCTGTCCCCCCGTGGTTGGGTTGGAACTGATCTCAGAGAACAACTAATTTAACCCTTCCTCAGATGGGAAAATCCTTCTCTTGAACTCAGGACATTTCAGCTTCATCCTTTTTTGCTTAGCTTTTCTGCCTTCAGAAAGGCAAATTCAGGCTTGGGCTCTAATTTTTCTTTTATGTTTTATACCATGGTGGAAAAGAGAAGAGTGGAGTCGTCCTTCTGCTTGGGCCCTCCTTCATTTGGCTGCCCAGAATACAGCCCATCCTCCCATCCTCTGTGGAATGGTGAGGCATTGTGGGGGGGGGGGGTGGTGGTGTTCAGTCATTTCAGTTATATCTGGCTCTTTGTGACCCCATTTGAGATTTTCTTGGCAGACACTGGAGTGGTTTGCCATTTCTTTCTCCAGCTCATTTTACAGATGAGGAAACAGAGGCAAAGAAGGTCACAACAATCACAGAATTCTCCTTCTGTTCCATTACTGAGAATGGGTGGTGTCAGGTCAGGAAAAGAGGACAATTCACACCTCTATAGGGTGAAATAATCTCATGGAGTCACAGCGATGCCTGCAGTAAATTAAGGTGGCTTCCATTTAAGCAGAAAACTGACTGTCCTCAACAAGATGAGGGTGAGGTGACCCTTGGGTTGTGACTTAGTGGGGGCAGTAATTCAGGTCAATGACTATTGCTGACATGCTTTGTGTCACTTAGGGATGTCCATCCAATGCGTGCTCAAGCTGTCTGTAGCTTTTATATTAGGATATTAGACTCATGTGCGACAGGAGTTATAAAACTGTGAGGACCAGTATCATAGATAAATACAAGTGAGAAAAACTGGAAGAGTCTCTATAGATAGCGCTCTGGTCCACAAATACGTTATCTTTTCGGTGGCTTGTCTGTGACTTTGTTTCCCTCACTTCCCTTGCCTGGGTCCTAGGCAGTTGACACTGAGCTCAGGGCCCAGGGCAGAATCAGTGTGTCTGTGGGTGGGTGTGTCTGTGCTCAGGCTTAGTGAAGGCTTGGTCTTTACTAGGTGCCTGGCAGATGGTTTTAGAATTGAGTCAGATTTCCTTCCACACCCAAGGAGTCGTGATCCTCAGTTGCACCAGTGTGGGATGACCTAGAATGGTAGGGAACTTAGAAGTCCCTGCTGAAGTACTGAAGTCCTTTGTGTTCCTCTGAATAAATTTGTGTCAAGCAAAAAGGATTAACCAAAAGCAATTAATATTTTGTTGGAATAAGCTACAAATAATCAAATTTAACTGTAAGGTGATGGTGGTGTGTTTTTAAATTCTTCCATTAATTTGGTTTCTCCAGAGTCCTCAAACGTTAGAGCTGAGAGTAACTTTAGACATGATTGGGGGCAATGGACTCAATTGATTTTACAAATGAGGAAGTAGAAGCCAAGCCAGGGGAGTTTGCGGCCCTCACCCACATGACTACTGAGAGTCAGAACTAGAACCCAGATCACCTGGAGCCTCCTTCAGGCCTCTGTTCCTCGTACAAGGCCATTTTGTTAGTGCATTGGAGCTGTTACTCTGTGTTTTCAGTACTTGATCCTTTATAGTTGTGTAGAGATAGATGTATCAACGCCAAGTTACCAGAAAAGTCATGTTGGTGAAGACTGGGAGCAATGAGGGGGTGACTGAATCATTCCAGGGACTTGAGCTCGGTGCTCAAAAAGAGTCATGGCAGAGGTTGAGAGAAGGGCATTGCCCAAAGTTGAACCTTAAAGGCTCACTCACCCTTCCATTGGAATTGTCACATCCCTCTGAGTTAAGAGGGACCATCTGCTAAAGAGATAACCAGGCACCCTTGTTGTGTGGACGTCGTTGGAGCTGCGTTATCCTGTCTCAGGAAGTTCCAGTTTAAGAACTCAGGAATAGTCCCTAGAAAGAGTTGGAAGATGTGGGGAAGACAATTGAAGGGTGAAAAACTGGGGCCTCTCTTTCCTGCCCGAGACTGTCCCTGGGGATGGGGCATGGAAGAGGGACATTCTGAAACCAACCTTTGTCCCATTGCCCTAAGTGTTGTGGCTACACATGGGCCACTGTCTAATGTCGTCTTTGTTTACTGTGGAGTATGTCAGTGTGATGCTTGGGTCTGCTTGGTCCCCCTGCCTCAAATATTCCCCCTGCAGGCCCTTCTACTCAGCTGTCAAACCACAAGTCTGACCACATCTCTGTCTCTGTTTCTCTCATACACACACACACACACACACACACACACACACACACACACAGGCATACATGCGCACACATACACACACACACCCCTATACCTCCAACAACAGTCATGTCCCTGGGATGTCCCCAGACCTGGAATTCTCTGCTTCCTCACCTTTGCCTCTTCTCAGCTACATTCCCCTTTCTGCACAAAGCCCTTCCCGGTTCTTCTAAATGTTGGTGCCTTCCCCCTGAGATTCTTTTGAGGATTATCCCATGTGGATCTTTTCCTTCATAGCTGTTTTCAGTTGCTCACCCCCTGCCCATCCCCAGGAGACTGAGCCCCTTTCCTCATCTCCCCATCACTTACCACAGTGCTTGGCACATGGAGGGAGCTTAATAAATGCTTATTGACTCACTTCAGTTCCTAAGGCTGAAGGAGTCATTGCCCTGGGGAGGGGATGCATCTTTGTTTGTGCCTTTGCCACAGCTGCTGGCTGCAGATAAGGCTGCACCGTGGAATATTTGAAAAGGCAGTGATGGAGGCGGTGATGGGAGGCTTGACGCCTGCTGGGGAAGATCCTTTAGCACAACCATTCTCTGTTCTCAGGAGTCTGGGTCTTACCTCTTCACCAGGAGGAATAACTTGCCAAGTGACAGAGTCAGTGCTTGGGAGTTGGGCCGGGCCAGTGTGTGGGGGAGCTGTCATGGACTCCCAGCGAGCCCGCAAGTGAAATCACTCTCTCATGTTCCTAGGAATTAACTGACTTGCAGAGGGACCCTCCCGCCCAGTGCTCAGCAGGACCTGTGGGTGATGATTGTAAGTAATGGTATTTTAGGGCTTTGGGTTAAAGGAGTCTTGCAAATAAATCCCCACATTTTGCCAGCTCTGCTTTTAAAAAACGTTCCCCACTGCTGATCACACAGTGAATGAGTGAAGCAGCCGTACTTTCTTCTTTCTTTAGTTTAAGTTCCAATTTCATGAGAAGATCATTAGTCAGGAGTAGTGTGGCTAGTCGGTGGTCAGCAGGGAGCAGGCCTCCCTGGGGCTGTGACACTGCCCTTCCTGCTGGGGGCAGATGAGGACATTGCTTTCCAGGGAGGTTAGGCAGTGGCCTTTCCAGGTAATCAGTCAGTCCGCTCAAGAAATCTCTCTGTGGCACCCTACCACAGGTGCAGAATTACAAGGCAGCTGGCACTTGAAAGATTTCTCTAAGTACTTATCTCTTTGGGTGATGGCTCTTTACGAGTTTTTTTTTGTTTTTAAAATATTGATGATTCTTGTGCTGTTACCACTGCCTATACCTTGCCAGGCTTCCTTTAGGACTGCAGGAAGGGGCCAGCTCTCTTCTTTCTTCTAGTGTAGGACAGCAGTATCCATGCAGGGAGCTGGCTGGCCGCTGCTTTGGCCTTCGTTGACCCTGGCGGGGGGGAAGGGATGGGGAGGAGGAGGCAAGGAGAGTTAGCAGCCCATCTTTTCTCTGGCTTTTGCCTGACTCTGTTTACCTACCTGTCCATACCTGCGATAGAAGAGCCTCAGGAAACTTTTCTCTCAACCGTGGCCAAATTGGAGGAGAGAATGGCATGGAGATGCTCCCTTCACCCACTGCCATCTTACTGGTGCTCCTGCTGCCTTCTTCTGGAGCTCCCTGCCCAGGCCACTGTCTTTTCCAGAGAGCTCTTTGGCCTCCTCCCCTTCCCCCTTGCTGCCCTCTCCTAGCACCTCAGCTGTTCTCCATATCTCTCTCTGTTTTCGGGACCCCTGCTTTCAGACTTGTCTGCTGCCCTTGAGGGGGCAGGCAGGTAAGTGGGCAGTGAAGCAGACAGAGGATGGCAGAGTAGATGACTGTACCACACTGATATCTGTTGCATGAGTAGATTTCAGGGGCATCTGATTCAGAGGGTTCTGTTCCGGTTTTGAGGGCTTAGGGACCAAAGACCCTTCTCATGTCACCATTCTCTCTGATGAGGCTCCTCTGTGTCCCATCATATGACTCCTACGTTCCTGCAGGTGTTTGCAGCACCCCATATTCTGAGCATGTAGCATCCGTCTGGCAGAGAACCCCAAGATACCTCAATGGACCTGAACTGGCCAGTCACCATGCAGCCAGAAGGGGCCCCCACATCTGTTTCTCTTCCTTTGTTTTTCTCCTTCCTAGGGTGTCCTCCTTTCTCTGCCTTGTTGTCTTCCTCCTCCATCTATGCCCCAGGCTTGTCAGGCACCTGTGGTTCCCACTGCTATTAGACAGCTTTGCTGGAAGCAACAAGGGCTAAAAGTGTTTGTCAACTCTTGCCTAGAGCTTTTGTTGTATTTGCGTACATACTAAGAGATGGTTGATGGAAGACATTAGGACTTGGACTGAGTCTCTGTGAGAGACATGACACCATTAGATGCCCACACTAGATAGAAGTCAGTTGGGACATTCATTCCCCTTCAGTGGTGTGGACAGGCTTTTTCCAAAAAGACTACGAAATGAGTTGTATTGACCTTATGCCAGTACCAGACATATGATTGACTTTAGGAACCCAGGAATCGGTTATTGGGCAATTTATAGATTCTGTTCTTGTCTCTCTTTGTCTTCTGTGGTGTCAGGTGAGTGGAGAGGAGCTCGTCCAGAAATGGAAAGGAGAGCAGGAGCCAAAATAGGTAACCCTGAGTTCTTAGGTAGAGCCAGAAATGAAAGTGGGAATCAGCAGAAAGTGAGAAAAGAGAGAGGGAAACCAGAAAAACTTGGACAACTTACCAGTGCTGCTGAATCCTCAGAGAGTCCGTGGCACAGCACGAGGCCCCACAGGGTAAATGCGTGTAGAGAAGAAATAGTCCTTCACGTCAAGTGACTTAAGGTTGACTTTTGGGAGAAATACTTTGGAAGAAAAGCCTTTTGGAACGGACCAAGGGAAAAAAGGGTGTTTGGTAAGAAACAATAGTTATAACAGTAACAACTAATTTTTATGTCATACTTATACCCTGTGCCAAGGGCTTTACAATTATTGTCTCCTTGGATCTGCATTGTAACTCTGGGAGTTAGCTACCAGGATTATCCTCATTTACACTTGAGAAAACTAAGGCAAACAGAGGTGAAGTAACTTGCCCAGGATCATACATCTAAGTAAGTGTCTGGGCCTGGATTTGAACTCAGATCTTCCTGACTGTAGGCCCTGTGCTCTCCCCACTGTACCACCTTGCTGCCCCTAACAGGGAATCTGGAGGTCAGTTTAGCATTATAAGAATTGATCAAAACAAAGAAAATCTCTAAACGGTGTGTGAAAAGTTTTAAGAGGGTCAGTAGTGGAACTGGTGTGTTTATCTGAGTAGTTCCTAATTTTCATGGATTTATTATATCACCATCTCTCTCTCTGTTTTTCAGTATTCCACTGGCAGGCCACCATCATGGGCCCGGTACGTACCACCTGCTAAGTTCCCTGCTTTGGCCTTCCCTTTTCATTTTAAATTCCTGTTTCTTCTTCTAATTGGCGTGTGTTTGATGTCTTGTCATTCTAGAATGATAGCCCTTACCAAGGTGGTGTTTTCTTCCTGACTATTCACTTCCCTACAGATTACCCTTTCAAACCGCCAAAGGTAAGGAAGGGTCTTGTTGACTTTGGCTGACATTTGTAGACAAAGAAGGACCCGTGATAAGTGGATTTTAAAGTGGTTCCCTGGAACAGCAACAGGGACACTGCCTTCATCCCCCAGGGAGAAGCTGGAGTAGCTTGGGCTGTGGGACAGTTCATTTGACAGGTGTTTTTATTTCAGTCATTGATACTATTTTACATCCTGAAAATGTTTTTCATAGATGAGGTTACAGCCCTAACTAGGACTTTTTTCACCTGGGGTGAGGGCAGAGATGGGGGGAGTGGGGTAGGAGGGTGGGAGGAGGGATGGCAGGTACAATAAGCAGTCCAGCTGTGTGTGCCATAGTGCCTAGAGAGGCGGTGGTCTAGGCCTTGCCTCTGTGAAGGTCTCAGGCATCTGGGAGTGGTGACTGGGGCGGGGATGGGGAGGGGATGGAATTGTGTCACACTGGGATGGTGTCACCCTAGGCAGGAAGCAAGTTTCCCTAGGAGGGACTCTAGGCTCCTCTCCTTCCTGTCATCATTACCCAGGGATGAAGCCCCATCTGGCCCAGACTAGTTACTGTGCTGATGCAGGTTTCAGCCTGACTGTTTCTTGTCATAGAGTCCTCATCTCCACTTCTCTCATCTCCAACTTCAGTTGTGTGATCCATTTCTTCACTTTTTTTCAAGTGAGAACAGAACCATAGCTCCCTCCCCAACCATCAGCCTTTATCAGTGAAGTATCTGTACCATGTCTGAGCTTTAAGACAGATGTCCTTTAACATAAGGTATAAGGTCACCAAGTGAAGAATGAATGTCCTTTGGGCCTTCCGTTTCTCGCCACCAGGCTCTAGATGGTATGGCCTTTGTGGACTCTCACAAAGAGACTGCATAAAGCCAGGGTCTGAGGTAGTCCCACCCTGAAGCCTCCATAGGCAGACTATTCTAATGTGTTGCTAACCAACTGACAGTGCCAGAGACTGGCCTGCGCCCACAGCTACAGAACTGTGTCTTCTGGTTCTAGGCACAGGGTCTGTCAGCTGTTGGGTCGTCTGTGGGTGATTATGTTGGGTTGAGCCATTGCGTGCTTCAGATATTCTCATATTTATCATAACCTAGACTTAAAGTGTGCGTGCAGTTACCTGCTCCCTGGTCTCTCTGCTTGTTATTAGGGATGACTTCTGTGGGCACCAGTGGAGAGAATGGGCTGCCCTCTGCTTCGGACGCTCACAGAAATATAGAACTTCTGTAGATGTCCACCTTCTCTGGATTTGTCATGGGACCGGGATCTGAACCTCAGAAGCAGCTTGGTTAGGTGAAAAATGACAATTTCTGGTGTCCTGAGGATGCCTCCACCTTTAGCCACGTGCTTCAGATATTGGTTATGATGTTAAGTCAGTTTGGACCTAACAATGTGGTCACAGATAATTGTTTAGCTCTGAAATGTTTTTGTAAATTGAGATTAAAAAGTATGTATTCTAGCCTGGCTTACTTCTATTTAAGGTTAAGTAAGGTTAGTTAAGTAAGTAAAAATAAGTATTAGCATACTTCTCAGACCAAGGGACTGATGTTGATATCCGAGCAGATTGGCCTGTACTCTTTACCAGATCTGCTTATCAGCATTCAAATAGAATGCCTTGCTTCAGATAAACAGTGATTTAGGTTTGGTTGGGGTTGGTCTGAATGGAATTTAGGAGTTGTGTTTGCCCAAGGTACAAAACACAAATCACAAATGTGTCAGTTATTAAGACTTTAAAAACTCTATCTCCAGTGAGTGGGCATTAATTTAGCAAAAGAAGCTGAAAGGTGAGTAGCTCAGTGATAGGAAGGTGACCATTGGCTCTCCGTCTCCTCCCACGATAGAAGAGAAAGAAGCGTTTCATTGTAGAGCCTGAGAATAGACAGGAAGAACTCTGTCCCTGGGAAGAGAAAGTGAAGGGAGCGACTGTGATCTCCACAACCAGAGACTCAGGGCATTGTTAAGTCACCGAGCCCAGGCTCACTTCTGTGCAGGGTTCTCTGAGCAGCTTCCCAGATACCCACGCGTCACGGGCATCATCTCATGCTTGTGTCACTCGCACACCTGCAGAGCCGTAGCACTCACTGTTTCACAAGCCTCCCATGGAGCCTTTTGGACAAATCTGATTTTTGGAAAATTCTTCATCCTCTTGTTTCTGTAGCTTCTACCTCCTGGTCATGGGCAGTTCTCAGAATAAGCTTAATCCTGCCTTGAAACCCTTTGTGTGAGGACTTCAGCCTCATCTCCTCGAGATTGTTTACAAACAGGTGTCCACTGGATAAGTTGTAGTATTTCAGTGTGCCTCTTTAAAAAAAAAATCCTTGATATTCTTTGTTTTTAAAGAACCAGACTTTCTCCCAGCATCCCTTCTCCTCCCTCTCAGCAGGCCACCTTATATAACAAATACTTTTTTTTTTATTTTTTATTTTATTTATTTATAAATGTTCTACAATCACTTCCTTAAAATTAAGATTTTAT
>CM053769.1:119863785-119939328 GCA_028658325.1 Potorous gilbertii
TAAATCATGTACCCATCTAGACTTTATTCTTGTGTACGGTGTTAGGCATGGGTCTATGCCTAATTTCCACCACACAGTTAACCAGTTGTCCCAGCAATTTTTGTCGAACAGTGAGTTCTTATCCCAGAAGCTGGGGTCAACAAATACTTTTTAAATTAAATTAATGGAATCAGCTGGAAAAGGGGCAGGGAGGAGAAGAGGAAAAAATCAGCAAAATTAATCAATATATCGAAAAGTTCTGAAAATATAAGCAGTATATCCCTGCCTCTCTAAGGGGCCTAGTTTATTCTTTGTAATTTTGCAACTTTTACTTGATTGTTTGGCAGTGGTTCCTCTTTCCTCTTACATTTTTGTCATTTTGTATGTTGTTTTCTTGACTCTGTACTGGATTGTATAATCTTTTCATTCCTCTCTGTAGGCTTCATTTTCACTGAGTAGCACAGTAATAGATCATCGTATTAATACACCATGATTTGTTTAGCCATTTCCCCATTGATGGGATTCTACTTTGTTTCCAATATTTTGCCACCACAAAAAGTACTTCTATAAATATTTTGGTGTATATGAGATTTTCTTCTTATCAGTGGCCTTTTTGGGGCATAAGCCTCATAATCCAACCAAGAGTATGGACATTTTAGTCGCTTTGTTTGCATAATTTCACATTTCTTATCACAATGATTGCTTTGACTCACAGCTCTCCCAACAGTGCCTTCCCACAACCCCTCCAGCATGTCAGTGTCTTTCTAAAAGTGAACATAGCACTTTAGATGTGGTCTGGCTAATCCAGAGCATGGAACAATTATTGCCCCTTTTATTCAGAATAGCATACGTTTACTAATGAAAGCCAAAATTGCATTAGAGTTTTTGGTTTTTGGCAGCCCTGTCATTCCCATTGAGTTTTCAGTTAACTGAAACCCTGGTGTTTTTTGTTTTTTGCGTAAACCACTGTTAAAGAAAGAGGTTTTGTTGTGGTCATTTTGAAACTTAGGTGTAGAACATTGCATTTGTTCTTCATAAATTTAATCTTTGCCTCTCAAGGTTGTAGTTCATGGGGATTCTGACTCTTTCTACTGTGTATGTTTCAGCTTGGGCTTGATTTCGTTCATGGGCACCCTGGGCAGGGCGGTTCTGCCAACTTCTTGCTCACCTAACTGTGCCACAAGAGGATCTTGAGAGATTTTGTCAGATGTTGGCTAAAAATTCAGATAGTAATACCAGCTAACATCCATATGGCACCAGCCCCGGTCCAGGCACTGTACTGAATGCTCCTCCCAGCACCCTGTGTGGGATAGCGTGACCCCCCCTTACTCAGATTGACTGCTGAGAGGCCTCTCAAGGTAGAAACAGAAAATCTCCTCTATTTGGTTCTCAGGAGACGCAGGCGATCCCTTCACCAGTAAAAGTGGAGTCGGAGGCCTCACAGAGGCAGAATGCCACTTATAGGGACCCTGACTGGGAAATGCCCCTCCCACCACTGACCAGTATTCTCATTGGCTGAGAAGCCTGGTCTTACATTCTAGGCGTGAAATCTAACCAATCCCTTCTTGGAACTCCGTTCAAATTTCCCGCAAAAAATACACGTCATTGTATGCAAATTAGGCATTGAAAACATATGCAAATGAAGCATCTGCACATTGAGCCTTGAGAACTTGGTGGACTCAGGCGGACTGGGACTCCAGTGAGGGCTGCAGACTGCAAGCACATATGCAGATTAGGTATTGAGGATTCGTGAACCACAGCTAATCATTGATTCTAGTGCATTGTATAACCTTATATGATTCTAATGCACTGTATAGCCTTCTATGGAAATCACCGGCTTGGAGGGATGGAAACCTGGGCCTAAGGCCCCTTCTGCTGGAGGGAGGAGCCCCCTGCCCCTGAGAAGGCTTCCCTCCATCTGTTCCCATTCAAACCTAAGAGGGTGGGTGCCATTAATATTATTTAAATTTTACAAGTGAGGAACTGTGGTGGCAGCTTGCTCAGACACAGTGAGTGCTGGTGGTCAGATGGGAACCTGGGTCTTCATGACCCCAGTGCCCTGTGGCGTCCCTGAATGCCCTGATCTGCCCGCCAATGCCATTCCAAAGAGGCAGTGGGAAGGTTGGTCCGGCCTGTTCTAATTCCCCTTCTTTGTAAGTGGTCAGATGATAATGGTTAAAAAATAAAGGCAGAACTCTGGAACTTTGGCTGAGGAGCGGTGCAGCATCCAAACTTATAGATTTTACAAATGAGTACTTTGGTCCGTTTATCTTACCGTAGTGCTTACTTGATGTTGCTTAATTGATTGATTGATCCTGTGGTACATCTCTCATGTTCTTCACCTTCTCGTAATTACCAGCAGCAATTTTTGGTTTTTTGGAGAGGGGAGATAGGCATTTTTTTCTCTCAAGCCCCAGAATGTAACTCTTTGCTACCAAGATGTTTAAATTAATTTGAAACATAGAGGGGCTGTTTCACTTTCAGCTCCCTGCTTCTGGGTTTCATTGCCTCTTAACCACGATGTTTCAGTTTGAAGGCCATTCTTCTTGATGTAGAAGACAAAAGCCACACAGATATTGTGTAGTCCAGCATTGTTTCTGTTGTCAGTCTGAGAAAAGTATGCCATCTGTCCCAAGGGGTGAGTGGGCCTGCTGTTTCTTTGTTCGTTTTTCCCTTTCAAACAAACCTTTAAAAAGCGTCTTGTTACTGTCTTAAAGCATTTTCTACAAACCTTACTTAGCCTGTGCTAGGTTTTAGGCTTCCCAACACAGCTCTTAGAGGTACGCTCCTTTCTGCTTATCTGTGGCTTCATTAGATTGTTTCCGTATTTTGAATATGACTCAAAAACCAGAGCTGACAAAAGAGCTTTTTGAACACTTTTACCTGTCTTTTTTTTTTTTAAAAAAAGACTTTATTTTTGCCTTTATCTTCCTTATCTAGATAATTTATATAATCTAGATAATTTATGATTATATTGGCAGAATTATTATTATTTTTAGAGCTTACTATCCCTTCTGGTAGCACCTTATCTTCCTTTAGAGCCTTTATCAGTGGGACAATGGCTGCCTTTTTGATGAGTCTAGAGCAGGACTTCTTAATCTTTTTTTCACTAGTGACCCCTTCAGTGTTTCTTAAACTGTGGGTCATGACCCACAGTTTTAAAAGCACTGAACCTGGATTTAATTTAAAGGGGGGGCCACCTGTCTGTACAAAAATTATTTGTAGTGGCAAAAATCTGGAAACAGCCTAAATGTCCAATGAATCAACCAGTGTCCAATGTTCAAACAGATTGTGGCATGTCATTACTACTGCTGTACCACTGAAAATGGTAAATTTAAGGAACGTGAATTATAAGTTCATGAAATATATAATACAGAGACACAAAGTAGAGAAATAAAAATAGAAAAACAAATAGAGAAAACCAGTTTACATACATGAACTACAACTATCAGTGTATGGGATGTAGCCACAATGGGTAAATGTGGATCAGAAAGGGAATATAGATAGATCCAGAGGGAATAATGGATAAGTTGTTGTTATCTTCTAGTTTATTAAGATATCCACAGTGCTGTGTAATGAATAGAGAGAGAGCTGAACCCAGAGTTGGAAAGCCCTGGGTTCCATGCTTCCTTCTGACACCTTGGGCTTTTTAATCCTTAGCTCAGTATCTAAGAAGGTACTAGCCTGCTTTGGTTGAAGCAGTTTCCTCACCAGAGGTTCCCTATACCAGAGAAATCACGGAGCTAGTCTGTATCCCTTGTTAAAACATATTGATTGTTGTGAATAGTTTTGAATACACATATACATTAAGATAAACAAATAAAGCCTAGAGTATGCCTCTGTCTTTATCCTTCCCTTCCTTGACCCATATGGGCAGAATATCTCAATGTTCCTATCACACCATTATCATGAATCACTCTTTAATTAAGAATGGAAGGAAGACTTGCATTCTGAGCCATGTTAGCAGCTTGTACATTCCTAGAAAAGTTAAAAGAAGAGTCAGT
Organism: Potorous gilbertii; assembly: GCA_028658325.1. Taxonomy (NCBI): domain Eukaryota; kingdom Metazoa; phylum Chordata; class Mammalia; order Diprotodontia; family Potoroidae; genus Potorous; species Potorous gilbertii. Next base: position 119,867,769 of record CM053769.1, read on the forward strand.
AAGCTCTTGAGATCTCCTGACCATTGGATCTTGTGATTGTTAAATTCATAAAGAAGGAGGATAAGAGAATAAAATTATCCACTGAAACACCCTCGTCCTTTCCTGTGTTAGAAAGTAAGTTTGGGCGTGATAGGTTTTTACATGGCTTGTAGAACTAGACTTACTGCTTTAGAGCAGGGCTTCTTTACCCAAGTGGAACTTGGATGGGGAAAAAAATTACATTTTTATTTTTGTTAACCTCTGACTGAAATTTAGCATTCATTTCAGTTATGAATGTAGTCAATATGTATCATTGTAAGGAGCTGTTCATCAACTTTTCTTCACACCAGATCCTACCATACTTTCTTGGCCATTATTGCTGCCAGGAGAGTTGAGGGTTAGGGTTAGGCTAGCCTAAGGGGGCTGAAGGGCCGGACAATCCTCCTGAGATTGAATGTGCACCTGCCCTGTCACCAGACCTCTGCTGCACTTGACTGCTCACTCTTAACAGGGTTATAGCAGATATCTTGACATTCTTAATAGATATTAACTACTCAAATGTTGATGTTACTTTTTGGTCACCTAAGGAAGACAGAGTGGTCATGGGATTTAGTAATTGCACTGAATTTGGAATCAAGCGGACCTGGGTTCAAATCACCAAGCTGCTTTTGACCTTGGAGGAGCCAGTTCTTTTCTCTGGCCTCGGTTTCCTCATCTGTAGTTTGAATTCAGTGATTCTTTACCTTTTGGGGGGTCATGGGCCCGGTTGGCAATTTGGTGAGTCCTTCTCAGAATAATGGTTTTAAATGCATAAAATAAAATACATGGAATTACAAAGGAAACCAACTATATCAAAATACAGTTATCAAAAACATGAGGTTAAAAACCAGCCAAATTCATGAACTCCAGGCTGAGAATTCCAGGACTGGATTTCCAGGTTCCTTTCCCGTGCTAAATCTGTGATCTTCGCAGGAGCTCTGTGAGATTGATAGGGCTTGTGTGCAGAGCTTTTAGATGATGATCTGGAGGGAGGAGAAATAAAGTACTTTGTCCATGGCCCCAGAGCCAATGATTAGCAGAGCTCTGATCCTAAGTTCATGGGATCATAGCATCAGAATCAGAAGGGGTCATCTGTCCTACCTCCATCAGTTTTATAGATGAGGAAATGGAGGTAGAGAGAACTGAGTCACTTGCCCCAGGTAGTAAAAGTGGCCAAGTAGGATTTGAACCAAGGCCTTGTGATGTCAAATCTAGTACCATTCCAGTTCCAGTTCTACTTTTTAATGCCTTAGGCCCCCTCAGTTTAAGTGAGTTTAGAATGTTTCGGTGATCCGTCTTGTTGTATTAAGGTGTTTTGTGTCTGTTTTTATTTCACCTAAAAGAAAGATGACAGCAATGGCAACATTCATTTTGTTTATACTTCCTCAGGCTAAAATAAGTAGGAGAAAAAAAGAAGAGAAAAACCTAATTCTTACAGGTTTCTTTACTGTACTGCCTTGATTTCCTGGTCTTAACCATGATTGTGATCATTTTTCAGTAGAATTTTATCTGTACAAAGACAGTATCGACTTCCTCTAGCTGTGTTGTTCACTGGTTTCTCCCATTCCAGAACTGTTCCCCACAGCTTCCCTGTGTGGTCAGTTGGTCATTCAGGAGGGAGAACACGGCAAGCAGTGGGTAAATGTAACTTGACTTTTCTGAGGGTATTTTGGTGGTAGAGCTCCTGAGTTGAGTCCCTAGTCATGCAGCCTTTTCTTACTATGATATTGATGGTCTCAGTATTGATAAGAACCTCTAGGTTGATATTTCTCCATTCCTAGGTGTAGGTCTGGCCTATTCATGGACAAGGTGAGCCCCAGCAAGTTCAGCTTTCTTTCAGGATATTCAAAGAGGAAGGTTTATTTCAGGGACAGGCCTGGAGGTCCTCTCTGGTTCCCACTTGCTAGCTCCCTTGGCTTCACCTACTCTTGAAGTACCAGGACTGCTCCAGAGCAGGAGGAGAAGGATCCCCATCCTGTCTGAACCTCCTGCCCACAAGGTGGCCTGAGACCAGATGTGTGACTGGTGAGAGCTGGGAATGATATGATGGACACCAAGGCTTGCTCTTAGCCTCTTAACTCTTTTCTCAGAGCATTTTCCATTTTAACTTCATTGTTTCTGCAGAATCAGAAGGTCTGTGACAGCATCATTCCTAATCTCAGCTTTTGATCTTTTATCCTTCAGGTTGCTTTTACAACCAAAATTTATCACCCTAACATCAACAGCAATGGCAGTATCTGTCTTGACATCCTGAGATCTCAGTGGTCTCCAGCATTAACAGTATCAAAAGGTAGGAATGAAAAAGGGATGTAGAATCACCAGTGGCCATTTGATAAGATGTCTCAGTAGGACTTGATCAAAAATTCTGTCCGTCACCTCCCATCTGACATTCAAGAGCATGAGTCAGAAATGCCTTTTGGTCCCTTAACCTAAAAGAAATTGAAGTGGAAGTATGTTTCTCTTCCCCTGGGTGACAAGCATCCCTCTAGCTACAACATACCAAGATGTGAGAGTGTATCTGTTGAGATGGGGCAGTGATAACTAGGATGGTAAGTTATTCTTGATAAAGGTAAACACAGTTATCCTTTCCACATCCCGATTTTCCCCATTGCGGTTTTGATGTATTGCAGATGGGCATAAAAATTCAAATGGGAATTTTTTAGGAGTTTTGTGAAAGCCGCAGACAACACACAAAGGCCTGTAGATGACATGGGAAAAGTTTAGAAACTCAGAAATGCATAAAATATATGTATAGTATTGTATAATATAGCCTATGGCCAAATACTTTACCCAGTTTTATAATAAGGTACTATAAACACTCCATAAATGAAAAAGAAAAAAAAATTCATACCTCTTCTATAGTATGAAGGAAGGGCCAAAATTTTTATGAGAATTTTCCAGATCAAGAGGGTGCCATGCTGCACCATGCCCCTAACTCCTTCAGTATGGAAGGGATAACTATTCTTAATGAGTGAAGTGCATTAAATGTTGATATGGACCCAGCAGATATTTTGACTAAGAATAGACAATTCCTATTAGGAAACATTGAAGCTCTGTAGCCAGCAATAGGATATCGGTGGGTTGGAGGACTTCCAACGGCCCCCAGAAGAGGCACATCAGCTGATCCAGAGGCGAGTTGGCAACAAAAGGCCTGAAAACCTAGAGTAACTGCTTACCTGACTTTGTTCAGACTGATAGAAAGTTCTTGGAGAAGATGAAGTGATGCTTTTCCTGAATCCAGGGCAAGATGGAACAAATGTCTTGAACTCAATGTCCAGTAGAGATCTTAAACACAACATGCCCAAAACATAATTCATTCCCCACCCCAACACCCCCTTCCCTATTAGTGTAGGAGACATCACCATTCTCCCAGACCCTTGGGCTAGAAACCTAGGAGTTCCAAATTCCTCACTGTCTCTCACTCCCCCCTCCTCCCATATCCAAGCTATCACCAAGGTCCATTTCACCTTCATAATGTCTTTCAAATATACCTACTCTCTTCTCTCCTGGATACTGCCCCATCTTGGTGCAGACCACATTGCCTCATGCCTGGAAAATTGTGGTAGCCTGGGGGTGGGTCTGCTTCTCTGTATGCTCTCCCCACTCCAATCCATGGCCCATTGAGCCACCAAAGTGATTCTCCCAAATCACTCATGTCACATGAACATACCTCCTTCACCTCCCACCTTGTGTTCAGTAAACTTCAGTCCACCTATCATCTCCTGGAACAAATACAAAATGCCCTTCACAACCTGCCTCCCCCACCTTTCCAATCTTCTTCAATCCAGTGACCCTGGACTCCCTGCTGTCCCACTAACAAGACCCTCCATCTCTCAGCTCTCTGCATTTTCTGGTTGTCCCCTGTACCTGGAATGCTCTTCCTCCTCTCTCCTCTTGCCTTCCTGGCTTCCTCTAGGTATCAAGTAAAATCCTGCCTTCTCCAGAATGCATATGTGTGAGTGTGTGTACATGTGTGTAGGTATATAGATGTATATATACATATATGTGTGTGTATATTTATATCTATGCACATATGTCGTATTCAACAAGCATTTATTAAGCACCTACTATATACCAGCCACCATGCTAACGTTCTGGGAATTCCCAGAAAGGTAAAACCGGGGCCTACACTCAAGGAGCTCACCGCCTACTGTGGGAAGCATGCATAGAACTAGGTACGTGTGAGGTGGATGCAGTGTAGACAGGCAGGTGATCTTAGAGGGAAAGGCATTAGCAAGGAGAGAACTTGTTCAAGTTTTATTGTTGCTTCTGGTTTGAATGCCACTGACGTGTTTCCTGGCACATCCCCAAGCCCATTGAATCTAGAAGACAAGTCTTAAGAGAAGACTTGTCTTAATATTGAGGAATGTTTAACACAAGAGAAAAATCGATTTGGAAGCTTATTATTTTTTCACCTGTCAAGGAAGGTCTCTGATTCTGTAGCTTGGGGAGTCCCTTCCACCAGCACAGAAGGATGTCGTTGCCACCTCAGACACAGGCAGGTTCCCTTTGAGTAGCCTGGGTTTTGTCTCTGCAGCAGTAAAGTGAGAAGGAAGCTCAGTTCCAGCCCTGCTGATGGTAACACTAGTCCTAGGGGAAGTCATCTCCCTGAGACCTGGGCTTGAATCCCATCCCAGCTCCTTATTGTTCCCACCTCCTGGAGGGATTGGGGGGCCCTAATACACTAGCTGGATATCATCATTGTCACTATTACTCCCACTGTGACCTTGGCTAAAGCATCTCCCCTCTTTCTGCCTCAGTTTCCTTATCTGTAAAATGAAGGTGTTGTACCAGGTGAGCTATGAGTTCCCTTCCTTCTATAAAATTTATGGCTCCCCTCCCCCCATTAGTACACCCCACCAGAGGAGGAGGAGGAGGAAGTGATGGCTGGCATTAGCAGGTGAAATAGCTTCTCTCAGTGGCCTGACTTTCCCCGCTCCTGTGCCCTGTGTGTTCTCTGCCTTCAGACCTCGGCTTTACCACAGCAGCTATGGAATCAGTACCTTCCTTACTCTCATATTCAGCTGCAATAATAAACAGGGGCCCATGGTTACTCCTCCCAGTGTGTCTGGACAGTGGAGCAGCCTGAGTGTTGGGCAAACAAGACTGTCTCCCCACTTGCTGGATAGGTTATGAGTTTTTGACCCTGTCTGTCAAATGTTGAGCTGAGGTGTGAGGTAACTTGTTTCTGAGGTGACAGCAGAAGAAACAGCTCTAGAGCTATCCCATAAGCAGTTAGCAGCAGAGGTGGCCTCACCATTCAGACTCTGCTTGTGCACTAATATCTCATGATGTTGTGTTTTAAAGAATGAATAAGCATTTGTGAGAGTGTTTGTGATGTGCGAGGCACCGTGCCAAGGTCTGGGACTGTTGATGCAAATAGAAAGCCTCTGCCTTCTGATGGTTTACATCCCAGTAGTGGAAGGGGAGGCTGCCAGGGAGGGGGCTTGGGGTAGACCCCAGGTCAGGCCTCTCCAGCATTGGAGGTATTGATTAAGAGATTGGGAGGAAGAGAGAAGGGGAGAAGGTTTGTCAGAGGTTGGAGCCAGATGGGCCTGCTTCAGGATGATGAAGGAAATTGTGGGGAATGCAGGCTGCAGTAAGAAGTTGAGTCAGGCCGGAGGTAAGGCAGAAGGGCATGTCAGTGGCCAGTGAGTGACCAGCATGGCGTGTCTGGATTGGACTGATCATGGCGGATGTAAAGGACAATTGTTCCAGCAGACCCTGAGATCCCTGGAGTATCAATGACTGAAGTGGGGGGGGGGGCGGGCGGCTTTCCAAGACACAAAACAGTCGCTCACTAAACTCTTCTTTTTCCATTAGTTCTATTATCCATCTGTTCCCTGCTCTGCGACCCCAACCCTGATGACCCTCTGGTTCCTGAGATAGCCCACACCTACAAAGCAGACCGAGAGAAGTAAGCCCTTTCTTCGAGTTTCTCGTTTTTCCTATAATTGGCAAAACAGGTGCCCTTCCTTGGGCAAGTCCCTTTTGTCCTCAGGTTTACCTGCAAAAGATTACTCCTCACCACTTCTTTATACGGGATTGTGATTAAACCACAGGTTACTGATAACAGGTCTGTTTTGCGAGAAACCTACCAAACTATTACATTCAGTTGGCAAAAAGACAGCATAGGCTAGTGGATGAAGGCCTGAATTATAAACAGGAGGTCTCTTTGGGTCCTCCTCTAACTAGTCTGTCTAATGACTTTAAGGAGGAAGAAGAGGATGGTCAGATACTTCAGAAGCAGTTCACCTTCTCCGTAACTCACCAGCTGCCTCTGTTGAAATCATAAAAGTATGAAAAAATGTTTCCTTCAAATGGTCCTGATAACCTTGGCTGGAAGATGGAGGGCCCAGAACCAGGGATTCTCAGGGCTCTGCCTGTGGCAGAGAGCATTGTGGGCATTTTAGTCAGCCCACAAGCCTGCCATGTGTCAGGCTCTATTCTAAGCACTGGGGTACAAGTACAAAAGATGAATGACCCTTACTTGCAAAGGGCTGACATTTTAATGGGAGAGACAAGTACATTTAAAAATGTATTCAGCATAAATATAAAATGAATAAACAGAAGTGACCCCAGAGTAGTTAAGCACAAGATAGTTTGGGAGGGAAATCCTTGGGGAGGGTGCGGGGGAATCAAGAAGGACTTCTGTGACAGCATGCCCAGGATGACCTGCTGGCACAGGCTCTCATGTCTGCTTTTCTAAGGAAAGCAGCTTTAAAGGGTCAGCAGTCACTTTAATGAAACATATATATCATTCACTTAGTTTAGGGGAAGAGTCAGCCCCCTGAACTTGAGAGAAAATACAAACATTTTACAAGCAGAGCAAATAGCACAGATCAACAGACAGATCCAGCTGTCGGACCATTGCATACATGCATATTTGGGCATGGGAGTGTGCTCATTAATGGCTACCCAGAGTCTCCTCTAGCCAAATCACAGGAACAGTTTTCCAATGAGGGGGCCTGGAAGCAAGATGCTAACCTCACAATATATAGAGCCAGAAGGCCCCAAGACTAGGGGTTTCTGTGCCTAATTACCAAAAGGTGTGAAAGTCTTCGAGCAAGCTTCCCTTAATGGGCTCCATTTGAAGCTTAGTAATGGGCAGGAAGGTAGTGCTTAAGCTGCATCTTCAGGGAGGAGAGGGACCCTGAGGCAGAGGTGAGGAGGGTGAAGCATTCCCGGCAGGGTTTGGAGATGGGAGATGCTTCTAGGTAGTAAGTGACATAGTGTGAAGACTAGTCAGGGTGAATCACAAAGTGTGAGAGGGCAAGTAACAGGGCTTTAAAAGCTAAATGGAGGAGTCCTGGTGAGATGCGATCAGAGAGATGGCCTGACTGTGTGTGGACAACAAACATTGGTTAGCTAGTGCTAGGTTTGGGCAGCCATCAAGGGCCCCATTCCTCAGTGACTCTGACTTCTTATTTGGTGACTGTGCCTTCTGTTGTCACTTCAGCACCTGGCCTAGTAGAATTCAGACACAGCATGCAAACACTAGCATGAAATTAACAGGGTGGTAAACTTTGTGTGGTGTGAGAGAGGACAAGTTAACATTCATTGATTGCTGATAGAATTGCAAACTTGTACGATATTGTTGAACAGCAATCTGGCAGTTAAATTAAAAAAAAATCACACTCTGACTCAGTAATTCCCTTGTTTGCAGTACACCCTGAAAGTGTTATCAAAACAATTTCTTTAAAAGCTATCTGTTCAGAGATTTTCATAGCAGGATTATTTATAATTGGGAAAAATACTGGAGGTAACCCAAATGTTATACAGTAGTGGAATGGTTAAATTCATTGTGGTACAATGGAATTATGTTATGCCATCAAGACCAACAGAATATAATATAAAGAACTCTGGGGAAGTCTTTGTGAATTAAATTAAAGCATAAAAGCAGAACTCAAAGATTGATGGTAGCTACTCAAGGCAAAATGCCTGAGAATGAATGGACAGAGCCCTAATGGAGACCCTCATAGAGGGGTTGCAAAGTTAGGGGAGTTTTATGTGTTGGAATTAATTAACTGTAAGTGGTTGCTAAGCAGATTTAATTAAACTAATATTCAGTATTGATTATAGCTTCAAACATAAATTCAGAAAAAAAAGCTTGATAATTACTAAAACATTCAGAGGTCATTTAAAAAAATTTAAGAAGTATTTATTTTCTCTCCTTCCCACCCATCCCCACTTTCGTGTGACAGATGTACAGTCCAATAAAACAGATCTCTACTTTGGCTTGTTATGCAGTCTTATGCACCTGGAGTCCATCTACTCCCTCTTGAGAGGTGAGACCAGATCCTCCATTCCCGGGCCTCTTAGGCTGAGTCCTTGAGGCTGGGCTGTCACTTTCCCAGCTGGTTCTCATCACCAAACCTAAGTTGTTTGTCAGCAACGTGAGCATGTTGATTGTTGGACACCAGTTTGACATCTCATTTTAAACATCTCATTTGAGAACCTGAAAAAAGGCAGGTAGAGGAAGGATTCTTTGCAGCTACACACTTTTTGAATTCTGGAGGACAGCCTTTTATTTTTCCCCCTTATTCTGGCCTCCTTCATGTGTAGGTTTATTTCTCTTTAACTGTCCTGGTTTCTCAGTGTTTTATCTTTTGTTTTTTAAAAGTGAATACAATAGTGTGTAAAATTTCACTGTTGGGTTTTTTTTAAACACTCAATCATCCTTTCAATGGCAAGAATTTCAGAAACACCCCCAACAGTACTTTAAATTCATTACCAATAAATGTCGGTCTCCTTTTGAAAGAGACTAATTTACCATCAAGGTTTCTTCAAAGTCCCACGGAGAAAAGCCTCAGAACTTTGTGCTACTCAAACTGGAATTCCCTTATTAAAACTAACATTTTTGTTATCTTTTCTCACAATAACTTCTCATTTAGCATCCCACCTCACTTTCTGGGGCTTGATCAAGCCACTATTTTTTGCCTTGCCTATTCAGATATAAAATTAGTTTTCATTATTCTTGGATATGATCAGCTTGGGGTTTTCCTACTACCTATATTACATCTTCACCTAGAATAGGGCAAAAGAAGCAGGAGATAAGACTGAGTGACCCTTGAGGAAATGATAAATGGCCTCCTAAGCTGGACCCACCCCAGCCGATAGGCCGGAAAATCAGAGCCAAGTTGTTGTGGCTTCTGTGACTTTGGTTTTCAAGAAAATTGAAAGAAAGAGGAACCTTTTTGCCTCTGCTATAGTATTGAGAACCTCTGTTCTTTCTCTTCCAGGTACAACAGATTGGCCAGAGAATGGACCCAGAAATATGCCATGTAAATGCCACGAAGATTTGACTCTTTATAAGCTAAGAAGTTAACCTTTCAGAGCAGTCTCTTAGTGGAAACTCTGGATTGTCCATTGTTTACCTGATACCATGAGCCATTTGCCAGGAGTCTCCTACTCTGTGAAAGAACCTTGATTTCCCTTTTGCTTTTGTCTAAACTTGGAGTTACCACCTGCAGTCATTTGGTTTCTGACAACTTCATGCCTTTGATGCCAAATCAGTAGCCACTTCCATTTACTGATTTTTAGCCTGGTTCAAACTGGAATCCACCTTCCACTCTGACTCCCTCAGCCTTCTCTTGGAATAGCAGAAATGCACGCATTCCTTCCTTTAGTCTTTCCTCAGGGTGGCATATGCCATGCCCTTCACGCTGCACTACAGGAGCTGAGTGGCTTCCTGATAAGCTGTCCTAATAGAACCAAGTACTAGCCTGGTGTGCCCAAGAGAGCCAGATGAGATTTCCCCTAGTTTTCAGTTTACTGAAGAACTCTATCCAAAGAGGAATCTTGACTGTCAGGGACATTGCATGGGATTGGGAATAGTTTGGCAGTGAAATGAATTAGTGGCTAGATTTTTCCACTGTCTCCAGGTAAAGGAGGGCAGTGGGACTGACCATTCTTCATATGCAGTAGTAATCACAGTCTCACTTTTTTAGACAGAGAAGCCGGAGATCCAAAGCACCTGCCGATAATAGCCAAGAGCTCCTCTCTGCTCTCGCTCACAGAATTACCAGAAACAAAATCATGAGATTTGGAAAGATTTAGGATTATGTCATTGGAAGATCATGGAAGACCCTGAGGCCCTGCAAAATACAAAGAGAGAAAGTCAGAAGGTGGAGAGTGTTTCATTTGTTAGATGATAAAGTCAAAAAAGGATGGCACTCTGTCAGAGAGACTGCTTTTGTAAATAAACCTGTCATTTTCCCTTTGACATAATCCTTGCATTATTCGGAGGGCTAGCTCCACTTTCATACTCACATTTGTGTTTTCATTCAGAGACAAGGATTGGAAGCTCTGTCCAGGCTCTCCAGAACCCTCGGCAGGAATGGTTCATTGGGCCTTTCGGCTCCATTAGTTTTTAGGTTTAAACCTTTTTATTAGAGTTGGAATAAATGAAGAAGCAAGGTATTGGTTGCCTTTAGGGTTTTGTAAGTATTTTAGCAAGAAAATAAACAGATTTTTTTTTCCCTTAGCCAGACCTCAAAGAGAAGCAAAATGCATTGTCTCAAAACCCAAGATAGTGATTTACTTGTCTCTGTTCTCTCCTGGTTCCCAGAGTTGCTTGGCACACCTTGGGTTACTTCGTGATAAAATAATAATGTTTGGGGGAGGCCATGGGAGCCAAGTGACTGTAAAACTATGCAAATAACAAATGACCCCATCAAGCAATTGCAGGTTTAAAGAGAAGACAAAGGACATAGATTTGTTAAACCCTGAACTTGAAGGGCAGTTGATTACTTTTCTGAAGAATTGTCGAAGTCCAGAGACTCAGAAGTGGTCGTTATGTTATTGCCAAAAGATTTCACTGAGGAAGCTCCTCTAAGAAGGCAGAGCAGCTGGGATGGGCTTGTCTTGGGATTTCCCATCCTACGGGATATCCCCTCTTGTCTAATTACTTCTTTTCAGTCTTTTAGAAAAACTAACCAATAAATTAAAAATTTTAAACATATCAGGTATTAAGATTGTGGAGCAAACGATTATGATGGTGTTAGTATAGAACAAGTTACTATGAAAAGCGAAGTGGCAACACTGACATAGGTCTTGGAGCCTGTGTTCACTTACTGTTTGGTTCCACTGCATCTTGTATTTAAGGATCACAAAGCACTTTAAAATACGACTTGTGGAGCACATTGTGAGAGGGAGAAGAAGGGATGATTCTCATTTTTTGAATGGGGACATGGAGACCCAGAGAGGGGCTACCCAACGTACTGGAAGTCAAAATGACACACAGAATGTTAGAACTAGAAGAATTCTTAGACCCAGTGTCCCAATTTTGCAAACAAAGAAAGTGAGCTTGCTTGAAGTTACATAGTGTGGACTTAGCAACCTAGTGATTACTTAAAAAAAAAAAAAGACTTCTTAAAAAAAGTTGTTGTTTTTTTTTTACCAGTTCAACCAAATTTTTAAAATCATCTTCTGCCTAGGAGGTTCCATGAATAGTAAAACAAGTGAAATCAGGTCTTTGTTTCATCCTTCAACATTTATCTTTACTCAGTCTTTGCTGGGAGCTGTTGGCAAGCTTATACTAGTCATGGTAGATTCAGAGAGTCCTGAGCTGGAGCCACAGAGTACATGTCATCTTTACCCCAGCCAGTTCAGCTGGTTCTTTTACTAGCAAAGTCACCAGACCTGTCTTCTTTCAAGGGCAAAAGCCATTGGATATAGAGCTAGACAAGACCTTGGAAATCATGTGGTCTGACCTGCTTCTTTGACTGACAAGGAAATCAGTGTGGTTGCTCCACAGGGTAAAGAGATCTTCTTTCCAAATGGATTGCTGTTCTCTACCAGTTCACCAATTCTCTGCACTTAGGACCCCCTTCCAGGGGAAGAGACCCAACTTTGCAATGGAACAGCCAGCTAGCTATGCAGCTTTTTTCTTCCTTTTCCTAAAGGTATGATGGATGTTCACAATTCATGTAGACTGACTCTTTGTGTTCCTGGAGGACCTCACCATTTGGAATCCTGCTTGCCATATGGGAGTAGTATTGGCATCCTTGGATTTTACAGAAGTTGAATTTGAAAAATTTACAAACATCCTCCTATTAGAGGACAGAGAAGGAGGAGGTGGCTTTTCAGATCGGTCTGACTGGAGAGGCATTTCAGTGGGCTGTGCTGCCCCTGAAGGTCACCTTCTAAGCAAGCAGCAGCACAACTTGGTTCTAAGCTACCTCATCATGCTTTCTTAGGGATTTCTCTGAAATGCTCAGAGTGGCACATTGACAGCTTCCTGCGCTCACTGGCTCTGAGATCATCAAGTTGCCCATGGGAGTTTAGAGGCTGGGCTTGAGATGACACAGATCTCCATTCTTTATGAATTTACTTGCTTTGATGCATTCTGGTTATTTTGATGTGTTTCCTCTTCAGTAGTGCTGGAGGAAAGGAGTGGAGCCGTAGCTGACTTTGTCAGGGAGTGCTAACTGTGCCCTCTGAAGAACCTGAAAATTGCCAGTCAGTCCCAGGCACAGATCACAGGTCATCATCGTGTAGCCCCAAGACCAAGGTTGGCGGAAGCTTCCTGTGCTCTGTGCTCAGACCTAGGCCAGATTTTCTTTCTTAGAATGTGCATGTTTCTCCCTCTTCTGTGTCAGTCTTGAGAAACAGGACAGGTAGTAGAGAACCTGCTAGTCTCCTTCATGGCAGTTTGCTGACTTCAGTGCCAAAGTTTTCCTGACTTCCATCCAGGAAAGTCTCCCGCTAAGGGTCCATGAAATGTTCATACCAGATAAATGAATGTATTTTATGTGACCTCCTTGATTGATCCTCACTACCCCAAGGATATTCAGTTGCTCACTGCAGGACCTCAGCTGCCCTTTGAGAAGTTTGGCCACAGCCTCTGAGAGCAAGAAACTCATGTTGGCTAAGATGCACAGGTTAAGCACCAAAGTGCAAGAAACTCATGTTGGCTAAGATGCACAGGTTAAGCATCAATTACCCCCCAAGAAAAAGGAACAAAGTACCTGTTTGTAGTAAAAGAGGATGATAGAATTAGCCTTGAGTTGCCCTGATGGAGACTGCCAGGAACCTATTTATCAAGGATGAAATGCTAAGTCATCCACATTAGAAACTACTTTGATTTTACTCAGTCTTTTTTGGAGCTCCCCAATGCTTGCATAACACAGGTTGGTACCCCAGGGAAAGGACTGGCTTCCAGAGTCCAGCCTCTCAAGACTTTACATTCTAGTAAGTTGGAACTTCAGAGTATACAATAAAGCAGTATGTAGATTATTAAGTCCTGGATGAGTGTTAAAGATCAGAAGAGTTACTTTGAGTTCAGTGTGAGTAAAAAAGCCTTGTGGAAACTTGAATTAAAACTCAGTGGAGGGGATCTGTACGGGTGAAGGACTGGAGGCATGGCCCAAGCCAAAGCTTAGAGTTGAGAGAAAAAAGCAAGATTTGTTTGGGGGACATTGAGGAAGCTATCCTCGGAATGAATGATCATTTCTGGGGGGAGATAGAGGTCTCTGGGTTCATTGGGGAAGGGCATGATGGAGGAGGCTTCAGGGTTCTAACCATCATGCCCTTGTCTTCCTTTGGCATAGCTAAGGGATACAGTAAAGCTCTGCAGTGTTTATGTAGGCAATAAAGGGAAAAATCCATGAGAGTCTGGCTGCCTGTCTCAGATGTGTGTGTGTATCTCTGATACACAAGTTTATCTCCTTGTGTATCAAGGAGCAATAACAATCCTTTTAGGGCATTGCACATAGATGGGGCAGGTCAACATCTGCAAGCTGAAAGCCAGCCAATATAGATTGTTGAGAGCTACTTCTTTAGAGTGTACATTTTTTTAACCTATGAAATGCAAATGTAGTTGTCCTCGAGTATCTCCGAAATTCAAAGTACATTGGTCTTGTTACAGAGCATACTGGTATTAGGTTGTTTACTCTGTGTGTTAAAATGTAAAATGTCAGACAGGCTTACCACAGAACTCCTCACTTTGTTGAAGTTGCCATCCTCCTTGTGATTTCACTTCCGTTTGTGTGTGTGAGTCACCACCCACCCTATATTTTCTTTAGATCTCTTCCTATCTGAAGATTGTACCCCAGGGAATTGGGGCAGATATGTGCTTATTACCTGGGCTTCTGTGAGAATCCCAAGAAACTGGAAAGGCTTAGATTGTAGGAATGAGGGTCATCTTTCCTTTGGGTGCAGGAAGGACTGGGCCACCAAGAAATGCCATATTTCCTCTAATCTTCTTTGAAGGGATCTGCCCCTTCCTGGAAGCCCAGATGGACTCTACTAAACAAAATCCTAGTCTGCAGTCCCATAAAGCTGTCTTTGGTCTGCCTGCCGCTGCCCTCTAGAAGAAAGCAAGCTGTGACGTGTAATCACACAGAACTGTGATCAAACCTGAGAAGCCCTTGTCTTGCTTTGGGTTTTTCCACACTGTGGCTAGTTGCCTAGCACATTCATTATGCCCTACCCTGCCTCCCCGCCCCGTACTATCATCCAGTGCTCGTTATTGCTCAGACCACAACAGCCAATTATCGTGAAGGGTTTGTGTCTATTTTTTTTCTCCTCAAGATTGTGAAGTATCCATTTAGTGAACCATACTTGCCATTTGCCATGCACCATGTAGAGTGGACACAATTCCTTTTTAAACTAGGAAAAGCAGAGACTGAAACCTTTCCAACCTCTGCAATGTTGTGGCCACATGTTGGTTTGAGCAGGGAAATGTCATCTTGGAATTCTGCTGAAATATGATTTTATTGCTAACTGTGAATCTTCTGTTGATGCATAAGTTAAATAAACAGTGGTCCTTTCTTACTGGTCTGGCCTTTTGAGAACAGCCTCTTTTCTGATGTTGTTTCTGTTGTGTTCTTGGACTATCACAAATTGCAGAGAAAGAGAACTTCAAGAATCCCCCTTTATTGCCCCATCAGAACCCGTGAAGATGTTTAGGGTATGAGCAAGGTAGTTAAAGATAATTTAGAGAATGAAGCTGGTCTGGTAGTGCCAAAGCCTCTGGGGAAAAAGTGGAATGAGAATTAAATGTACAATGTAGGTTTAGACCAAGGAGGAGAGGGGAGCAAAAGAAACCCAAAAAATACCCATAACAAAACAATAAAATTATGAAATCAAATGAGAATTTAGGCAGAGAGAATGAAAGCCTAAAAAGCTCATTGGGTTTAACCTCCTCCAAATGAGAATGAGTTAGCTAAGGACACATGGAAGAAAAGGTTTCTGGTGAAAGAGAGAAGACTTCATTGAGTTTGGTTCTGGGTGCCACGTTCAAGAAGGATGTTGATGTATTGCATGGTGTCTAGAGAAGGGGAAACAAGATGGTGAAGGGCCTTAAATTCCTGCCTTCTGAGGATCCATGAAATGATTCAAGAAGAAAGTAGAGAGGGGGCATTCTAACTCTCCTCCATCATTTCATGGGCTGTGAAATGAAAGAGAAAACATACTTGTTCTATTTGGCCCCAGATGTCAGAAAGAGGAGGAATGGGTAGAAGTTGCAGTGAACAAAATATAGGTTTGATGCAAGGAAAAACTTCCTAACAATTAGTCACCAAGAAGTAGAATGGGCTTTTGGGGTAGCTAGGTGGTGCAGTGGATAGAGCACTAGCCTGGAGTCAGAAAGACTTGAGATCAAATTCAGCCTCAGACAGTAGCTGTGTGACCTTGGACAAGTCACTTAACCCTGATTACCTCAAAAAAAAAATAAAAGAAAATAGAATGTGCTATCTTGGGGTAGTAAGTGCCCCTCAACTGGAGATCTGCAAGCAAAAGAATAGTGACTTCTTGCACATGATGAAGAGGCAATTCTTGTTCAGGTATGGTGTAGACTAATGAAGTCCCTTCTAATTCTAATTCTGTAAAGATAGAAACAATTTAAGGATAGGTGATTGGTTTTCTTTATTTGAAATGGTGGTGAAAAATGGATCTGTAAGAAGAGATATGTAAATTCTAATAAGACATCCTAGCCCATGAGTACTCAATGAATATTTGCTGCCATTGTACAGTATTGCTGGTAGTGGGCATGAATTGTACAGTGGGGCAATATTTACTGTTTGTGCTTAATATTTGCTATTTTAAAATTTGCCTAATTTGCATAATTGTGCTATTTTTGTTTAATGTTTGCTATTAATTTTTTCCATGAAAAATAATGAAGTTTGAGACTTAATTGGCTTAAGAAACTGAGACTATTAACATAACTTGCTGATGGCCTACACACAAAAAACCAGTACAAGATGAGTCAGGACACTTCTCTTTGCTAAGGCTTCTGGTCAATAGACCATTGTGATCAACCAAGAGGCAGGGAAACTGTACCCAACTGAATCAATCCTGGAACTTTTTCATGCTCTAGGTAACTAAACATTTTGTTAACTGTTAGATGTCCTGTAAGAATCTCTTTTAAACCTGAACTACCAGACTTGGCCTGCTCACCACAAGTGGTCTCAGCGATGTTGTACTAAGTTGAATTGAAGAGGAGAAATGAAAGGGATGGAATTAAACATATAAAGAGTGCTTGCAACTTCTTTGATATTGTTAAAAAGAAAAAGCAGGGGTGGGGGGGGACAATATAATTCATGCTACTTACCTCATAGGGTTGTTACTGGGAGAGCATTTTGTGAATATATAAATGTAAAGGAAATTATTATGAGATAGAAGATGACCACTGGGGAAAAGATTTTAAGTATAAAATTTCCCAAGGAAAGGAAAATAGATTTTCAAATTGCTTCCAAATATGCCCAAAGAATCATAGCTCTAGAACTGAAAGGCACCTCCCAAGTTTTACAGAGGAGGAATCAAATTTGGGAACTTTAAGTGACTTGCCCAAGGTCACAGCTAAGAAGCTTCAGAGGTGGGATTTGAGCAGATTTCTCTAACCCCAGAGCCAGGGCCCTTTCTGTGCTACCAGCAAAGTACAGTTCATTCTCAAGTGGCTTAGGTGGGTCACTAAGATTAAAATGATTTCTAAGATGGGTAGGCACAAAGGAGAAAGGAGACAAGAAGAACAAGCAAGTGTTATTTATTTAACCAAGATTTTTAAGCATCTTCTATATATAATACTTGAGGGAGAGATGAATAAAACACTGCTTTCTACCCTAAAGTACTTCAATGTGGTGAACAAAACATGTACCAAAAAATTACAATCTAGACTAGAATGTACTGTCTTGTAAACTCTACTAGTATAGGAGCAGTGCCTTCCCTCAACTTTGCATCTTTCTCAGGCCTACCACAGTACTTCTTCAAATGGTATTCAACAAATATTACTATTAGTAATAAAACTTAAAAACCTACTATTGTGTTTGTGGGGACACAAAAATGTTATAGTTGCTCGTCTCTTGGTGTTCAGTTGTGTCTGACTCTCCATGTCCCCATTTGGGTTTTGTTTTTGGTTTTTGGCAAAGATACTGGAATGGTTTACCATTTGCTTCTCCAGCTCATTTGACAGATAAGGAAACTGAGGCAAACATCTAGAAAGTGTCTGAAACTGGATTTGAACTCAGAAAGATGCCTTTTCTTGACTCTAGGTCTGGTACTCTACTCACTGTGCCTCCTATTTGCCCCAGAGACAAGAAGGCTCAGGACAAACCCTGCGGACATCTACAGTGAGAAATGGGTGAGGTATCTGGGTAAGTATGCTGCAGAAGAGACTGAGGAGAAGGACTCAAGCAGGAGGAGAACCATTGCAGAGTGGCAACCTGAAAACCCAGAGAGAAGAGAGTATGAAGGAGGAGAATGATTGATGGTGTCAAGGTCTTCTGAGGGGCACAAAGAGTGAGGACTGAGAAAAACCATTGAATTTGTCAATTAGAGATGCCTGGTGACTTTGGAAAGAGCAGTTTCAGTGGAATGATGAGGTCAGAAGCCAGATTGTAAGGGGTTAACAAGAGTGAGAGAAGATGAAGAAGAGATGCCTGTTGTAGATGCCTTTTCAAGTTTAGCCTCAAAGCACACAAGACAAATACAACAGCTATTGGAAAGATCAAGTGATAGTTTTTCAAGGATGGGGAATACATGGGTATATTTGTGGGCATTAGGGAATGTTACATTAGAAACAACATTAGTGACTCCATTTTGCCTTTATCCACCATTTTATGAAGCTAAGTTTCAGTTGCTTGTAAAGCATCAGATTTTGGAGAAGTCACAAGATGACTCCTCCTCCCAAAGGTCACCTGGCTTAGGAAGTGTCAAAACTGTCCCTCTCCTGTTTTACTTAGTGTCTCCCAAACCTCCACACCAGTCAGAAACCAGGTGTCTCAATTCCTATAATCCCATTTTTTTTTTACTACATCCAAATTGTATATTAACTGTGTAGAAACCAAGGTTCTGGGTCTTTGGCTACCAAGAGCCTTGGTCCTGGATTGTTTCAGCAACCAAATGCATTGCTAAATAAATCATTTGTCTGGCTGTAAGTACTCAGTTTCTTTATTCCATCAAAACGGGAAGGAGCCAGTGGATAGGGAGGGACTGAAGATGTGTGAGAGATTGGGGATGACAAAGGGGATAATCTGTTGGAGGAGATGGATTTATGCAGGTGGAAGGTGGAAGAGTTAGAAGTGAGACTATAAGACAAGGATGGAAGATAGGCAGAAGGCATCTGAGTGATTGGAGATAAGGAAGATGGGAGAAGTTCACAGAGAATGCCCTCAATTTTTTTCTGTAAAATAAATACAAGGTTCTCAACCAAGAGGGTTGGAGAAGGGGGAGTCAGGAGAGGCTTGAGGAGGGATGCAAAAGTTTGGAAGAACCAGTGTGGAGAGTGGGAGAGTGAGTTGACAAAGGAGTTATAGTAGGATGCCAAGCAGCAGTGAGGACCTAGTCAAAGTTGTGTAACAAACTTGTAGTGGACCCAGTCAGAAAGGATACATGATTTTCTCCACTTTCATTCAGCAGCACATGTGTAGGAGTGAAGTTAGTGGATGGTGGGATTGATCCAAGGCTGAGGTATAAGCTAGGTATAATCAGTGAACTGATAAGGGAGCTGGGGAGTCAAGAGAAGACAGTATAGTGTTGAAGTGGTTTATCAATGAGTCAAGATGGTAGAAGAGGAGAGAGTGGCTAGTGTAGGGGAAATGGCCTAGGAGAGAATTAAAGGGTCACCATATTGGAGGTCATGGTTTGGATGGAGAGTAGGGTTTTATAAGGGAAGGCAGAGGGAGAGGTTAAAAGCCAATAGGTTAAGGTTAGAAAAGGGAATTTCATAATTTTTATATATGGAAATAGTGCATTTGTGGATGATGGCAGGATCAAGGGTATGGTCATCTTTGTGTATGGCTAAGGGAACAGTGGACGAGTTAGCTCATGGGACAAGAGTAGGTCATACAAATGAGTGGTTAGTGTTTGAGGGAGAATCATGTATGTTGAAGTCTGTTAAGTATGAGAGCAGGAGTTGGGGAGGAGGGAAAAATTGTGAGCCATGTACCTAACTCATTGGGGAAGATTGGAGTGAACTGAGGGTGTGAGGTGTCTAGTAGATGATAGTTACCAGGATTTTGATTGGGTGGTACATATGAATAGCATGAATCTCAAATTAGGAAAGATTACTGGGTAATGGAGGAAGGGGAGAACCTGGAAGTGGCAATGGGGAGCACAGAGTGTTCCAACTCCTCTGCCTTGATCAGTGAGCTGAGAGGAATTCAGTGCAGGTAACAAGGGTGGCCAGCAAGGCTGTGCCATAGGGGAAGGAGGGAGGGGTGGAACCCAGTTTTCATCTATGCTGCAGTTGCTTGTCCCAACATTCACTGGGTTATTAAGAAAGCAAGGGAGTTTCATAAAAACCATCTACCTCTGCTTCATTGATTACACTAAAGTCTTTGTACGTATCACAACAAGAATGTAGTGAGTCCTCAAAGAGATAGGAGTACAGATCATCTTGCCTCCTGCGGAACTTGTGTGCAGTCCAGGAAGCAAGTTAGAACTGAACATGGAACAACTGATTGATTTAAGATTGGAAAAGGAGCACCACAAAGCTAGATATTATTCCCTTATTTATTTAACTTATATGCAGAGTACTTCATGTGAAATGCCAAGCTGGATGAATCAAAAACTGAAATTAAAGTTGCCAGAAGAAATATCAACAATCTCAGATATGCAAATGATACCACTCTGATGGCAGAAAGTGAAGAGGAATTAAGAAGTCTCTTGATGAGGGTGAGAGAGGAATGTAAAAGCTGGCTTGAAGTTCACTGTAAAAAAAAAACACAAGGATCTTGGCAACTGGTCTTATCACTTCTAAGCAAATAGAAGGAGAAGAAAAATGGAAGCAGTGTTAGATTTTTTATTTTAGGGCTCAAAAATCACTGTAGACAGTAATTGAAGTCATACAATTAAAAGATGCTTGCTTCTTGGAAGAAAAGCAATGGTAAATCTGGACAACATACTAAAAAGCAGAGACATGGCCTCACCAACAAAGACTTAAGCTATGGTTTTTCCAGGAGCAATGTATGGCTGTGAGAATGAACCATAAGGAAAACTGAGCACTGCAGAATCAACACTTGAAGTGTCATGCTGGAGAACACCTTTGAGAGTCCCTTGGAGAGCAAGGAGATCAAATCAGTCAATACTTAAAAGAAATTAATTCAGGCTCTTCACTGGAAGGTCAAATACTGGAGCTAAAGCTTAAATACTTTGGTCACATAATGTAAAGATGGGACTCATCAGAAAAGACCCTGATGTTGGGAAAGATTGAAGGTAAAAGGAAAAGGAGATGGCAGAGGATGAGATGGATAGTGTCATGGAAACAATGAACATGAGCTTGGACAGACTTTGGGAGATAGTGGAGGATAGAAGGTCCTGGTGTGCTGTGGCATGGACTCACAAAGAGTGGGGCATGACAGAACAACAAGCTATTGCTTGTGGTGGGCATGAGAAGTGTGGTGAGCTAAGAAGTTTGAATTTTTACCGGATAGGCAAGAGTGAATCAAGGAACATTTTTGAGTAAGGGAGAGATGTGATCAGGAAGTGATATTGGCAGCTCTATGAAGGATGAAGAGTAGAGAAACGATGCTTCACATTGAATAAGCAGACAGCATAAGAGAAGGACAAAAGATTTGGGTTCATATAAGTGAGTAATTTATTCACCACCACTGTGGGGATAAGGAAGAACACTGAGAAAGAGCAGAAAGGGCAGGGAACAGAAATGGATTAGGAAGGCTTGGATACTAAGGAAAAAAATGAAACCAGGAAAATGGAGAGAGAATGTAGGTGGAAGAAATCTGGGAGAAGCTCATTGTGGATATTGTGAGTTGTAATTTAAAGACGTGCAATATCTAGCTGGTGAGGTAGACGACATTTAAGTCTTGGCATATGTTGATATTCTAGGGGCCTGTAAATGAACAAAGATAATCATTACAGTTTGTAGGAGGAAAAGGTTAAGGATATGTAGAACAAATGAATTTCTACATGATTTAGTTGAGCATTACTTACACTTGCCTTTCTCACAGGATTATTAGGTGTTTTGTACAACCTAAAAGCAGCATATAATTGGTTTAATTGGCAATTCTAATTATCTTTGTAATTTCTGACATGCCTAAGATCATAGAGTCGGACTTCCAAGCTATCCTAGCTTGATTTAGAGTGGATATTTTCTTAGTTTTTTCCCTGTGTTTGGTTCCAGTGATCCCCATTCATTGGCAAAAGTCCTGCCTGTTGTTGACCTCCAAGGACTCATTCAGGCCAAATTGTACAGTATGCCTGAACAGGCAAGTAGGTAAAAGGCATTTAACTGATAGTTTTGTGATTCTAAGAGGGACAGTGGGGGAGACTGATGGCTTCTTCTTTGTCTTCTAGTTAGCTGGTTTATGTGGTAGAGCTTATATAGGTCCTCAGAGAGGCTCGAAGCTAATGTACTAAATTGGAAGGAGAGCTCTGTGCCAGGATTAAGTTGAGAGTGGAGGAAGGACACAGGTTAAGCCTTTTTCTTTCTAATACATCATAGAGAACTTTCTAGAACTCCCTATGTTATTACCTTAAGGCTCCCATTTCCCTTGGCATGGGTCCTCTCCAGCCCATCACATAGGCAATTCATTACCATGGTAGACAGTCTTTATGAGGTGCTATGACCCAAAACATTGGAAAAAACTTTTCACCTGGTGATCGGCCTTCAAATTATGGATCTTTTTGATGTCATACATGAGGGTAGGGTGGGAAGGAGAAATACAAGTTAGCGCATCAACAAAACTTGTAGAGCCCTGATATAAGGGAGTAAATTTTCCCATTCCATTTCATTCAATTTAACAAATATTTATTAAATGTCTATTATGTACAAGGCACCCATTGTGACAAAGCTCCAAATAGTTCCTGCCCCGAAGGATCTTACATGCTACAAAAATTTTGAGGGAGTTCATTGTAGAGTGCATTTCACACATGGGAAATGGAATATCATATATAGGAATTAACTATTAAGCCATTTTGATTGGGAAAAAAAAAAGCTTGAAGGAGGATGGATTAGAAAGATGGGAGAGAGTAGATGGGAGAGGATTTCATATTGTAGGCCCATGAGGAATTTGCCTTTTATCCTAGAGGCAATAGGAAGCCATTGAGGATGTGACTGTATCTTAGGGATAGCAATTATGTAGCTTGGTGGAGAATGGGTTAGAAAGTGGAGAGGGTGAAAGTAGGGACACCAGTCAGAAGGCTGTTGCAATAGTTTAGGTAGAAAATGAGTCAAGTTAATTAAACTAGCATTTAATAAGTACTTATGGATACAAAAAAGGCAAAAGATGTCCATGCTCTAAAGGATGTCACAGTGTAAAGGAAGGAGGGAGGGAAATACAAGATACAAGCAACTATGTAAAAACATTGATATAGATAGGATACATTGGAGATAATTTCCAAGGGAAGGCACTAGAGATTTAAGGGGGACCAGGAAAGGCTTTCTGTGGAAGGTGGTATTTTAGTTGGGAATTGAAACTAGGGAAACCAGGAGATGGAAATGAGGAAGAGAATTCCAGGCAGGAGAGAGTGGAAATGCAGACTTGGGGTGGGGTGGGGGAGATAGTGTCTTGTTTTAGGAAGAGCATGGTGAGAACATCATCTCTTTGATGAATCGAGAGTAAGAGGACAGGAGTAAAGTATAAAAAGATTGGAGAAGTAGGAAAGGGGCCAGGTTAAAAAGCCAAAGAGAAGATTTTATATTTGATTCTGGAAATAATCGGGAGCCACTGGAGTTGATTGAGTTGGGATGGGGTGAGGTTCCACATGGTGAGATCCCCTTGGTGGCTGAGTGGAGGATGGATCAGACAGTGAGAGACTTGTGGGAGGCAGACTTTCCTCCTTCCCCCACCTCTGCAGCTATCGTAATAGTATCGCAATAGTACAGGAGTGAAGTGATGGGGGCCTGGGCCAGAGTGGGGGAAGAGGTGCAATGGACATGGGGTTGGGTGGGGAGGGAGGGTTTGGGGAAAGACAGCACCTGTTTGAGGCGGGTTGGGTTTGCAATCCTAAGTGGGCTGCGTGGGTGAATAAAGGGGGTCTGACTCCCCAGCTCAGCCTCCATCGCTCGCCCTTCCATGACGGGAAGGATGGGGGTGCTCAGAGGAGGAGTGGGTTTGGAGGGTCAGCCTCGGAAGGAAGGGATCTGGATCCAAATCCTGCTGCGCAGACCCCGGGCCGTGTGGAGCCCCTCTGCCCTCCGACGTGTCCGTGCTCCCCGCGGGGATGGCAGTGCCAGGCCTTCAGAGGGCCTCGAGGGCCCGGCTGGGGGCCGGGGTGCAGCCAGCGTCTTGGGCGCCTCGACCCCTCTCAGGGGCTCCGAAGCACGTGCGCCGCCAGCTTCAACCTCCCTCCTCCCGGCCTCCAGACTCCGCCCCTGTCCCGGCCTCCAGACTCCGCCCCTGTCCCGCCCCCCGCCCCCCTCCCTCCTACCCCCCCTTTCTCCTCCTCTTCGAGCATGCGCGCCCGCCCCAGCTCTCGCCCCCTGCCTCCCCCTCCTCGCGCGCCGGCGCCGAAGTCGCTTCCGGTTGCCAGGGGGCGGGGCCCGTCCCGGAAGTGGCGGCGGCAGTGGCGGCTGCGGCGGCGACGAGGAGCAGCCAGCCAGCATTCCGGAGCCGAGGAGGGGTTGGCGTGGAAGGGGCCGGACGGGGAGGACGAGGCAACATGGCCGTGAACCTGAGTCGGAACGGGCCGGCGCTGCAGGAGGCCTACCGGCAAGTGGTCACGGAGAAGTCACCCACGGACTGGTGAGGAAGGGGCGGTCGGGGGCGGTGGGGAAGGAGGGTACGGGGGGACTCCACCGGGGGGAGGGGAGGGGGGGCTCCAGCAGGGAGAGTGGGAGGTCTGAGGGTGGAGAGATGTGTGGGGGGTGCGGAGGCCCGGAGGGTCTGGGGGTGGGGGAGGAGGGGGCTGCAGGTGGGCCCTCGGAGAAGGACCGGGGGCTGGAGTTTGGGAGCTGGGCAGTGAGCGCGGGAGGCGGGGTCCGGGGTGCAGGAGAAGGGGCGTTCGCGGCCGCTACCTCTGGGTGCCTTCTCCAGGCCTGGGCAGCTTCTCACCCACTCGCTCCCTCTGCCGGGGCTGCTGGTGCAATGGGTGTGTCAGCGGCGGGGCCTCGGGTGGGGCAGGGCAGCTCCGGCTCCTGGGCCACCGGGCACTTCCGTCTTTACCTACCTCCTCCTGGCCACCCCGTCCTCTGAGAGCCAGGGTGGGGGGCTGCCCAGCGAGGCCTGGAGCCAGGACACGCTCACTCAGCAGTCCAGGCCTTGGTACCCTCTCCTCGGCCTGGGCTGCTGACGGCATGTGCCTCTGTGGGGAGGGGGCCCGAGCTTCATTGAAGCCAGAAGGATGCCGGTTGGACTGCACACCCTTCCCTTTTAGCTAAGGTATCTCAGACGCCAGCAGTCACCTGCAGAAGAGCTTGAGAACATTGAGTACTTAGTATTTGGGAACCAACCAAAAGATTGAAGAGTTTCCTTCTCTTGTCTTGCATTTCTGCCTATAACATTCTCTCTCATCGCCTCCCAGTGACGTTCCTATTGAATTTCTGATCTTTGCTTTTCTCCCTGATTCCTCCATGAGCTCTGCTCAGAAGCCTAATGGCTCGTGCTAGACCAAAAAGGCCATGCCATCTCTGCTTCTTCTGAAACAGTGATGAGGGTCCATGCCTTGTCAGGAGTGACTGGAAAGGAATCCCTGCATTCTCTGTAAAAGTGTTTTGTCTCTTCTACAGAAGTGTCTTTTCTGGGAAGGTGAACAAACAGGGGCTGACCCTTTAACGGTCTCTGTTTTACCAATCTTTTCTGGGAAGGTGAACAAACAGGGGCTGACCCTTTAACGGTCTGTTTTACCAAGAAAAAGGAACATAGGGTTTTTCCTATCCTAGACCCAGATCAGCAAAATAGTGTTTCCAAGTACTTGGATGAGAGTTATGTTCTTTCATTTCCTCGAAACTACAGTGTGACAATGTATCCTATATGCTTGCTTACAAGACAGTGGCTTGTGAGATTTTGAAGTCTGTAAAGTCAGTTCACACTGGAAGGCTGACATTTTATTGCACTTAGGTCATACTTGTGCATAGCTTCTTAGATGCACAGTGGTGGCCTCTTGCTCTTGGGTACAGCTCTTAGCTGTAGATGGCCATTGGTTACTTTCTGCTCCCTCACCTTTTTGCCTAGATTGTTTCAATTGGCCTGTTTTGATTATTTCCTGTTGTTGGTAAGAAGCTGTAAATTCAACAGAGAATTCTAAGGTTGACTGCCTTGTGTGTGTGGGGCTGGGGGTGGGGGTGGTTAGTAATAGAGTCTTGGTAACTGACTTACCAATATGAGAAGGAACATGGTCAGTGGAAGAATTCTAGGATCATTCGGAAGACCTGGTTTCAGATCCCACCTGCTACGTGACTAGTTTTCTGATCGTCATTTAGCCTCAAAGGGCCCTCAGTTTCCTTTCTCTCAAATGAGATTGGACTATATGATGGCTTTCCATTCTAACATCCCGTGATTCTGGCTTCAGGTTATCTTGGATATATTAATGGTCAATAAACTTTTATTAAATACCTACCATTTATTAAATACCTCCTATTGTGTGCCAGGCACTGTACTAAGCACTGGGGATAGTTAAAAAAAGTCCCTACCCTCACGGAGCTGACAATCTAATGGGGTGAGGTTACACAAAAGGAAGATGAAAATGGTGAGGGGAAGAGGAAAAGGAGAAGTCCTGAAGTAGTGCAGCCAGGTGAGAAATGAGATGTTTGAACTGAGCTCTCTCCTTAAATGGAGGTTTGGAGTTGGTGGCCCCGCCCTCCACTCAGAGATAAAGGTGGTTGTGCTGAGGCAAAGAACCAAGCTGACAGCATCTTAGAGGATGATGAGGTTATCTAGGCTTGGAGGAAAAGTCCCAAGGTAGTGCAGCCAAGGTAGTGCAGCCAAATGAAAAATGAGAGCTGTAGCTTGTCTGTAAGAATCTGTTTGCATATATTTTAAGGTTTGCAAAGATGGACAAATATTTTCTCATTTGATCCTCACAGCAAGCCTGTGATATAGGTGCTACTATTATTAACCCCCTTTTATAGATGAGGAAATAGCTTAAGTGAACTTGCATACTCACACAGCTAGTAAGTATCTGTGACAGTATTTGAACTTAAGTCTTCCTAGCTCCAAGTTTAACTCTACTGTCATATTTGGATTGGGTTTTGGGGGAATTTTGGTTTTGTTTTTTGCTTTTTCTTGTGACCCCAGCTCTTGGTGCAGTGGCTAGCACATAGTAGATGCTTGGTAAGTAAATGCTTATTAACTTGACTTGATGGACTAAAGTGGAAGTAGGACTTTCAAAGGAAGGAACATAAACAGTCTCTTTATTTGGGAAATAATTTCACAAATTGTAGCACTGGTAAATGTTCAGGCTGAATTGTTTAAAGCTTAGTCTTGTTCTGCCCAGAGAGTTAGGGCCTCTCAGAATGTAGTTCTGTAGCTATGACACCAATATCTTTAGCCATTATCTCCCGCTCCCTCATCTGAATCTTGAGGTTGATGATTTTTAATTAATTCTGAATTTCTTGAGTGCATGGCAGGATGTATAATGCCAGGTTACTTAGCTGAAAGGGTACTTTTTGACCCTGAGTCACTGCAGGGAAAAGAATTTTTCTCCACCCTGACTCTAGGCTATTTAGGATTGGAGCTTAAGAAGGTGTAAGTCCCGGAAGGGTAGTATAGCTACCAATTGTGATAGTTAAAAAAAGACAACAAAAAACAGAAAATGGCCTGAGTTATCCAGTCCCCTCCACCCCATCCCCCTCCGTTTCTACCTTGCCCTAGGTATCTGGCAAGGACCCACCTGTGACCATGGATTGGAGAAGGGGCTGGGAGTTGGGCAGTGGAAAACTGCAAAATTTTACTTGGAAACACACAGTTTAAATGCTTGTAGG
Organism: Potorous gilbertii; assembly: GCA_028658325.1. NCBI lineage: Eukaryota > Metazoa > Chordata > Mammalia > Diprotodontia > Potoroidae > Potorous > Potorous gilbertii. The sequence goes on from CM053769.1 coordinate 119,895,106, forward strand.
TTTGAAAAGGTTTTGTTGTTGAATTTCAGTCATGTCCAACCCTCTGTGACCCCATTCAGGGTTTTCTTGGCAAGGATACTAGAGTAGTTTGCCCTTTCCTTATCTAGCTCATTTTACATATGAGGAAACTGAGGCAAGCCTGGTTAGCTAGTAAGTGTCTGACAGGTAGTGCAGTGGATAGAGTGCAAGCTTGAAGTCAGAAGACACCTTTTTGTGAGTGCAAATCTGTCTTTAGAGAAGACTGGAGAAGGAAAGGCAAACAACCCAAAATGGGTTCATGAAGAGTCAGACACAACTGAACAACACTAGCACCAATTAAGAAAAGTTTGCAATGCCCTGTAGTGATCTTCCTTTGTCTTGTGTTCTCACTTCTCTGCTAATGATATAGAAGTGACATCATCAGCTCTCCTATCCTCTCTGCAGATGACTTCTGAATTTGCATGTCTCACCCTCATCTTTTTGCTGAACTCCAGTACTATGTCTCTTGGACATACTGGCCACCTACCTATATGTCTCTTAGCACCTGAAACTCAGTGTGTAGAAAAAAAGTTTGTTTTCTTTCCCTCAAAACTGACCCCTTTTCCTAGCTTTCCAATTTCTATTGAGGAAACCACCATCTTTCCAGTCATTCAGCTTTGAAACATACATCCTTGACTCTTCATTCTTCCTCCCCACCTCCAATATCTAGTCACTTACCAAGACTTAGAATATCGACCTTCATAAGTCTCTTTCTTTCTCTCTACTCTGCACCTTTTTTACTTGGATTGTTATATAGTTGTCTCCTAGCCTTCAGTCTTTCCCTCTCCCTCTTCCTTTTCCCCCTCTTCCCCTCCCCACTTCCTTTCCTCTCCCTCCCTCCTTCCCCTTTTCTCTCTCCTTCCTTCCTTAGTAAGCTTCAGTGACTCTCTGTGGCCTCTAGGATAAAATATAAAATGGCATTTAAAGTAGTTTATGTTTGTGCCACAGCCTATCTTTCCAGATTGATTGTACATTACTTCTCCTCATGCTAGCTGAATCTTGTGCATAATGTTCCATCTCTTGTCTCCATACCCTTGCACAGCTTCCCCCTCCCCAACCCCACATTGAGGTAGGAGGGGCATTGAATCTGCTGTTTGCACATGAAAGTCATGAAAGCTGTTGTGTTATGGAACTTATTCCAATATTCAGCATTTATCAAGGGCCCACTATGTGCCAGGGATGTGCTAAACATTGGGAATGCAAAAAGAAGCAAAAGACAGTTCGTGCTCTCAAGGAGCTCATAATGTAGTGGAGGAGACAACAAGCAAAAAATAGGTAAAGCTGGGAAGGCACTAAAAGTAAGATGGGAACCAGGAGGCGGGACCTTGTGGGGGACACTCAGGAAAATACCTGGAGTGAGTGATGCAGAGTCTTGTTTGTGGAAGAGCCAGGAGGTCAGTGTCATTGCTTTGACTGGGGTAAGGTACAAGAAGACTAGAAAGGTAGGGGGTCTAGGTTACGAAAGTCTTTAAACAGTATTTGATCCTGCAGGCAGTAGGAAACCACTCGAGTTCATTGACTAGAAGAGTGATGTGGTCAGACCTGTGTTTCAGGAAAACCACTTTAATGGTTGAATGGAGGCTATACTGCAGTGGGGGAGACTTGAGGTAGGTAGACTCACTACTGAGCTACTGTAGGAGTCCAGGTGTGAGGTGATGAGGGCATGCACCAGAGGGTAGCAGTGTCAGAGAAGAGGAGGGCTTGTATTCTAGAGGTACTCCAAGGTGAAATGGAGAGAGAGGTCTTGGATATATGGGGGATGAGAGATGATGAGGAATCTGGGATGGCTCTTGGGTTGGCTGGCTGGAGACTGGGAGCATGGTATGCTCTTTACAGTAATAGGGAAAGTGGAATGGGGATAGGGAAAGTGGAATGGGGGGAGGTTTAGGAGGAAAGAGAATGGGTTCTCTTTTGAAGATACTGAGTTTAAGGTGTCTGCTGGACATCCGGTTTGAGATGTCTGAAGGCAGGTGGAAATGCAAGATTGGAAGTCAGCAGAGAGATTGGCGCAGGATAGGTAGATTTGAGAATCATCAGCATAGAGATGGGTTTTTTGTTTGTTTGTTTTTTTGTTTTTTATAGAGATGTTGATTAAGTTAGTGGGAACTGATGAGCTCACCAAGTGAAGTAGTATAGAAGGAGAAGAGAAGGCCCAGGGCAATCCTGAGGGTCACCTGTGGTTAGAGGATGTGCTCTGAAGGGGGATCCATCGAAGGAGAAGTCAGATAGGAGGAGCTCCAGGAGAGAGTGGTGTCCTGAAAACCTAGAGGAAAGAGTATCAAGGAGGAAAGAGTGCTCCAGTGGCAGAGGCCACAGAGAGGTCAAGGAGAATGTGGATTGAGCAAAGGAAGCTAGATTGTAAAGGGTTAAGAAGGCACCTGTTGTAGATGATAGCCTGTTTGAGTTTAGTTCAGAAGGCAGATAAGATCCAGGATAATGGAATGAGGGGTTTTTGAGGATGAGGGAGATGTGGGTATGTTTGTAGGTACTAGGGAATGAAGCAGTAGAGAGGGAAAGATTGAAAATAGGTGAGTGAGGATGATGGAGGGGGCAGTCTGTTGGAGGAGATGGAATAGGATCACTTGAATAAGTACAAGGGCTTAGCCTTGGTAAGGAGGATGGCCACCTCATCATGTGAGATGGGGGTAAAGAAGAGGAGATGGCAGAAGGCTCCTGAGTGACAGGAACTGGGGAAGAGGGGAGAAGAGGAAGCGCACAGCAAGTGGCCTCAATTTTTTTGGAGAATATGAGCCCAGATTTCCAGCTCAGAAAGTTGTGGGGAGGGGAGCAGGAGCCATGGGGAGTTTGAAGAGGTTTGGAAAAGTCGTTGTGAAGAGTGGGATAGTGAGTTGATAGGGAGGTTTAGTGGGATTGCCAAGCAGCAGTGAGTACAAATTAGTTATACATCCCAGTTGAGGAAAAATGGCAGGGATTTTCTCTACCTTTGATCGGTAGCATGTTTGTAGGAATACAGTGGGTGGTAGGAGTGATCCAGGGCTCAGGCTTGGCTGGGTCTAATTGGCATAATGATAAGGGGGCTGGGGATTCAAGAGAGGAGGTCAGTAAGGTGTTGAATTGGTTCAAGAGAGCCAGGATACAACGAGGAAAGAGTGGTTAGTGCAGAGAAGATGACATAGGAGGAAATTAAGGGTCAAGGGATGAAGAGTACAGTTTGGTAAAGGAAGGCAGAGGGAGAGGTGAAAAGCCAACACATTATGGTCCAATGAGGGGATTTGAAGATCCTTGAACACGGTTCGTTTGTGGGTGGTGGCAAGAGCTGTCTTATGACCTGTGGGAAGGTTGTGTGGAGGCTGGAGACCTGGGGTGCCTGAGGTGGAAGGCAGATGGCCATCCCTGCTTCACTACTCCTGATGCTGGAGAAGAGCATTGGGCCTGCCCAGCGCGGGCCAGAAAGCCCACCCCCAATTGCTGTTGCTCTCCTTCCTTACGGGGCAGACAAAGGAGGAGATGGGAGGTCTGAGGTCAGAGGGAAGTTTGGGAGACCAAGCTGGCAGCAGGCAATGGGGTGGCATTGATAGCTTGATAGCACAAGTAGAAGCCCTGCAGCAGGAGATGGAAGGTGCCTCTTAGTCTTCTTCCCTGAGCCTGGAGATCAGGGGGCCCAGCAGGAAGTGGAAACTTCCCTCTGTCATCTTCCTCCTCAGCCTCTTGGTTCTCCTCCTCTCTGGTCTCTGCAGCATCAGATGTATCCTGCAGTGCAAGCATCTCTGTGGAACAGGCTGTGTCCTTGCCTTGGCAGCCTAAGGGCCTGCTTTGGCCATTATCTGCCCCTCCCCACCTTTTTCAGGTGATTTCTGCTTCTGCCATGTACTGGCTGGGACAAAATCCCTCACTCCTGATACTTGTTTCCAATGACTGGTCAGAGATTTTTATCTGAGCAGCCTGTTTGCACCTCAAGGTGGTTTGCCAACAGTTTGTCTGAAATCGAACTTCTCTACCTAGCCCTTAGTTCCTGTTTTTAATTTCCTTATTTCTACTGCTTTTATGATCTGGTTACCCACGTTGAAATCTTGGAGGCATTTTTGACTTCTCATAAAGACTTCTTGATATTTGTGATATTTCACTGCTCCCACTCTAGTAGGGAATGATGGGTAATGTAATGGTTAATGCCCTGGACTTGGATTCATGTGAAACCTGAGTTTGAATTGTGCCTTGAATTGTGCACACTAATTGTGTGAACATGGGAAGATTACCAAACCTCTGAGTCTTATTTCCCCATCTGAAAAATAGGAACCCTGCTCATAGTGTCTCTCTCCCAGGGTCGGTAAGAGGCTCAGCGGTGAAGCAAATGAATGTGTGAAATGCTTTCCAAACCCTAACTGTAGAGGCCATTATTTCCACCACAGGCCTGTGCACTACATGCCCAGATTACTGCAATAGTCTCCTGATGGATTTTCTTGTTATCACGTCACTCTCTGTTTTAGTACTGTAGGCTGCTACCAGATACATCTTGTTAAAATACTGCTTTGTCTGGGTCATTCTCCTGCCTCAGAACCTTCCATAGCATCTGAAAGTTGACCTTTTTAGTATTCCATAGTCTGGCTTCGGGCTTTCTCTTCAGCCTTCTAGGTGGAGCTGGGTGATTCCTCCTGCCTCCTCCTCTCACACCACTCCTGGATCATCTGCTGCCCCTGAACATGGCCTTGACTATCTTGTCTCTCCTGACTTTGACTTTCTTCCCTTTGTACTTGTGTTCCATCCTTATCCCAACTCACAGGTCTCCCCTCTCCTTGTAGATCCTGTTTCTGCTTCAGGACCCATCTCCAATGTCTGTTCTGTGAACTTTCACAGATCCCTCCAGCTCTCTGTGGAGTGCCAGTTGATTGTCTGGATCATTCCTTTGAAAACTGTGATCTGTATTTTTTTGTGTTGTTTAAGTTTTGTATGTCCTCTCTCCCCAAGCAGACTGTAAGCTACGTCTGGAAAATTATGTGTATTATATTTAGAAATGCTCTTACTGGGACTAAACAAAGCAGTTTAGCAGAAACAGGGGGTCTTAGGGGATTAGTGGGAAGTAACTTTGAAGAGCTTGCTGCAGGGGCAGAGTTACTTTGCTTCCTATCAGAAAGAGAGCAAATAGACACAGCTGCTGCCTTTCCCTGTTAGCTTTGAGGGCCCAGCCTTGCTGGAACAGTACTCCAGGCTTAGTTAGACCTTTGTTTTCACAGAAAGGAGCAGTAGCCTTCCAGGAAGATTGGAAATATTTGACTGCTACCGAAGCCCTGAGTCTGTGCCAAGTTGGGTGGGATAATTTGAAATAACGACTGCCTCATTCCTCTTTATTATTACCACCTGTGTTTCTGAAAGGATTTCTCATGGTGTTTCATTCCTTGCAAAAGTACTATCTTCTTGGCTGTTTCCTTGTTAACTTGATCCACTGCATCCTGTCTGGGTCCACTTTCCCTCCTTCATCCTTTTCATTTCACCACTATCTCTGCTTGGTCATCTCAGCATGACTGGGAGTGAAGCCAGTATATTGAGCTAGACAGAGCCCTTTAGAAACAATAGGATCTTGTCTCCAGCTTCGTTTCTTTATACAGCGTTAGATATATACACAAACACAAACCCAGAGACTGTTCTACCATACTTGGAATTCCAGTTGAGCTTTATTCCTGGGTGGTAAACTTAAATTGTGAGTTCTACACGGAATTTTACCTCTCATTTATTGTATGATGGATATTATATGATGTATTTGAGATATTCTTTGATATAGAGGTTCTTATCTGAGGCCAGGAGGTCCATCTGTAGATTTCAGGGAAGTTTGTGAATTAGTTTTTAAAAATATTTTGTTACTTGGTTCATTGTATTTGATTTCCTTTGTAATCTTGTGTATTTTATTTTGTATACTAAAAAGATTGTTCTGAGAAGAGATTAGTGCATTTTATTGGACCACCAAAGGGATTTGTGACACCAGGGAAGGTTAAGAACTCCAGGTTGAATGTAAAATGGATAAGCTGCCTGCCTGGGCTGGTTTAAAGATGGCTAATGTGATTGCCATGTTTGATGTGGAAGTTTTCATTCAACTTGCTTCTTTATGCTGGAAAGCTGGGGAATTGCCCTAATTTGTTAACTTGCTCTCTGAAGTATCTAACAACTGATAATTGTGACTTTTCCCAAATAGCTCTGAGTTTATTTAGAAACTTATAAGTTTTCATGGGCATTGTGGTTATTAGTTACTTGCCTCGCATTCCCTGGAAGTAAATACAGATGTTGTTAAAAAAGGAAAAGAAAAAAATAAGGCTGTATTTTTATGTGAGGAAATTAAAACAGTGGCTGGAGACAGTAACTTGTCAGGCTAATGAGAATGAGCTTAATATGATCTGTTCAACACCTGGGATGCAGTACCTGGGATGCAGTGACTCAGGGGAGTAATAAGTCTAAAATATCAAAATAGCAATCAGGACTCACCTCTTCCCAGCCTGGACAGTTATGTTAGCCACAAATACACAGAACAGGTCAGGTGTACACACAAAGGCAATTAGGTGTGATGGCCCTTAGCCTAATTTTGTGTCATTCTCCTCCCTGACCTTTCCAGCTTTGCTTAAGTTGCTTTGTGGTTAGGTGTAAAAGGGGATCTTTCCCTTTGTCTTTTAGCTTCATTAGCAACCCTTAGGTCATAATTCTTGCTTTTAATAAACAAAATGTCAGTCTCCTGACTTTTCTACATCCTTGATTGTGAATTCCTTTGAGTAGCAGAGGAAGTTGTCTGCAGAATCTTAGTGATCTTTATTGAAAATTAGGATCTTGTTGTTTTTTTTTTTTTTTTGAAGAATCATAGTATCTTGGTGCTGGAGAGGCAGGTGAGTATAATGGAAAGAGCACTGGGTTAGAAGCGGACTGTCTTGGACCTCGAGTTCATCCCTCTTCTGCTTGTTGGCCATTTCTTTCAAGCTTTAGTTTCCATATCTCAGAAATGGGGATTATGATACTTTGCACCCCTGACTTCAAAGGACAGAATTTTGTAAAATATAAAGTGTTTATACAAATTGACCTAATATCATTTGGGAGGTCTCAGATTATTGTAGACTTTTGTAGCACTGCAAGGTGTACTGTGACACCTGACCGCAGTCTGCTTGTGCTTTCTTCCAGGGCCTTGTTTACTTATGAAGGCAACAGCAATGACATCCGTGTGGCCGGCACTGGAGGTGAGCCTGCTCCTGGTGGGAGAAGTGGGTGCGGAGTGACTTTTTGTTATGGGCTGGTCTGCCTTTATGGAAGCTCCATTCTGGGAGTTCTTTCTCAATGATGAAACAAATGACAGATTATTTGCCAAATGCGGGTTAGAGTGGGCACTTTTTTCTTCCTTTGCTCTCCTTTGCCACCTCTGTTCCTTGTTTGTTCTTCTTTCTGTTTACTGAACTTTTTCTCTTTGCCTGTATGGGCTGTTTGTTGGCAGCAGCCTCCTTGAGAACAGTCGCATGTCCCCAACATAGGGACAGGTAGGGGATCTTCAAAGTCATCCTGCCACCATCTCTTGCTTCAACTTGAATTTCTTTCCTTGCCCTATCAAATGCAGGAATTTCAACCTCACAGCTTCTCTCCTTACCTCCTGTCCCTACCACATGTTTGAGGTTGTATAAGGGTTTTTATTACTAGTAGCAACAGGAAATTGGGATGAGTCCCTTCCATGGCCCTGCTCTTTCTCACTTAACGCTGTTTAAGGGAAGACAGTAGCACATAGAATGGTAGGTCTTTGGACACATGAAAGAGGGAAATCAGAATTCTCAGCATTCCAAGGGAATGAGTCCACAGTCTCATTCAGTCTCCTGGGTGTTTACTTGGAGTATCTGGGTTTGGTGGGGCTCATCACTGCTAAAGCAGTATTAAGGGTGGCATGGGAGTATTTGTTGAGCCTTCCACCAGTGACTACTTAGAACAGGCACAGGGGAGACATGGCTTTGGGCCAGTGTCTAGCATACAGTAGACACTTCATAAATGCTGCTTGATTTATCCTAGTAATTGCATTGCCCAGAAAAGTTGGCAGAGAACAGTTTTGAGAAGCTGGGGACATCCCTCCATTCACTTCACAATTCCTTGTGTATCCCCTGATGTGTTAGCCTGGGGCCATATGCTGCTGTATCAGCACTGACCCTTGTGAAGATGTTGTCAACCCTCTGATACTTACTATCTTGACTTTGCTGCATTCCTTTAATGCTAAGGCATCTGGATGCTGTAATTGCTCACAGGGCATGAACTCTGATAAAACAGAGGCCTTGTAAGGCCTCAATCAGAGTGTACTTTCTGGGGAAAGAAAGAGCACCCATCCCAGGGAAATAATACGTCTTTTAAAGTTTTGGAAAAACAACTAAATAAAATCCCCCAGATCGCCTGTATTGTCCAGCGGGTTGGAGAATCAGAAATGTCCCTCCTAACTCCTCTGGGTTGCACTTAGTGTCCATACTGCTCATCTAATTACTTAGTTTTATGCTATCTTGCTGAATCTTTTTCAGGTGCCATGCACACACATATATACCCAGAGGCACTGGTGATAACCTTGGGCATATCAAGGGCAGCGTAGGCCAGCAAGGACTGCTTTTCAGTGATGGCACAGAATGAAGGGACCCAAACGGAAAATGGCAACATTCATTTTTTATTTGCAATGGAGTCTGTCCTGTCTCCCTCCCCCTATACCCAGCCTATTTCAACAAAGATTAAAAACTCACCGATAACAGAATTTTGGATCCCATTTTTCTCTTCTTCATTGGTTCTTCTAGGGAAGAGACCGACATCACCAGCCCTGCCTTGGGGACAAAGAGGCAGAGTTTAAACTCTCCTCGGTCACAAGTGTTAGAGCTGAAAAGGACCTTGGGAGTTGTCTACTTTAAATCCCTTTTGGCAGATGGGAAAACTGAGACCAGAGAATGTTTTTCCCAAGGTCACATAAGCTAGTAAGTGGCAGAACTGGGCATTGCTGTGTTGGAGTTAAGGCATTTTGACTAAATCATGGTGTTGTGTCTGCTCGGATCTGACTCTTTCAATTCCACACCAAGTGGTAACACTTAATTTCCTTAGTCCTTTTGGAAGACAGAGGGTAAGGAATGTGTAGGCCAGAACAGAAGTCAGAATGTTTATTCTGCATATTATTGTAGCATTGCCGCAAGAGAGAGGTTAAAGCCCCTGCTCTAACTGTGGTATAGTTCTCTTTTTAGATCTTTTTATCATCTTTTTATGTCAATTATATTTCTCAGTATATCTTTTGCCCTTGCTTGAGTCATCCCTTATTACAAAGAATGAAAAGAGGAAAAACCATTTAGCCAATCTAACCATTCCATTGAAAAACTTTGGATGTGAGCAGTGTCCCACATCCTCCACCTCTTCTTGGGGCCCGAACTGGGCTGCACAGCTCTCAAGTCTCCTTCTTGGACAAAAAGATCCACGAAGCCTTTTCTGTTCCTCATCCTCCACTCCCCAGGTGGTTTTTCAAAACATTGTTTAAGACTTGTCAGGGAAGCGTGGAAGGACAATCTGCCCCTCTTTTTCATAATGAGATTTCTCATTGCTTTTTGAAGCACATAGTTCTTTTTCAGTGTATTTTAAAGAGCGCTTCTGTTTGGTTTCGATTCATAGCTCTTCCTGAATTGTGGTGATCTCCTTTAGCCCATTTTCTTCTCCTTCCCCAAAGTCTGTCCTCTTGTTAATCTGTGTGTGTTCTGGTTGGCATAGCTAGCTGCTGCATGCTCTGGAGACTCCATAGAAGTTGTAACTGTAGATAAAGACTAACCTAACAAACCACTTTTCATTTGCATACCTTTAGTGACAAAAGTGGGAAAACAGAAAGTGACCATTTCTGTGTGAATAGGTACTGTAAGAACTTGGCATTCTCAGAGAGCATTTAACTTCTTACACAATGCCCTCTACTAAAATGCCTTCTCTTAGAGTAGGACACTCATGGACCCTCTCAGAGCTAGAGCCCCATAGAGAGAATTAATTAGGAAGTTTGGAAACAACCTTTTAGACAATTGGATCTTCTTATAATTGCCCCTTCAAAGTACTCAAAGGCCTTCAAGAGATAGCCAAGGTGGGATATTGACTCCCTGAGGTGGACGAAGTGGTCGGTGATGGTTCTGAATAAGTGTCAGGACAGGAGTGAATTTTAGTAGCTTGAGGTGCAGGTCATACTTCACAATGCCATTACTTTTCATTTTGGTCTAAGCTGCCATGAAACCAAGGTACTTTGACTTATCTCCATACTGCTGAGTGACTGATGAAAACTAAGAATAGAGTAATACCACTACTGACTGTAAATAAAAGAAAAATCAAAGAAAACAGGGCGGACTCGTACAAAAATAAAGGAAACGAAGAGAGTGCCATCAGTTGGCGAATGGCTGGATACGTTACAGTGTGTAAGTGTGGAGTAGCATTGTACCGTAAGAAATGGAAAGGCACAGTTTTAGAGAGAAGAGGCAAGACTTGTATGAACTAATACAAAGTGAAGTCATCAAATCAGGATGACAATTTTTAAAAGAAAAAATTTTATTTTCAGCTCCAAATTTCTCTCCCGCCAGACCCATTGAGAAGGCAAGAAGTATCCTACTCATTGTACGAAGAAAGCCATGTTAAACGTTCTTCCACCTTATAAAGTCTGCACTTAGAGGTCATCAGTTCTCTCTTTGGATGAAGATAGCACATTTCATCATGAGTCCTTTGAAATCGCTGTGAATGTTTGTCTTAATCAGAGTAGTTAAAGTCTTTCATAGCTGGTCATCCATTGTTAACAGTGTTCCTGTTACTATGTACAATGTTCTAGTTCTGCTCACTTCACCCTGCATCATTTCACTTAAGTCATTTCTGATTTTCCTGAAACTATCCTACCTGTCATTTCTTATAACCTAATATTATTCCATTACAATCATTTACCACAATTTGTTCAGCCATTCCCCAGTTGACGGATAACCCCCACAATTCTGTGCCACCACAAAAAAGAGCTGCTACAAATATTTTTGTATGTTTAGGTCCTTTTCCCTTTTTTATGATTTCTTTGGAATACAGACCTTGTAGTGGGATTGCTGGATCAAAGGGTATGCACAGTTATATAGTCCTTTGGGCATAGTCAGGAAGTCAATTTTATACAATAACTTACGAAGTTATTTATAATAATATTGTAAAGAAAAACCATCTTAAGACTGGTCAGTATGTTGACCAGCTGAAAGTGATGGACTAGAAACGCAGAATGAAACAGGTTTTTTATCCATAGCCAAATTTGGATTTGTTTAATTGGAAGATGGGGGTGGGGGAATCTAGAGATAGCGATGCCCCCAAAAGAGAGGAACAAAGGTCATTAGAGCATATTTTAAAAAACCTGGAAGAAGCATTATCAGGACATCTTTGAAACCACTGGGTTGAATTTTTCATATATCTGGAAATATGTAATAGTCACAGTTTCACAGAGAGCCTTCTTTTTCTGTTCTTGGCTTCATACTGATATTTGTCACATTCAGAATAACAAAAAATAAAAAATATTTTTAAAATACTCAAAGCTTGTTGTTGTTATGGTTATTGTTCATTGTCATAAGCTTTATTCAGTTTCCCTAGGATCTTCCCTTGTGCTTTCCTGAATTCCTTCCTTGCTACTTTGTACTGCAGAAGGCGGCTTGGAGGAGATGGTAGAGGAGCTGAATAGTGGGAAGGTGATGTATGCCTTCTGCCGGGTGCAGGACCCGAACTCTGGCCTACCCAAATTCGTTCTTGTCAACTGGGTATGTAGAGCTTTTATTTCCAGTTTTCCTTCAGAATTAACTCCTGCTTGGCTTCCAGCATTGGCACATTAAAAAAAAAAACCAAAATATTCTACAGAGATACTGTGGTTTTTGTATAATCCCTAGTTATGAGAATTTTCTGTTTCAACCTTCCTGTCACTAATTTACATCTAACTTGTGGCAAATCACTCTTAATTCTCTGTACAAGTTTTATCATTTGTATGTGAGGCAGAAGGGATATTTGATTCCTAGGCCCTCTGTGAATGTTACCAGAGAGAAAGAATAGAAAGGGTAGCTCATCAGTGAAGTTTGTTAAACCAGCAGGAGGCTAGTTTAGGGGTAATATGAGGGGACTCTGATGTCCCAGTATTCCATGTTAAAAGCTTCATGTTGCGTGTCTGCTGCTTAAGTGGCTCTCAGGCAGGGAGTTAGATTAGATGATCTAGGGTGGCAGTCTTCAGCAAAGACTTTGGGTCATTATTTTATTAGGGGAAAGTTCCTAATAATTAATTGCACCTGTCTGATCATGTAATGAACTACCTCATGAACTAGTGAATTTCCAGTTACTGGAGGTGTAGAGCCAGAGACTGTCAGCCATGTTGGAGAGGACCTTCACGTGTTGGATAGAATTGGACCAGATGCCTCCTGGAGTCTTTCAGAGCTTTTGAATTCTTTAAAACAGAGAAGTGTCCATTGAGTCCAGTCCCTTCCCTTTACGGATGAGAAAAAGGGGAACTTGCTCATTGTCACCAGGTAGAAAGTGGCAGAGCAAGGACTTCAGCCCTTTTCAACATGCCCTAGGTTGCCTGCCATAGATTGACGAGAACGTTTTCTTTAAGCCTTTACACAGAAGAGCTGAGAGAGTGGAGGTCACTTGAGATTTGTCATTTTCTTCTGCTTTGGGGTGGGATCACTCCGGGAGTAAGCCTGTTCTCCAGTGAAGGGTCAGGCCCAAAGATGAAACCGTCACTCCTTATGTTACAGACAGGTGAAGGTGTGAATGACGTGCGGAAGGGGGCCTGCGCCAACCATGTCAGCACGATGGCCAGCTTCCTAAAGGTAGGAGGGCACTCTCTGCCAGCTTGACCACATGACTCCTGCCACTATTTCCCCGGCCCCTAGATTCTTCAGACTTCTCTTTTCCCTTACCCTTTACTACACCTATTGGTACTGAGTTTTTTTAAGCTCTAACTCTGAAATGTTTCTTATGTCTTTCCCTTATTTTAAGTCAATTCAACATTTTATTTAGTACCTACTATGAGCCAGGCACCGTGCTGAGCCCTGTCCCTGCTCTCAAGGATCTCCTGTCCTAGAGGAGAGACGGTTCTGTGCTGATAAGATCTGCACAGAAGGCAGGTCCTGCCATTGAGGACAGCTGGGAAAGGCTTCTCGTTGCTGGTGGGATTGTAACCTGGGATTGGAAGAGGGACAGCTGGGTCACAGAGGCATCATCTCCAGCCAGGTCTCAACTACCTCTGCCCTTTTTATGGGGCAACCCCTTCTAGTCCATTCCGACTTGGCTGCCAGAGCCCCCTCCTAAAGCTTAGCTCTGAGAATTTCCATTGCCTACAGTGCTGAATTCCACTTGTCTTTCTGACTCTCTCCCATTGCCCTCCAGTATGACATTTTGTGACTGTCAGAGGGCCTTCTGCCATACACTGGCTGTACTGGGAGGCTTTGGATGCTTTATTGCAGATAAGATAAAATAGATAAGTCATTTTGTTGGTTGTAAATTGTACTTAACCCAGAGGAAGTGTGGTGTGGTGTATGGAGAGCTGACCTTGGGGCCAAGTAGACTTGGGTCCATTCTACCCTCTAACAGGCTTGCTATGTGACGCTGGGCAAGTCACTTGAGTGTTCTGGGTTGCCTCCTAAGACTAAGATGCAGAGATGGTTAGTAGAAAGAGTGTGTGTCCTCATTCAGGAATTTCAAGTATCAATGACACCACAGGCCCATTTTTTGATCTTAGCTGGCATATAGCTAGCATATAAAATATGTTTATTTTAACTTGCATATTATAAATATGCACTAAACATATGAGACCTTGAATTCTTAAAGAAGTCAACAAAAACAACTGCTTTTATGGTTGGGAGTCTCCCAGCATTCAGATTGTATTACCAACTTCAGCATTCAGTGTGCCCTGGTTCCTCATGACAAGCATTACAGTGCCCTGAGTACCACTGCTGAAGGCTGTGCTGCTTCTGACCAGCTTAGGCAGTTTGCTGTTCCTCCAGTTCACCCAGTGCTGGTGTACTTACACACCTTTGCTCTCAGGGTCTCTTTTTGCCTGAATACCCCTCCTCAGATCCTACTCATCGTTTATGGTTCCTCTCAGAAGGCAGCACTTCCCTGAAGGCTTCTGTGGTTGCCCCTCCCTTCACCCCCTTCTTCCTCTGGCCATTCTTTGTACCTCCCTTTATTGGACATGCTTGTTCTTTTCTTTTTGCTAGAGTTATTAGCTCTTTTGCGCCAGGATTGTCCTTTTTTCTGTAACTACTTTGTACCCAGTTGCCCAAAGAATGATGAATGAATAAAGAGAGGCAGTGTGATGTGAATATTATATACCTACTGTATGCCAGGTTCTGTGTCAAGCGTTAGGGATACAAAGAGAGAGTTCCTGCCCTCTGGGAGCTCCAAGTCTAATGGGGAAGACAATAAGCAAATAAACACACAAACAAGCTACATATAAATATAAATAGAAATGAGAAGGCAATGGACTTAAGAGGAACTGGGAAAGACTTGATGTAGAAGGTAGGATGTTAGTTGAGACCTGAAGGAAACCAAGAAGAGGAGTTGGAGATGAGGAGGAGTGTACCAGGCATGGGGAACAAACAGAATGGGGATATGGAGAGTCTTAGTGGATAGATCTCTTCCTTAAAGCCAAGAAGACCTAGAATCAAGTTCTGACTCTGGCCTACACTGGTTGAGTGACCGTGGACTAGTCCCTGCTCTCAGAACCCTAGGCAGCTTGTCAGACCATCAGATGAAGGGTGACTGACTGCTAGAATGAAAGGAGCTTTCTCATTAAGTGTTCTCTGGACCAGTGAAGTCACAGGTCCTGAGAGGGGAAGAAGGGTATGTGTTATCTTCAGAAAAGGTATTTGCCAGGCTTGTAGGGAAATCGATGGCAAAGTTGGCATAGCTGGTTAGAAAAATTTTCCGCATGGATTTCAAGAGGGCAGATGCCCTTGACCATGGCACTAGCGAGGCTTCACCATCACTCTCTGTCCCTTGATGGTGTCTTCTATGAGGTGAAAAGAGCCATCTTCCTCAGTGCTGTTCTCACTGTTGTGATCTGGGGACACCATAGAAGTTGGGAAGTGTTGGCTCTCACCTCATGAGGTTCTCCAAGTTTGTGAGAACAGTTGAGAGACCAGGAAGGAGGCCAGTTGTCTATGGGAGAGGTCATGAGGGCTAGGGATAAAATGAGACAGTGCAAAGGGAAAGAAGTAGTTACATGCGAGAGATTTTAGAATTAAAAATGAAAAGACTTAGCAGCTGTTGGGACTATGGGCCACGAGATCAAAAAGAAGGTAGAGTCAGCCTAAATGAGTGGCTTGTGGACCTCTCCTTCCTCCTCAGTCACTCGCATAGTCTTGTCCTGTGTGCTTTGTTGTGTAAAACTGGGTTCTCTTCTGGGAGATGATTGGAGCAGCATTCACTGTTGGCTCTGTATATTGTGAGATGGAATGAATTAATGCCTCCTATCCACTTGGTAGCTGGGCATTCCTTTCTCCAAGCTGTGCATCTTTCTGCAGGGGGCTCATGTGACCATCAATGCTCGGGCTGAAGAAGATGTTGAGCCGGAATCCATCATGCAGAAGGTTGCCAAAGCTTCAGGGGCAAACTATAACTTCCACAAGGAGAGTAGTCGCTTCCAAGACTCAGGCCCCCAGGCACCAGTGGTGAGTTCTTGCTCCAGGGCCAGTGTTATCTTTGCCCCAGGGATTTACTGCATGAAGAGAAAGTTGGAGGGGGAGGAGGGATCCAGATGATTAGAGGTCCCAGCTCCTGCCTTTTGATATCTATTCTGTTCAGAAGTAGCGAGACTGTGCACCCAAGCCCACCTAGGACAGACGTACATTCAGCCATCATGGTGGCTGATTTGATACTGAAATCTTAACAGCCTGATGAGATCTATCTGCTTCAGGGGATGTTTGGGCCATGGCCTACATAACATGACATGGTGCAGCACCTCTAAAATGAGAAAATACTGATCTTGTCAATGTGTCAGATTCTAAAATGGAAGTCAGAAAGGGTTAGGATAAGAAGGGTTCCTGCCCTGTCTCCTAAACCAAGCCACTTGTTCTAGCAATTTTTACTCCAGGAATTCGTGTGGTCTCCACACCCCAATGCAGGGACTCTTGCTCTTTGCTATAGCATTTGAGTCTAATGCTTGCTGGCAGTAATCCCTCGTCCATTGTTGGGCAGCTGAATCTTCTGTAGTGGTTGCTTTGGGTGGAGATATGCCCTGAAGAAGCCCTGTGTCCTGAGAGCAAGTGGTACCCCCAGATCCAGCTGGCTCTGGTGTGTGGAAAGGCCCCAGGTATCCCTCTGGTTTGATTCTCTGGCCAGTGCAGAGCCCCCTCAGTCCTTGTTGGTACAGTTGTGGCTTTTATTTGTGGACAGCACATGGTTGTAATGTGCCTGTCTCATACAGATAGCTGTGGAATAACCTTCCAAGGGTACACACTGATGATCCTTTAGCAGAACTGAGCCAGCCTCTTATAGGGATTTTGAGTCATTTCTGACCTCCATCCCAATGGGACTGGGCTAGAATCATGGTGGGCAGGCTATATAGAAGCTAGTAGTTGCCTTTTACTTTTTTATGTTGTAGAGGGCCCTGGCATCTCCTTCTCCAGGGTCCTGTTCCTAGGAGAAGCTTGATGCAAGCTATCTGTATCTGATAGTACTTGCTATAAGACCTGAACCTCTTAATTTAAGGAGAAATTTCTGAAAGTGAGGACATTGTATGATTTTTGTCTGTTGTTGGATCCCATGTCCAAGAGGCCTTGAAGGCCTAGTTTTCTTTAAAGGTCCAGGTCATCTTTGAAAATTGTCTGTTTCTCCACAGGGCTCTGTCTACCAAAAAACCAATGCTGTGTCTGAGATCAAAAGGGTTGGTAAAGACAGTTTCTGGGCCAAAGCAGAGGTGAGCACTTGGGGTAAGGGTTGGGTCTGCAGCAATCTTTTTGTTCTGAATGGTAGTGAGCAGGAAATTTGCTTCAGGGAAGATGGAGGGATCAGTGGCTTAATCTGAGGAGCAGTGTGTGTGTGTGTGTTGGGGATAGAGGCTGCTAAGTGCTGTCTCCCCTTTCTGGTGACTGGTGTGCAGAGAGGATGGTGGGACAGGTGAGTGGAAGGTGCCTACAGCCCTGAGCTACTCCCCTCTCCCTGTTCTGGAGCCGGTAAGATCACCTAAGGATCAGCATCATTGTCCCCGCAGAAAGATGAGGAAAATAGGCGATTGGAGGAGAAGCGGCGAGCTGAGGAGGAGCGGCAGCGACTGGAGCAGGAGCGCAGGGAGCGGGAGCTGCAGGAGGCTGCCAACCGAGAGCGGCGCTATCAGGAACATGCCCACGAGATTGAGGCCCAGAGGTCCAAAAGTCTCTTTTTTTTTAATTTTTTAAACGTTTCCTCCCTCACTGGGAAAAATAGAAAACAACCCCTGTAACAAATGAGCGTAGTCAGAACAAATCTCTATGTTGGCGGTATCCAACATCTGTGTGCCCATCTCTGCTAGGAGGCAGCAGCCTGTTCCCTCCTGCCTCTTCTGGCTCTGATAAGAGTCCTTTGTTCTCCTGATACTTCTCATATTCTCTGAAGCCACCTCTTTCCTCATGTGTTCTGTCACAATTGTAGTATTCGGTGACATTCACACCCCATCATTTGTTCACTGTTCCCCACTGAGCGCATGTTCTCTCCCCCTCTCTCTCCCTGCCTCCCTCTCCCCCTCTTTCTCTCCCTTTCTCTCTCTCCCTCTCCCCCCTCTCTCCCCCTTTCTCTCTCCCTCCCTCCCTCTCCCCCTCTCCCTCCCTCCCTCTCCCCCTCTCCCTCCCTCCCTCTTCCTTTCTCTCCCCCTCTCCCTCCCTCCCTCTTCCTTCCTCTCTCTCCCCCCTCTCCCTCCCCCTTTCTCTCTCGCCCCCTCCCCCTCTCCTCCCTCCCCCTCTCTCTCTCCCTCCCCCTCTCTACCTTTCCCTCTCTCTCTCTCTGTCTCTTTCTTGGGGCTGTGAGCCTTGCTACTCTCTTCTGCCTTCAGAGAGGATGGCTGGCCCTCTGTCTGAAGCCTGGTTCTACCAGGTTCATCACCCGCTCCTAAGTCGGGGTTTCCCTTCAAGTACTAGCCAAGAGGGGTTTCTCAAGCAAAGACATCTTAGCAGGGAGGGGAAGGGTCAAGGTTAGTTGGAAGTATTAGACATGACTAACATTACTTCTTCTTCCTCTTACCCAATTCTCCTGATAGGAAGTATGAGCAGGAACAAGAAAAGATTTCAAAGGAGCAGCAGGTAGGGATGAGCTTACCTTTGACATTTGAACCCTTCCTGGAAGGCCTTGAGTGAGACATGAGGACAGACCGATGTCCGTTGGGGTCCCAGGCAGGCCCTCAAGCTTGCTTCTGCTTATTGTTCTCATCTATAAAATGGGGATGATATTTGTATGCCTTAATCTAGTCCCTGGCTGTGCTAGGCACTGGGGAGATGGTGACAAAAGTCCCTGCCCTGAAGGGTGGGGGAGGAGTTGGAGTGGGGACCCCAGGCACCTTCCAGAGGATAGAGAGGACAACAGAAGAGCCTTGAATAGGAGAGCTCAGTTTGGAGGGAGATGAGGTGATGGGAAAATTGAGCTGTGGAGGGGCACCACGGGACCCTGACCCAGACAAGTCATGGCCTGAGAGACCAAAGGGAGTCGAGTCTGATGTTCACAAAGGCCCCAGGCACACCTCAGCTTTCCCATTCTAGATTCCAGGCCTAAAAGGGTGGTCAGCATTTAGTCCAAGGTTTTAGAGGCTAAGAAGCCTCGGCAGCACTTTGCGCTTGTGATTACCAGAGAGACCACTTGGCATTAGGCAGAGGATTTTAAGACTGGGGCCGAATACCATGGTTTACTGGCTTTGTCTAATGAATCATGAGGATATCACCTCTTCTCTTTGCCAGTTTTCTCTCTGTTAAATGAGGGTAATGATACTTGGACTGCCCACTCCTCGAGGGCATTGTGGGAAAGCACAGTGCTGTGCAGATGTGCCTGGCAGTTTGTGTTTTCATATACATTCCCTCCTCCCCAGGAGGCAGCATCTCATCGACCAACAAACCCACGTGATATTTTTAAGCAAAAGGAGAGAGCAATGTCCACGGCCTCCATTCTGGGCCCTCAGCCAGGTGAGAAGGGGCCATAGAGTTATTTGGTGTGGGTGTTGTCAGGAAAGGCCCCCAGGTCCCTAGCTTATGGTGTGGTGAAGGGTCAGGGATGAGCCAGGGGGAAGCATATGGGGTGGCTTGTCATCCTCTAGACTAAAGAGAGTCAAACTCAGGTAGAGACAGGTTTGTGTATTGGCATTTTCTGTGTTCTGTAGTCTTTTTATTTTGTTCAGTATTTCCCAATTGCATTTTAATCTAGTTTGACCTGTACTCAAGAGTGTTGCATCTGCAGTGGGCCCATGAACTATATGCTTGCTACCTCTGTATTAGAGAACAGGACTGTCAACAGAGAGCCTTGAGGCTACTGAAGGGCATTTGGCACTGCCTTGGATATACTCTGAATGCCCTTACTGGCTTCTGTGCAACCATATCCTAAAAGGAAAATTGGAACAACCCAGCAAACAGCCTTTAGACTTGATGAATGGTGGGGTTTTTCTGTTGCCTCCTGAGGTAGTAAGTTCCCTGTCACCAAAGGTGTTCAAGCAGAGGCCTAGTGGGAGTTGGCTGTAGAAGGAATTAATAACCTTAATTAGGGAACTAGACCAGATGATGCTCTAAGATCCCTTCACCTCTGAGGCTTTGTTCTTCTTTGCCAACACTAGCTTCAGAGACCGTTGTGTAGGTCCTGGTGTGCCCATCTTTCCATCTACCCCTTATGCAAACTCTTGAGCCCTTCATTCTTTTCCAGAAAGGGGAGGTTGGTGGCAGGGTGCTCAGGAACTAAAGTCACTAAGCCTTTGGGCCCCATAGGGCCTCAGAGTCAATGCTCCATGTTGTTTAATCAGAACAGAGCAGATCTCAGGTCTTGCTTTTCCATGGGATAATTCTCCAGCAATATGCACAGAAGTGTCTTGGACCTGTAACCATCTCTCCACCCCCTTCCCCTACTCCTACACCACATTTCCTGGCCTTGATAGGGCTCTTAGGAAACAACTGGGAGAGGGAGAGAGATCTCATCTAAGAATGAGAGTTTGGTCCTGGGATGCAGAGGAGTTGGGCTTTTTCTGAGCCTGGCCTTCATTTTCTGTGTTTGTGCACATTCATAGAGTGATTCATTCAGCTGACATTTATTGAGGGTCTGCTGTGTGCAGACCTTGGTGGAGGGAGATAGAAAGTTTAGGTAAGAGGTCGTCTCTGCCCCTGAAATTTGTAGTTTGGTGGGATTTCATGGTGCAGGTAAGACAACTGTGGTTGGTATATATTGCAGCTGGAAAAAGACCTTAGAAACGACCAAAGAAGGAGGCCTGAGTGAGAAGTCCATTGCTATCGGGGCAGGGGGGCGGTTCAGGGGAACATTCTTGGAGAAAGGTTTCATCTGAGTCGAACTTTAAAGGATGGATGAGAATTCAAAGGGCAGAGGATGGGCAGGACCCCAGGGGAAAGGAGAATGGTGTGGAGGGCCTTGAATGCCAGGCAGGAGAGTGAACTTCACTTGGAAGAATTGATTTCCTAGTGGAGGAGTGATAAGATCAGATCTTGGACTTTGGTATGAGAATGAACATGGCAAGATGTTTAAGGAGAAGATTGACTTTTCCAGGTACACTACTGAAGCTTGTCTGACGGTGGTGGCTGTGGGAACTGAGAGAGAACAGATGCAAAATGGCAACCTAATACCCCTCTCTCAGCTCTCCATTCCAGAGATCACCTTAAGCCTTTCACTGTAGGAGTCAGTCAGTGTGGTGTCATAAACACAATGAATGACATCAGAACAGACTAGGCCTAGGAGGAAAGCTGAGCTGGGCTTTGAGTTGAATGGGGGTGTGCGTCTGGAGAAGTGACCTGGCCCTCAGAAAAGAGAACAGGCCTGGAGGCCAAAAGGTGATTAAGGCCATGAAAGCAAAAGATCACCAAGGCGGGGAGTCTGGAGAAGTGGGAGGGCTAAGTGGGAGAAGTGAGTCCATATGAACAGTTTGGGAAGAGGGTGAGGAAGCTTTCAAGAGAAACCCTGGGAGAAGGCTTCCGGTTGGAGTAAGGGAGCAGCAGTCTTTGATCCAAGAGGGCTTGAGGCTTGGGCCAAGGCTGCTGGGGTTAGGGGGTCAGTCAGTGATGGCCTCTTATGTGGTTTGGCGGGGGTAGAGATGAAGAGGTGGGGAGGGGAGAGAGAAGCGGGGGATAAGATGGATGGACAGACTAGGAGGAGAAAGAAGATGGCCTTGGAGACAGTGGAGAGGAGGAGGCTGGGAAAAATTTTATTAAGGGTAGTGGGAGAAGTGAGCTGTAGTGAGTGTGAGAATAGGTCTGGTATGGTTCTAGTGAAGGAGGAGAGAGAGTAAAGGATGGTCCAGAGAAAGCCCCCTGGAGGAGAGCTGCTAACTGTCCATTGCAAAAGGAGGCTGGGTCATCTCAACAGAATGTGGAGTGGGAACATGGTGGGGGGCAAGAGGACAGTGAACGAAAAGCTGACTAGTCACCATCGGGAAGGGCCTATTTATCTCTAGGCTGATGAGCATTCATTAGCAATGGCATGTATTTTGAGGATTATGCATTTGTACTGCTTTATATAAAGTAATAGTAGTGGTCATAGTAGTAAAAGCAGACATCTGTTTAGAATTGGGACCCAGAGGTGTTAAGTGATTTACCAAGGGTCACAGAGGAAAGTTTTGGAAGTAGGATCTGATCCCAGGCATTTCTCCCAAGTCTGGTTCCTTGGCCATTATATCTTACTGCCTCCTAGAAAGAAGACAGGAATAGATAATGGGGCTTCAGGCTATTGGATCTTCTTTTCCACATTTGCATTTGACTTGCTGTGTCTCACTGTCTGATTTCCTAGGCAAGATTCGGAGCCCCTTCTTGCAGAGGCAGCATACCCAGCCAGAAGTTTCTATTACCAGAGAAGCCACTCCAGCTTCCCCAGAACCTGCCACAAGTAACTGTCTTTGCTCTTTGTGGAAGGGTGGTGATAGAGAGTGTCTAAGTCTTCTGAAGCAGCCTCCAGGCCTTGGAAGTGAGTGGGAGGAGGAACACTGGGTGAAGTGTGGCTGATAGAGACACTTTGTTCTCAGATTTCCAAGTGCAGCAGGGTCCTGGAGCTGCCCCTCATTCTCCAGGGCAAGTGGAAGAAGAAAATTTGTATGAGAAGCCCCCAGAGGAAGATAATCTGTATGAAGAACCCCCACAGGTCTCTGCTTCAGCCTTTCCCCTTGGGAATCACTGTCAAAAGTGGTGTTCTTTTGGAACCCCTTTGGCCACACAAAGACCATCAGCCCCAGCAGCTTTGCTCTGCTAAGCAGAAAGGGAGAGGGCAGCGGTAGGGATCCAGGACCTGACATTTTGGGTGGGCTGGAGAGTAGGGGACAGCAACTCCCCAGCTCCTGGAAAACTTGTTCCCATCAATCTGAATCTTTCCCCATACATGGATGCTGCTCCCCAAGTCTTTCTTGGGCAGCACTAGGAGAGAGATGTTAGGGTGGACAGGTAATGTTGGAAAAGAAGCCATCCTTCTCTTTTCTCTTTCCTTGGACCAGGTAGAGGAAGAGGCTACTTATGAGTATACTGACCACTACAAGCCAGGACCAGAGCTGGGTCAGAAGGGACTTCGTGCTAGGGCCCTGTATGACTACCAGGCTGGTAAGGCCTGCATATGTGATGTGTGCTGTTTGCTGAGGTGGGGCATAGGGGGTGGGGGTGGTGAGCAGGGACCAGGGCATATTGAGAGGCACCTGCAGCCCCAGGGGAGAGCTTGGGGTGGGAGCAGGCATGTGTTCTGTTGTCCCTGACTCCACGAAGGCAGAATCTGGAGGCTGGTGTCACAGGGGACAATGGTTCTTCTAAGAATCCTAGATCTGCATAGTCCCTTTTTTAAAGGTGATTGATTTCACCCTTGTGGGTGACCCCCCATGAACACAGACCAGACAGAGCCTCTTGGTCTTACATCTTTCGGGGTTCCTCAGTCACCTGGTCCCCAGCTTGGTCAGCTTTAACTTCCAGAGCCCATGCAGTGCTGGCCCAGAATTCAGAACCTGGGGTCCTCTCCAAGCCCCAGGGAGGCCCAGGGGACAGCCTGCCTGGATGTGGAGTTGGCATGAGCCCTGCATATAGGGGCCTGGACTCAGCCACCGAGGATCCTTCTGCCTTTCAGCCTGCCACTCACAAACCTGAAGACCCCCCTCAGGAGCTGGGGTTTTGGCGGGGCTAGCTCACAAGGTGTCCCTGAGGCTGTTCCTAATCAGTGTTTTTGCTCTGCTCTGTTCTTCTAGCTGATGACACAGAGATCTCCTTTGACCCAGAAAACCTCATCACAGGAATTGAAGTGATCGATGAGGGCTGGTGGCGTGGCTATGGCCCAGATGGCCACTTTGGCATGTTTCCTGCCAACTATGTGGAGCTTATTGAGTGAGGGGTGCCCATTGCTGGGGTTCAGGATTCTCCAGGACATTCCTTCACTCCACTGACGCAGCATGTTACCTGCTCTGGAGGTTGGGTGCTAGGGCGATGCTGCCTCACAAGAGATCCATTGGGCTGGAGGATGGGGGGGGGGGTCTGTAAACACCCCACCCCCACAATACTTTTTTTTTTTTTTTTTTTGCTGAAGTGATGAGGGGACCCCATTCAGTGCCTTTCCAGGCTTTGGGGGTCCCTTTTGCTAGCCTATAATTTGGTCTCCACCATTACAGCAATAACCTGGTGATTTTGTATCCTGAGAGGGAGGCCTGAGCCCATCTGATTTGCCAGTGTCTCTGTTGGTGGTGATTAAGCCAAGCGCTCTTCCCCTTCACAGCCTCTGAGCACTCCTGGCTTTGGAGGGGAGAAGTAGCTGTGAGTGTCAGGCTTCCCTAGCACCTGCAGGGAGTCTGGCCCTCTCTTCATTTTCCTCCTGCTTTTGAGGGGTGATGGCTGCAGTGCTTGTTACTAGAGATTTTTTGGGTAGAATGAATTTAGAAAGTGTTTTTATTTTCATATGTGACCAAAACCAGCCTGGGTCATCATAGTTTGGAGGCAGTTCCGGTTTTTGTTTTTTTAATCTGCCACTCTCTCCATTCCGTTCTCCTGTTCCCTGGGCTCCATGTATGTGGGCCAGGGCTAACAGCTTACACCAGTGGAGTATATGAGTCAAATATGTGGAAATTTCTACAAACATGACACACCCTGCAATGTGATTGTGTCTCTCTGTCTTGTAACAAGGACTTTTTTTTCCCAGTATTTCATTTTATTTAATAGACAGGCCATAGGAACCTGGGCTTGGAAGCACTTAGAGTCAAGAGCTGGGTTCATCATAGCCCTTCTCCCCAGTTCTAACTGCTTGCTCCTCCCCTTTTCCATCCCATCCCACAGCATTAGGCAAATTAAAACTAGCTCCTTTCCCAGACTGTAGAGAGGAGCAGTGGGATGACCTTGAAATATTTATAAAGGGCCTAGGTTACCCTTGGGGGTGGGCAATTCCTTTACTCCCTGGTGTGCATTGTACTGGGTATCCCTCAGATTCTGGGTGTGAGAGCACCACCATGTTTTCAACTATTAGGGGATTGTTTCCCTGTTGAAGTGGGCCAGCCCCTTCACATTCTGGATGACCCTGAAGTGGGAGCCTCCAGGAAGTGCTGATGGTGCTGGTCATTCATTGTAGTTAACTGCTACTGACACAGAAGGATGAAAGCCTCCCACATCCCTCTTTGATGCTGCAGCTTCTTTGTGGCTGTCATGCACAAGCTGACAGGGCCAGGACTGGCCAGGGATGGTTTTTAGGATACAGGGATGTGACTGTTTGCTCTGAGGGTGCTGGGATGGTGTCAAGAGGCAGAGTTGAGAGTGGGATGCCTTAGCTTCCTTTCTGCTGACTAGTTACTGAGGGCCTTGTCCCTGTTCACAGCCCTCCCTAATGTGCACAGGACCATTTCACAAATGTTTCTGCCCCTCGCTTTTGCCCATGGGTTAGATACCTGCTCAGACTCAACAGGAGGAGTGGGTGGAGGTGACTTTATTGCACAGTTTGCTTCCATTACTTGGCCTTGCCCTGGGCAGCCACGGCTTCCATGGCCTTGCGGACTGTTTCCTCATCTCCAAGGAACTGCATGGGCTTGGTGGGCTTCAGCTGGTCATCCAGTTCGTACACGATGGGGATCCCAGTGGGCAAGTTGAGTTCCATGATGGCCTCGTCCGACATGCCTGTGAAATAGCAGAAGAGTTAGCAGTCAGCCTGCTGCTTTGTCCCTGATCTGCCTCTTGGGAGTTGCCTAGGAAGGAGTGCTGTGGGGTCAAGTCAGGAGCAATGTTTGGGCCCCATGGAGTGGACAGTGATGGTAACCTCCTCGGCATTCCAATGACCTTTATGGCCTGGGCCAGCTGTCCCTAAAGCAAATAAATCCCTGTCAAAGACAAATCCCTAAGAAGTTAATGAAGAAAGGCCATGCTGAAGAAGCTCCCTGTGGGGGAGGGTGTGCAATGGCTCATCACAACCTGTCTTGCTCTGTTCCTCTCACCTCTAGAGCTGGAGGGGACAGATGAGAAACCTGAGGACCATAAACTTCAGGTAACTTGTCTGATGTTGCATTGGCTTTGAACCCATAATTATTTAGCTGGCCCAGTTCAAGAGGTTATTGGGCATGAAATGGGTTTAGGCCAAATAGTGGTTAATTCTTGGGCCAAGAGGGAGGAGAGTAGCTTCCCCCTCCCCAGCATGGGAAGGGCAGGGAGTTGCTTGTGGAAACCTGACCCTGTCTGGTCTCATGCTATCAAGTCTGCCGGGAATAGCAACATGACCTTTAGCATCCTCACCCGGCAGTGAGCTCCACCCAGTGTGTTCAGCCCAGGAGACAGTTCTGGGGTGGAGCTCTTGATCCAAGACACCTATAGCTATCAGGCATCGAATGCAAAATGTGTTTCTTCATATAGAAACTACTTAGAGGACACTCCACCCCCACCCATTCCCCATTTTTGTTTTAGACACTGGAAATACAAAAGATCAATTGTGGACTAGGAAGGGAAGTTGGATGGCACCTAGTTCCACCCCAAACGACGGAACTGAGGCCCAGGGATTTGCCCAAGATTCAAACCGTGGCCCCTGTGAGGCTGAGTCCAGCTTTGTTTCCTCTGCATGTAGGGGTTCTGGAAGGCTATAGAGGTTGCCCTCTGTCTTCTGCTCTGCAGGGATTGGGTATGGTTGCTCCAGGTTAGGATCTCAAAATACTTCACACATCAAGGGTGAGGGAATGAAAGCTCAGGTGGGGCTGGAATGGGGGAGGTCTTAAATGTTAGGGTGAAGCCTTGATGGCATGTGAACCGGTGACCAAATGTACCTGGAATTCTCCCTAGTCTCGTTACTGTTTATCATGTTTATTGTTGCTTGTTGGTGACCAGAGCTTCATGTTTTGGGAGGTAGGTTCCCTGTGTGAACCCCTATGAGCTTGAGCAACTGGCCCTCTTGCCCGCTGAAGACTGGCATGCAACTTTGCCACTTGTGAAGCAACAAGGTATGAAAAGTCCACAGACACCAGAATTCTTGTGCCATCCTCATCCCTAACTTCCTGTGTGAAAGAAAAGCCCGATCCCCTCGTTGGGCCTGTGTGCATGTGTGTATGGTAAACCACTTTATTCTTCTATCAGAAATGCCCCCAAGTTCCTTACCAGTGGCTGGGACCTGTTTACAACTCTGGACCTGAAATGTTGTGTTCATTTGTTGAGAACTTGTGCATCTCATCATCGAAAGCTTCAGGAATTGTTGTTCTGTACAAGCTTCTTTGCTATCTGCCTCATCATATTCCCAGAGCAAAAAAGAAAAGTTGCAGAAAAGCAGGAATTCACACTATTTAACCATGAATAGTTACACAAAACATTTCATTAACCCCAGATGCTCTTTTCTTTGCTGGAAGGATGCCCGCCCATCTTACTTGCTGCTTGTGGATGATAATTCCCCACTCAACTTTGTGAACAAAAACAAGAACTCATCCTGAGCAGCCCCTACTTGTGCACTGTAGCTTTCTGGTTCTCTTAGTAGTTGACCAGCTCCCATTGTGGAAGGTGGCATGACATTAACTGTCTTTGGGGCATGTATAGTGTAGTGCAGTTTGAGTGTTTATCGGGAAAGATCTGTTGTGTCCAAACAGTATCCCTAAAATAAAGTGATCGCACTTTCAGCAAACTTAGGCCAGATATAATATACACCTTTCTTACCTTCTGAAAAGCTTACTTTATGTGAGCCAACTGGTTAAGTTCTGAGTATACTATACACTGCTTTGCTGGGACCCAACTTTGGGCTCTCAGACACCTGGGTTTGAACACAATAGGAAAAGGAAGACCTCAACATGCCGCCTTATTTACTCCATTCTGATGGTCATGGAAGCAATGAGAAAGACTCATCCTGAGGTGTGGAAAGAGAAACCTTGCTGGGAAAAGGAAAACGAGAAAATTTTTCAGGGTACAAATAACTTGGAGTAAGAAAAAAACAATCTTAAAAAACCTGAATTTCTAATTTCAGTAATAGTTTCTTGTTTTCTTCGCCTGTCACCACAGAGTACCTGCCCCAGTCTTCTTTCCCTGTGGTGATCTCTGCAGTTTTTCCTCTTAACAGCTTTTCCCCCCCAGTATTTTAGCTTATTAAAATTACCTTTTCAGTTCTTAGTCCACTCC
Organism: Potorous gilbertii; assembly: GCA_028658325.1. Classification (NCBI taxonomy): domain Eukaryota; kingdom Metazoa; phylum Chordata; class Mammalia; order Diprotodontia; family Potoroidae; genus Potorous; species Potorous gilbertii. Next base: position 119,922,816 of record CM053769.1, read on the forward strand.
GTCTATATAGATATATTGGTTTGGAGGTTTGAGGCAAGAAACCTTTGTGACACTGGACTAGAGGGTTTCGTAGATGACATAAATATTATTTTCTGGGTGCTTATACTAAGAGTTAGTTGAAAATTTTAGGAAAAAATGACACCTAGAGAGTAAACCTCTTTGCCTACTCCTGCTCTGTTCTCTTCATATCACATTGCATGTCTAGCGTCTTTCCCAGCCTGCACTGGTGTAGGGATGACTACAGGACATCAGATTGATCTTGTTAGGAAATTAAATTTCAGTCTCAGGCTGAAAATGGGTGAGGCAGAAAATTGATAACCTTCCCTCCAAAAAGTGATCATGTACAGGGCATTTTCCAAGGGAACACTTGAAATGAGTACTTTCATAACAGCAAAACAGATGACATTCGAAAACCCCTCTCTGAAATGCAATTGTGAATTGAGATCTACATTTTTAGGAGATTGTTTATTGTTATTACAAGTACAAATAAGACCCTGCCAAGTACTCCCTACTTTGCATTAATGCCAAGTGAAGCTTCAAGGAACTGGAGTTGCTAGTATGTTACCTAAATCAACGGGGCATGCCTAGGAAAGAGGTTTAAGAGTTACTGTGGCAGACACCCCCAAAAGGAAAAAAGGGTCCAGAGCAATAAAAAATTTAAAATGTCACTTTCAGATAAACCCCCAGATTTTTGGTCTGGAGACTGAACTGCATATAAGGTTAATTGCAGTCTGTAACACTTGTCAATTCGAAGGGAGGAAAGCGTGAATGATATAACCAGCCAAGGGTAGGGGCTGCAAGTTGGCTGGTCATAGGGTAACCTGAGGTCCCTTGCTTTTTGCCCCATCAGCTTTTCCGACAACTTGCCAGCTGCTTCTGATGTATTTCAAGAAGGTCCACAGAGCAGCAAACTATGAGAATTCCATTAAAAAGAGCCTGCTTTTAGAAAAAAGTGGGAAGGGTGGCACATTTATACCAAATCTTCATTTCTCTCGAAGACACCTTAGAAATTCTTTGGCTTTGAACTTGAAAAGCCCCACACTGTTAATGGAATTTTTCACAACTCTAGAGGCTCAAGTTACCTCACTTTTGAATAAGCTTTTAATTTGCCCAGGGGAGCAACGAATAAGACTCCACCTTGAAATTCCCATGACCTTTAAAGGTTTTTCATTTTTTTTTTTCAGAAGTTGACAGGATCCTAGGCAGAACTGAAAGGGACCTTAAAGTTAGAGCATTTGCTTAAGTTGACATGGGTAGGAAGTTGCTGAACTGGAAGCTGAACCAGGGCTTTTGATTCTAAATCTAGTCCCCACTCAAGTACACCACCTCTCCAGTGTCCATTTTACAAGACATTTAGGGACTGAATGGCAGACCAATTCCCTTTTCAAAGAAATAAAACACACCTATTAGCAATGAGGCCACTCTGACTGAAATAAAAAAAAAAAAAAGATAAAAAGGTCACAGGGATCAGATGTAGTGCTGCTGGAATAGATCTTATAAGGTTACCTAAGGCAACCCCCTTCTCTTTGAATCAGCCTGGGTGTAGTGGGTTAGGAACTGGGGAGTTGCTTCCTGGAGGATGCTCTGAGGGAGCCATGGGTAGGAGAGTGAGTGTGTGGGGGGGGGGGGGCGGGGCGGGGCGCTGGGATGGACCATATGAGGAAAGATTTTCCCTTGGGGTGCTGGATGGGAATCTCCTCAAGAGTCCACCCAGGTCTCCTTGCCTCTAGGTCTCATTCAGCACTGGGCAGTACCATGGAAATAAATGGCACCAACGTTGCATACTTGGTTGTACTTTCTCAAAGGTCATAGGGTAAGTGACAGTCAGACCTTGAGGCATCTAAGTGAAAGCAAAATTGGAGCCTGGGCTTAGAGCTGAAGAGACAGAGCAGGGCCAAGTTTGTGCTCTCAGCCATAGGGAGCATCCCAATGTAAGGGATGTGGGGGCTAAAGGAGAAGGCAACAGAGGGCTAGGGGGACCAGCAGATGTGCCTGCCAATCAGGCCATGCTTAAGGCCTTCCCCTTCCCTGCACCCCATCTTAAATCCTTTTTCTCTCCCAGACCTCTCCTTGGGGACTGCAAATGGGTTCCAGGAGGCGAGTTCAGAGAATCCTAGGAAGGAAGAGGATGAAATGCCTGCTTTCTCATTTCCACGCTCTGTCAGATCCCAGTCTGCCCAAGCAGCTAAGATAAAGGGTGGGGTTTCTTGGGAGAAGAAACCTCTCATTCCACTCCCACCTGGCCACCCCAACTGCTCAAGCCAGACCACAATCTAATGTGTCTCCAAGGGGGCAAGATTTCAGAAGGCCAGTTCCTCGTGCAACATTTAGGAGCTCTGGGGCAAACTAGGCACTTGCAGATGCCAGGTGTCTGTCCTTGGCTGCTTATTTGTGACACTAGCAGCTGGTACTTGCTTCAGTGACCACCCACCAACCGCCATTCTCCCACCCACCTGCCCTCAGACTCAGGAGACAGGCTTGAGTCTTGGTCTTTAGTAGCCCTTTACCTATGGGGCTAGAACTCCCAGTCTCTGAAGCCTTTAACATAGAGCCCAGAGCAGAGGTGGGGAAACTGCCTCCTGGTAGAGGCAGCTGTTCAATTCCTTATTCTCACCGACCTGTCCACATCATTCCCATATACGTTATCGACCTGTCCTCTTTCTTATACATATATGGACACGTCTATTCCTTCCCTCCCCACTTCCCTCAGGGTGGGAGGGAGCTCCACTCAGCATGGGTGATGGTCACCAAAGGGAGAGCGTGGGGGCAATGGTGACTTGCCTCTGGCAAAATTGTCATTGGGGTGTTGAGGAAAGAAACGGAAGCAGACAGCTTCATGGTGTCCGAATGCAGGAGCAAAGAGTGTTAACAGAGCTCCTTTAAGAATATCTAGCACTGATTAAGCTCTGGAAAGTCTGCTCTGTACTGTTCAAACTAACAATAATTGTAGTGTTTGTATATAGCTTTAGGTTTTGCTAAGCACTGTACAAATAGCTCTTTTGAACTTCACAACTACTCTGGAAGATAGGTACCATTATTGTCCCCATTTTACTCATGAGGAAACTGAGGCAGGAAGCAGTTAAATGACTTCCAGAGTCACACAGCTAGTGAGTGTCAGAGGCTGGATTTGTACTCAGGTCTTGCTGGCTGCAGAGCTGGCATCCTGTCTACTATGCCACTTAGTCTAAACTTTACATTTTACAGGGGCAGATCTCCTAGTCTAAAATTCACATTCCACAGATCTACAGAGAACAGCCAGGCTGTCAGTACTACTAGGGGCTAGGACTCTGAATTCCAAGCCAGGGGTCTTTCCTCTACAGCATGCTCCTGTCAGAGGCTAAGATCTGAGGTCCCGAACTTAAAGGGACCTTGGAGCCTCACTCCCTTATTTCACTGTTAGGGAAACGGAGGCACACAGAAGCTTAAGTTACATGTGTAGCAGCCCCAGTCCCTCATTTCCTGTCTCATCGTCCAGTCCCCCCAACCCTACCTTCTGAGCCTTGAGGTTCAGGCCCAGGTGACATAGGAAAAAGAGTCTTCCCTCCCCAGGAGTATTTGGCAGCCACAGGTGCTGCAGAGTTGTCTAAGGCCAATGTGAATTCAGTAGTCTCCTAGCCAAGCTGGCTGGTCTTGGAGGGTGGGGCCCAAGTGTAGTAATTCACTTCTGTGGAGTCCTGGCTTCTGTGTCACCCCAAGAGCTGGCTGGTGCTGGATATGAAGGGTTATTCCTCTAGTGAGCTATATCTCATCCTGGCTGTTATCTCCAAAAGAGAAATCTGTATGGGTTGATTAAGAACTGAGCCTGTGGAGTGGGGACCAGGCTCTCCACATGACTTCATGGCTCCATGGCTATCTTCTGTTTTGGAGGTGGGGGACCTGGGGAAGATCTTGAGCCCAGATGAGGAGCCCTGCTGGTTTCGTCAGGATGGGAGTATGTTGCAGGGAGCCACAGGCCATCTCCCAGGGAGATGCCAGGGACAGAGTCATAGAGATCTTACCTTCCAAGTGCTTGACTATGCCTCGTAAACTGTTGCCATGGGCAGCGATGAGAACCCTTTTCCCAGACTTGATCTGGGGGACGATCTGCTCATTCCAGAAGGGCAGAGCCCGGGCAATGGTATCTTTCAGGCTCTCACAGGTGGGCAGCTCCCCAGGCTTCAGACTAGCATAGCGCCTCTCCTGTTGAGGGCAATAGAGATGATGAATTCCTAACCAGGGGGCCCAAACAAATTGTCCTCATGTACCAACCCTCCCCTTGGCCTGAGGAAGGGAGCAGCTCCAGGTTCCATACACCCCCACTCACCTTACTGATGACAGCATGGTAGGGGTGCTTCTCATCCATGGGTGGGGGTGGGATGTCAAAGGAGCGTCTCCAGATTTTGACCTGTGCTTCCCCGTGCTTGGCAGCAGTCTCTGCTTTGTTGAGGCCTGTGAGACCCCCATAGTGGCGCTCGTTCAGGCGCCAGGTTCGAATCACGGGCACCCACATCTGGTCTATACCATCCAGGATGATCCAGAGAGTGCGAATTGCACGCTTCAGCACCGAGGTGTAGCAGATGTCAAACTCCAGGCCAGCTTCCTTGACAGCCTGGGCCCCACGCTTGGCCTCTTCCATCCCCTTCTCGCTCAGCTCTGCATCGAACCAGCCACAGAACCGGTTCTCCTGGTTCCATGTGCTCTCGCCGTGACGGACGATCACCAGCCGGTGGGTGGGCATGGCGATGGCGGTGGCGGGCAGAGCAGAGGGGATGTGGGCAGTGGAGACAGCTCTGAAATGCAGTGGAGCACAGTCTATCGGCCAAGTGTTCCTGGCTTTATGATGCTCTGACTCCACCCCTCCCCCCTTGACTAATTGCCAGCTAGCATTCTGGGCCTGTGGGAGGTAGATGGACAGTGGCAGGTGGTCAGTGGCCTTGCGGGAAGGAGGAGTCCAAGGCTGGCAGAAGGGAGCCAATCTCAAAATAACTCTTGAGAGTCGACCCCAGTGGTGGATCTGTCCAAAATAAGTCCTGGGCTGGGCCCCTTGCCCAGGGACTCCCTTAGCCTGGCCCAGGGTCTGTGGTCCTCTGGGCCTGGGGCGATGTGGCAGGATGACCTGAGTTTGGGTGCAAAGGTGAGAGGGGCCATCTGAGGGAATGAGTGGATCCCGGAGGGCCATCTTGGCTCCTACCCTCAGAGCCCTAAAGTGTTGGGGGAGCGCCAGGAGGCCTGATCAAGGAGTAACTTGGGGGTACTAGATGTCTTGAGCTTTCTAATGCTGAGGCCCCACACTCTGGGCTGATGTACACCTTGATGGCAAGTAGTATGGGCCTTCTGGGGGGTCTGGAAAAACAGAGGTTCCCCCCCAGGGTACCCAGGAAGCTGGGTTGGGGAGGGGGTTCTGGAGGCCAAAGGCAGATATGATATGGGTAAAGGTGACAGTGCTGTTACTATGGTGATACACAAATGCCTTGTCCCAGTTGGAGGGGAGGGGGTGGGGTTGAAGGGTGGTAGGAGTGAGAAGCCCCCTCTCAGTTTGTAGAAATGAGCCTTAGGTCTCAGGGACCTCCCTTGCCTCTGACATCCCAATGTAATAGTTTGAGGAGTTTGTACTTGAAAGCTGAATTTTAAAGCTGAACTTCCACCCCCACAGGCTCCCTCTACATTCCTTCCCCTACTCCAGTCAGTGGCAGTGCCCAGCAATCTCTGTCCCTTATACTAGCCCTGGACCAGTGCGGTGCCATGACTCCTACCCTGAATCACTTGGTGATCTCATCACTCCCATGGATTTAATGACCAACTCCATGCTGATGATTCTCCAGTCTACTAATCCTGCCCCAGTCTCTCTGCTGACTTCCAATCTTTCATCTCCAACTGCCTTCCAGACATCTTGACCTGGATGTCCAGGGTCAGAGGAGATCAGGGGAGGGTTTAGAGGGAAAGCTAATGACTTTTGTACCGCATCTTTTGCACTCTGACCCATCCCGCGTTTAGCCATCAAAAGGGTTGTCCTGAAATGCAGATCTGACCTTGTCACCCTATTACTCAAACTCCAGGGCCTCGTATGACCTTCAAAATCAAACAGAAAGTCCTTTGGTGTTCAAAGCCCTTCCTCCTCCAATCACACTTGTCCTGAAAGCCTAGAGAGAAGGAAGTACCACAGAGGCAGCCAGTATGTGGCAAAACTGGGATTTGAATCCAGGTCTCCCTGACGCTGGGGCCAGGTGACCTCCACAGCTTTCCAATATTCCTTGCACAGAAGAGTTATCAAATCACTCACCATTCTTCCCACCTGGGTTGCAAGCTCCTTGAAGGTACAAATCTTGACCTTCCCATCATGCCTTGGAATGCCCCAAACAGAAGCACCTATCTGGTGCCTGGAGTTGAGATATGAAGACAGGAGGCACATCCCTGCATTTGAGGCAAAGGGGACCCATGCACGTACAGGTTAAGTAAATTTATAAGGTAATTTGAAGGCAAGCAGACAACCAACATGGGCTGTGTTTGTAGTGGTGGCAGGGGGGAGGGTAGGAAGGGAGGGCAGAAATCTGGGAAAGCTTCCTGTAGGAAGAGGCATCTGAAGTGAAGGAAACAACAGATTCTAAGAGGCAAGGAGGAAGTTTGCCCCAGGAGTGGGGTGTAACGATGGGAGATGAAAGGCTAGGTCTAGGGAAGCACTAGCTGGCCAGCAGGCCAGGGTGGAAAAGGCAGGAGCAGCATGGTGCCGAGGGTGGGGGCACTTTCCAGGAAGACCCGGGTTCAAGTCCCACTAAAGATACTTTCAAGCTGTGTGACCCTGGGCAAGTCATTTAACTTCTGTTTGCCTCAGTTTCCTCAAGTGTAAAATGGGGATAATGATAGCACCAGTCTCCCAGGGTTGTGAGAATTATATGAGCCAATATTTGTCTTAGAGCTGCTTAGCACAGAGCCCAACACATGTTGAGTATTCAATGAATGCTTTTTCCTTCATCCATTCAAATATCATTACCCATGGTTGCACGAGAAGTTCTTAGAAGTGCCCCTCCCTCACCCCTGGGACAATGCCCTGTGTATACCAGAAGACTCAGTGAGCCCCTTAACCACATTCTGGACCTTTCCACTGGACAAGTACAGATGCTCATACAGAAAGTCAGTGGTTCCTTGCAAAAACAGACATTCCTTTATTTCTATTTTTTTTTTTTGCATTTACACAGAAACCACTAATGCCCTGAGTATGAAAAAAGGCAAAGAATTCTAGGCCCTCCATTTCTAAAGGGCACTCTAGTCCAGGCATTCCAGGACTCTACTACTCTGGCATTCCATTGTCCTCAAAGCCCCAGTTGGGCAAGACACACAGATCTCTGACACACAAGTTGAGCGATTTTAAAAGACATGAGGACTTTCAGATTCTCCAGATTAATCTTAAAATATCTTTCCCAAGGATCAGGATGCAGAGGGGTTGGACACGAGGAAGCCCAGCTTTCTCCCAGATGAGCTCCTCGGGGCCAGAGATGACTTTCTCGGACTGCTGGGAGGAGAGCAGGATGGAATCACCTGACAATGTGTGGCAGGGTAGGCACCCCCCCTCCCCCCAACACACCCAATCCCTGCAGTCCCCAGGAAGTGTTCTTCACACGTGGGATGAGAGACCAGGGTAGTCAGGCATTCCTCTGTTCTGGTGCAATGTATTCCAGGCCCAGGTGTATGAAGATGTCTTCCTCTGAAGCTGCTGGTAAGGATTTCTTCTGAAATAGGTGAGGGGAAAAAAATGGCCACAGGAACCATCAGGGTCCAACTACCAACTAAGTCCCCCAGGGGATGAAGAGTGGAGCCTTGGAATCGGTGTGTTTTGAGGTGGGAGGGAGCCATCCTCCAAAAGGAAGCATCACTGTGAGGTACCGGCCTCTTTGGAAAGGGACAAAGGCAGCCTCTGTCCTGCCGGACAGCTCTCATGCTTAGGACATCAGGCCTCAACTGACCTTTTTGTGACTTCTACCTATGGCTGCCGGGTATGTCCTCATGGGCTAAACAGAATTTTTCTAATTTTTCCTGTATAGAGCAGTTTTTCAATTACTAGAAGACAGAGAGACAGAGATGTATACACAGATGATAGTGTAGAAAAAGGAAGCTAGACAGATAGATGGATAGTTACATAGGATAGAGAGAGAGATGGATGGAGAAATAGGACAGAGATATAGGGAGAGATGGATAGAAAGGACAGAGGGAGATAGATACATGACAGTTATCTTGCCCTAGCTTTTCCCCTCCCCCCAAGGTCTTCGGCTAAATACCCATAATTCCTTCAGCTGCTTCTCACAGGGCACATCCTTCACCATTCTGGTCCCCCTTATTTGCACTCTCCCAGTCCTTTCTAACCACCACCTCCCACATCCCAGCTGTGATCCATCCCTGCCGTCCTGGAGAACCAGGGTCCAGTCACACTTGTTTTAGTGCAGGGATTTCTCTGGGTTGGAGAGGGTACAGACTGTAACGAGAAAGGCAAGCTGTGGAGGAGGGCTAGCACTGCCCCCCCCCCCCCCACTCCTGAGCAAGAACCCAAAGACCCTGGTGGGTGCCGTGGGGGCTCAGAGGATGAGCAGACAGCAGTTCCTTTTCTACCTCACACCCCTCTGCCTTGGTGCCTACCTTTTCTGGGTCATAGAGGCCATGGCTATTCAGCAGCAGCTGCTTCTCTGCTCGGCTGTATCTTCGAAGCTCCCTCTCAAAGTGCTGTGGAGCAGGGTGAGAAGCATTTATTAAGCACCTATGGTGCTACTAGGGATAGAGAGACAAAAGGTGGTTCCTGCCCTCAAGGAGCTCCCAGTCTGAGGGGGAGACAATGTGCCAATAACTTATGAACAAGCTACACCCCAGGTAAGTAAGGAGGAATCACCAGGGAAGGCACCAGCATAGGAGGGGTTGGAGAAGACTTCCAGTAAAAGATGGGATTTTAGTTGGGACTTAATGGAAGCTGGGGAACTCAGTAGGTAGTGGAGAGGCAGGACAGTGCCCCAGGTATGGGGGAAAGCCAGGCCAAGAGAAGGAGTATCTTATTGGAGGAACAGCCAGGAGGCCAGGGTCACTGGAACACAGAATAAAATTAAAGGAATAAGCATTTATTAAGCACATTTAAATCCAGCCTCAGACACTAGCTGTGTGATCCTGGGCAAATCACCTCATCCAAGTTTCCTTATCTACAAAATGAGCTGGAGAAGGAAATGGCAAACCCACTCCAGTGTCTTTGCCAAAAGATCTTCAAATGGGGTCACAGAGAGTCAAACATTTTTGAAACAACTAAACAAGAGACACGTACTAAATTTCAGGCACTACACTAAATATTTTACACATATTACTTGATCTCAAAACAACCTTGGAAGGGTAGGTGCTATATTATACCCATAATAAGTATAGCTGGGGAAACTGAGGCAGAGTTAAATGATCTGCCCAGGGTCACACAGCTAATAAGTTTTAGAGCCTGAATTTGAACTCAGGTCATCCTGATACCAGGCCCAGTGCGTTATTCACTGAGCCACCCAGCTGCCCGTGATTAAGTGGTGAGGAAATGGTATACAGAGACTGGAAAGGCTAGAGGAGGTCCAATGGTTGAAAGGGCTTTTCGTACCAGAAGATTCTGTATTTGTTCTTGGAGGCCACAGAGAGGACTTTATTGACTAGGGGTGAATGACATGAGCAGGCTGTAGTGGCTGAATGGAGGACAGACTGGAGTCTGGGAGAGGGGAGGCAGGCAGGCTTCCCCGCAGTCAACTGCAACGGTCCAAGTGTAAGGTAATGAGACTCCACACTAGAGTGGTGCCAGTGTCAGAGGAGAAAAGAGGGTGGATTTGAGAGATGCTTCAAGGCCTTGGAAATAGCTTGGACATGGGAGGTGAGAGACAGTGAGGAGGCCAGGATTACACCTAGGCTGTGAGACAAAGGATGGGATTGCCCTCTGTAGTAATAGGGAAATCTGCTGGAGACAGGGTTTGGGAAGAAGTTACTAAGTTCTGCTTTTTTTTTAGAGGGGGAAGGCAAAGCAATTGGGTTAAGTGACTTGCCCAAGGTCACATAGCTAGTCAAGGATCTGAGGCTGAATGCGAACTCAGGTTGTCCTGACTTCAGGGCAGGTGCTCCATTCACTTCACCACCTAGCTGCCCCTGTTTTGGACATTTTGAGGTTAAGATGTCTCCTGGATATCCGGTTTGAGGTGTCTGAGAGGCAGCTAGAGATGTGATAATTGACTGTCAGTCAGGAGAGGGGTTAGGGCTGAATAATAACTGAATCCATGGGAGGTGATGAGATCCCCAAGGAAAGTAATATAGAGGGAGAAGAGAAGAGGGCACAGCACAGGGCCCTGAGGACATCCATGGTTAGAAGGAATCAGCTGGATGAAAATCCAGCAAAGGAGATACAGGAGTGGTCAGAGAGAGAGAGAGAGAGAGAGGTGTCCTGAAAAGAAGAAAGTATCAAGGAGGGCAGTGATCAACTGTGTCAAAGGCTGCAAGGAGAATGAGGATTATTAGAGATGGCTACCAATGACTGGCCAGTCTTGGAGTAGGGAGCCACAACCATTATTAGCCCTAGGGACAGAAGAGGCTACAGAGGCCAACTAGTGCAGACCTCTCATTTTACAGATGAGGAAGCTGAGGTGCAGGAAGTGAAATGACTTTCTCCAAGTCCTTTAGTGTCTCCTTGCAAATATTTCCAACCCCAGGAAACTACCACATTATTACCTGGGAGCCAGTCCAGCCAAGTAGGGCAAAGGCATACTGGCTGATAGGGGTTACCACAAGGTCCACTCTCACTGCTTTCCCATCCCTGGAAGTCTCTCCTGTCTCCAGGTGGAAGAGCATAGGTGACTTTGGGAGCCAGAGAATAGAGAAACATCTCTCATAGGCATCCATGGCAGTATTATGGGGCGCTTTGTGGCCAAAGTCCTTTAAATCTTGGTAATGGTTGCTTTGGGTGTGTTGGTACAGAACAAGCCCCTGGGAGGAGACAGCAACAGAGACTTAGAAATTTAAATAACCTTAGATGTTATCTAGTCCAGCCCCCTCCCATCAGAGATGTCAGAGCCCAGAGAGGAAACTGAAGGGCCCACCAGGACAGGATTAGCACCAAACCCAGGCCTCTGTGATGTACAACCCAGGTGTGTACATGCCAGAGGCTGTTACAGTCCCTCAGGGGTGTGGGGAAGAGGGAAGCCTCCAGGGGTGTTTACACCAGGATGGCTGTCACATCAGTCTGCAGGCCTCAAGTCAGGGTAGGAACTGGTGATAATTCCACTTACTGCTCAACGAAGAACTTTTAACAACAGGGTCTGATCAGTACCTGGCACATGGCAAGTACTTAATCAGTTCCCCTCGAATGACTGATAATAGTCCCAAATTCCAAGACGTCAGGTGAATTACCAAAGTCATACAGCCAGTCTCTGGCAGAGGCAGAATCTGAATCCAGGTCTTTTGAGCCCAGATCTGTGCTCTTTGTATTTAACTATAACTACCTCGCCATCCCACAGCTCCATGTCTCTGGAGAGACCTCTTGGCAGGTGGGTGGGGAGTGTGAGAGACTGACTGCAAGTCCAGAAGATTGCCTAGGATCCCCAATAACACAAGCACACACAATTGTGTGTGGTGGTTACCCCAGGGCTCACTTTCTGTAGGAAAAGTCCAGGAAATCTTGAGTTGGTCAAATGGAGTCAGGGGAGGGTTTCTGGAATGGGGCCCCCAGGGACCCTTCCTCTTACCTGAAGAAGACTGGTTTGGGGGAGGGGTCTCCTCCTTGGATTGGTGGTAGAATAGGAAAAGAACAGGAAGGATGAACTTTGATTATCAGGGTGCCCAGCTCCTCTCACCTGGCTTTCCAGGAGGCCCATCACCTTGGGGATCAGCCCTGCCTCCTGTCCTTCTACAGGGTGGGTGATAAGGAAGTCCACATCATGACCTTGCAGCTTTCCCCTAAAGAGGAGGGTGGAGAGATTCTCCCCTTGTGTCTGACTATTCCCTTCCTCCTCCATATCCCCTATCCTCCTGATTCCAAGATCCCCCCCAGCATGGGACCCCCCAGTTCTACCTTCCTCATCACATAGAAGGAAGCACCACCCCTAATTCTGACTAAGAGAGTAGTGGGAGCAATGGGCACTGCAGTGGTTATGGCAGGTTTCACTTTCCAGAGAAATCTGGGAACTTCTGTGCTGGTCAAAGGAGGCAGGGCAGGGTGCTTAGCCACTTTCTCTTACCTGCGAAAGCCACCAGTCAGGGTCACAGTGGCACCCGGAAGTACTTGATGTACAGCCTCCTCCACGATCTGTTGGATGGCATCTGCCTCTTGGCGCCAGACTGGACTGCTAAGGTCCTTGAAATGACGGATCCCTGCAGATGCCCAAGCCTGGTTCAGCAAGGACGCCCTCAGATCAAATTCTCAGCCCTTTCTGGCAACCCTGGCAGAGGCCACTCACAGCATGTACAATGTCCCAACTCAGGGGCTAGAGAGCCCTCATTTTTACCCAATAAACTATCAACAATAGTATTGGGGCTTAGTGAGCATGTTTAGCTTCGAGCTCAGACTCACTTTGTGGCTCTGCCCAAATTACTGATGCTATGTGCCTGTATTTTCCTATCTTCAAAATGGGCCAAAGGGTCATGGGCTCTCAATGGAGGGAAGTGGGGTGTTTATGTCATCATAACCATTATAACGATGCCTTTCAGCATCATTTATTTGTCTCATTTCCTGTTGACTAACCTTGAAATCAGCCACCAGTCCCCATGGAACAGGGTGGGGTAAGGGTGTGGAGGGGCCACCCAGGTGGCCTTTCTCTTTCCTACTCCTTGCTTAGCCACAAGAAGGCCTCTGAAATAAACACATGCTCCTCACTGCCCACTCATCACCCCTAGGAGCTCTGAGAGAGAGAGAGAGGGCCATGGGCACTCAAGCCATGACAAAGAAAAAGAGTCCTCTTCCTCACGGGAGGGAGAAGACAGGGTTTAGGGGAAGGATGGAGGAGTGAGGTCACAGGGTGGAGGGATGAATGGCCCCAGTGTCCAGAAAGAAGGATCCATCTTCTAGCCACCACCCAATAGGATAGAGGTGCCTCCTCCAGAGTCAGGGCCACTGAGGTCATTGCCCTCATCTTTCTGTAGAGGGAAAAAACCTTCCTGGATGCAGTGGATGAGCCATGGGACTTGGTGTTGGGAAGATCTGGGTTCAGATATTGTCTCTCAGACTTACTCTCTCTGTGACCAGGGGCAAGTCCCTGAACCTCTCTGGGCCTCAGTTTCCTCCTCTGTAAAATGGGAATTCTAGACTCCATGGCCTCTAAGCTCTAAATCTATATTCTATAACATCCAGGCACAGTCACAAAACTACTCACACGCTCTCAGTCACTGAGTCCAGGGCAGCTGAGTGGCACCATAGTGCATCTTCCTGAGTTCAAATCTGCCCTGAGATACTTAGTAGCTCTGTGACCTTAGGCAAATCACTGAACCCTGTTTACCTCAGTTCCCTCATCTGTAAAATGAGCTGGACAAGGAAATGGCAAACTATTCTTCCTTTGCCAAGAAAACCCCAAAGGGTTGGACATGACTGAACTGACTAAACGAGATAATGATGGTGATAGCAAATTATAGAGTATTTTAAGGTTTGCAAAACAAGCTTATTTAATCCTTATAGCAACTATGTGAAGTAGATGGAATTATCTTCTCCATTTTACAGATGAAGAAACTGAGGGTTGAGAGAAGTAGCTTCCATCTGGCCATACCAAGCTCTCCTTTCTTTGTCCCCTTGTGCATCCAACCCATGCTGACACAGAGGAGGAAGCCCCTCATTTTTCTCTGCTGCTGGGTTTTCTGGTTGGTTCCTAAGTTCCCTTTGGTATCCCCAAGTGGATCAGGGTTGCCATGTTTGCAGGGCCTGGGATTTATGCTCTCTTGTCTCCCATTGCTAGAGATGAGCTTAAAAAGGCTTGTGATCTACTGAATCAATGAGAAATGTCAAAGGAAGTTAACTTTGGGATTTCTTATCTCTCTGAAGGCCTTCTAGGAGCACAGATAATTAGGAGTTGACCAAATCTGAGTCCTCCTCCAGCAAAAAGTTAAGGTCCTGAGTCCCTCCCCTTCCCTCTCAGTGACCTTGTCAGATCCCAGGGGTTCAGTGACCTCCACACTGAGGATGCCCCTTCCTCAATATCAAGCCCTAATTTCATTCCCAAGCTTCAGCCCCTACACCAACCAACCCTAAGACACTCCTAGTGGATTTCCCATAGACATCTCACATCCACTATGGCTACAACAGAGCTCACTGTCCTCCCCCAGCAGCTCCAAAGTCTTCACTTATCTTATTTCTGTCAAAGGTACCAGCATCCTTTGGGTCACACAGGCTTCCAGTTTTGGAATCATATGCTTCCTCAGCCCCTGGATCCAGCAGAATGTAGGCACTTTAAAGGCTTAGTTTGTGTTTAATATCTCCAGTACCTGGCACTTAGCAGGCTCATAACGAGTGACAGAATGACCACCTGAGCCAAAAGCTGGAGACATTCCATCCCCCAGCGCCTGGCAGGTGAAGATTCTCAGAGAGAGCCACCAGGATCGAGCTGTCTGAGGAAAACCCTCAGTTTTCCCAACTCTTCAAGAAACTGAAGTAAGAGAGGAGAGCCAGGAAGGAGATAAACATACATTAAGTGCTTATTATGTGCTAAGCACTTTACAGCTGTTATCGCTTTTAATTCTCAAAACAACCCTGGGATAAAGAAGCTGTTATCACATCCATTTTACAGAAGAGGAAACTAAGGCAATGACTTACCCAGCTGCTTGTATGTCACTGTGACTGCATTTGAACTCAGGCCTTCCTGACTCCTGGCTCACTGCACTGCCCAGCTGCCTCTAGGTAGTGACTGGAGCCAGAGGGCTTGAATCTCACCTATCACTATCTAGCTGTGTGTCCTTGGGCATGTTGCTTAAATTTGTCTGGGCCCCAGTTCCCACCTGTGAAATGAGGGGGGCAGGGTGAGGTGTGTTGACTAGATGATCTTTAGGACCCCTGACAACTCTAAAATGTACAATCCCATGATCCTCACCTGCCTCTTGCTGCCGGTTGAGTTTTCTTATTTGTCCTTGGAGATCATCCAGGGTTCGAAGTCCTTTCCGGTACCACCTGTCGGCGGTCTTCACCCCAACTCCAAAGATGTGGGTGAAGAGCTGGGGGGAGGAATACACACAGGACAAAGCAGATCTTAGAAAATAACCATTACAGTCATATTAGGTGTGCATGTTTGTGTAGATGCACACACACACATAGCATAGAAACACACATGTATTACATAAACATTTATATGTGTGTAAATATATACAGTAAATATATATACACATATACACATGTATATGTATATATGTGTGTATAAATCTATCCATACATGTACACACATACACACATACACACATATACATACATGGACTGTCCCCAAATCTTAGCAAACTTCTAAGCATTCATAAGCTTAAATAATATCTAATAATAATAGCTATATAAAATCACTAAGATTTTTGAGACACTTTTTTTTTTCGTATTTTTGCTCATAAGATTTCCAGAACACAGGGGGGTGTTTGTGCATGTGTGTGTGCACGACACACATACATGACAAAGGTACCCAATAAGCCTTTAAGAACAGATAAGGAGGTCTGCTGTTTGGTCAGGGTCACTGGGAGCTCGCTCCCCGACTGGGAATTGTTGGAGATGGAGGAAGGTTGAGTCACCTGATGGTGAAACAAGTCAACCAACCTCTGAGGAGCTTTCTCTGTCTACACAGGGCACAGGGCTAATAAGCACCGGAGGTACAAAAAGGGAGCAAACAGCCCCCACTCAAGGAGCTCACATCCAAACGGGGGAGACAATATGCAAGCAAGCAGCTGAGCGCACATGAGATACAGAGGTGAAAGTGGAAGGTGGTCTCAGAGATGAGCACTAGAATGAGGCAGGCTTTTTGCAGTAAACAAGTGTCAAAGGAAGCAGAATCTGAACCCAGGCCTTCCTTATCTCAATATTTGATTCACTGCCCTATCTCTGTACTATTTAATAAATCAGGGGAATTTATTCAAAAATTATGAAATTACTTTATTAAAAATTATTAAAATTAATTTATTCAAGGAGTTCTAGTTCATAACAACCAGAGAAGAAAGAAAACTAATAGATGACTGGTGAAAGAATGGAAATAAAATCCAGAATAAGGCCAGATGACCAGGAAAAGTGTTCAAAGCAGGATGTAATTCTTTAAGAATAATGGCCAGAGTATGGAAGCTCACTTAGAATGATCGAGAGGCTGGAGAAGAAAGCCCAGGACAGCGCACAGAGGCGGCTTTTAAAAGCAGAAGATCCACGGCAGTTGATCAGTATTTATTTAGCACTTTTTATTTATTATTATAGAATGTCATATAATAATGTTACATATTATAATAACGTTACATATTATAATAACGTTACATATTATAATAACGTTACATATTATAATAACGTTACATATTATAATAACGTTACATATTATAATAACGTTACATATTATAATAACGTTAC
>CM053769.1:119939828-119956708 GCA_028658325.1 Potorous gilbertii
TTTTTTTTTCAATTACCTTGATCTGGTTTCATCCATCTGCTGAGCCACTTTACTAGGGTTTGGCTGTAGTATGTACTATAGGTTCTTGGAGCCACAGGTGAGAATTGGGTGAAGGTGGCATTAAAGGTGAATGAACAGCCTTGAAAAGGGATTAGCAAGTCCTCACACCAGAGGTACTAGTCCTCCTGGAATACCCACATCTCTGTAATACCCAATCCCAGCCTCTGCTTAACCAATTCTTGTAATGGGGAACTCACTACATCTTTTTTGGGGGGGAATTTATTATTTATTCATTTTAACATTCATTTAAAATTTTTTAGAGTTCTAAATTATCTCCCTCCTTCTAGTTCCCCTCCCATTGAAAAGGCAAGCAATCTAATATCCATTACACATGTGAAATCATTCAAAATTTATTTCCATATTAGTCATGTGACAAAAAAGAAGAAAGTTAAAAAAGCATCCAGAAACCATTAGTTCTCTGTCTGGGGGTGGACACCATTTTTTTTTTATCATGAGTCCTTTGGAATCGACTTGAATAGACTGCCATAGTTCACTATGTCTGCTTCACTGTTAGGTGGCCATGGTTTTTAGAAAATTCTTTATAGTGACCAATTATCTACCTCCTAAAACATTCATCCACTGATCCAACTTTTATGAGCAAAAAAAAAAATGGGAGGGTAAAACCAATTGATAGAAGGGATTGATGGGTAGAGAGAAGTTGGCAAAACATGTTGGTACAAGGTATAATATGGCCATGGCTTTGCTGAGATCCCTCACTCTCTTAGGCCTTCTCCTTTGCATATGCTCCAAAAGGCCAAAGTTCCTCCTGAAATGTAATACCCAGTGTTGGACACAGAATTCCTGAAGGGGTCTGACTGTACCTACAAATAGCATCTTGTGTTAAGATGGAAGCCCACTTTCCCTTCTGTGGTTCTTAACTCTCTTCTCCCTCTCTTTGATGCTTGTTACCTGCAGGAATCTGGTCTTTTCTCTTCTCCTTGAAGAAGGGGGCTGAATTTTATCCCAATTGGACTGTCTTTTTAGGAGATACAGGTGTGAAGAGTCTCTTTGCTTTCAGTGTGAATTCAGGGGCTATATTTTTTTGCCTTCTGCTTGGACCACACTGTGTTCAGGGATGGGACTGAGAAGACAGGATACCTGGAAACATTTTCCTGGAGCAAGTTAGCTAGCTACTTTCTAAGGTGATCTTGACTAGCATAGGCTGAAGATAGGGCAAAAGCTATTGGGAGATGACAGGCAGAGAGTTCCATGGAGAGATGGGCACTTTATTTCAGGAACCTGAAGGGAGGGCTAATACCAAACACAGAGGGAGAACATAGGACTGAGAATTTAAGAGACAAGGAGGGTACAGATAGATGGGGTAAGGAGAGGAATCAATTCCTGGAATGAGCATCAGACTAGGGGCATGGACACCCAGGGGTGGGCATGGGGGCCTGCAGGCTGAACCTTCCAGAGGCCAGGGGAGGCAGGGCTCTGCCAGACAGTAGAAGACTTCTCTTTAGCCTGGAAAACAAAGATTCCCATCCTTGTCACATCATCAGATTTGCTCACCTTTCCTTCCACACGCCTTTTTCCACTTCTCTCCACTTTCTCACTTCACCCCCAGGGCTAAACCAGACAAAAAGATCTGAGGGAGGGAGTTTCCCTCCCTTTCTGGGTCCTGTGTTTGGATCTCTCTAGCCAGGGCCCAAGTATCACATGGACAGACTCTAGAGAAGTGGTATCTTGGCCACTCTGGCCTTTGCCCCTGCCAAAGAACCCCCATTCTCATGGTCTCTGGATATCTCTGGCCCATCCTGGGCTTCAGATTTTCTTTCTCATCCCCTGGAGATAAGAGATAGATAAGGAGCACAAGGTGAGGTCAACTATATGGGAGAGATCCCTGAGCTGGAGAGTAGGGAATCCTTCCAGCACTGAACATAGAGCCATTTATATAAACAGCATCCCCTCACCCCTCCTGAGGCCAGCAAGGGAAAAAACCGTTGCAGTGGCTAAAGTTTGTCTTTCCCTCTTTCCTTGCTTGTCTCCTTGCCCTCTGAGTTCAATGACCTTATGCAGCCTTTGATTGCCTAAAAACTACTGATTCCCTTGTGAAGCACCCCATGATCCCCACATAGCACCCTGATTTCCACCTTCAAGCCCCAGCTCCTCAGTGGATCTCTGTGCATGGGTCAGAGACTTCCCTGAGCCCCTGAGAAGCCTTACCCCAAAGGATGCATTTTCCAATACACTGAAGATTGGAGTGAAAGTTGTTGCTGTTGCCTCTACAGCCTCCATAGATGAAGATTTCACAATTTCTGGACGTTGTGTTAAAGAACCAGCGTAGGAAGTAGCCCCGACAGAAGCCTTGATCCTCCTCGGCCTTGCATATACCTGAAGGGAGAGCAGGGGACTTAGGGGGGTCATGGAGATGAGGCATCCATAGGTGACATTTCCTGTGTCTTAGAGTCATAAGAGATCATCTAACTTAATCCATTCGTTGTAAAGATGAAAGAATAGAGATTCAGAAATAAGAAGAGATTTCAAGACCACCTCAGGACCAAGTCACAGGGCCAGGATTGGAACCCAGGTCCTTTGATGGCCCAATCCAGAGTGTCTCAAGTGTTCCATTGCAGGGTTTGCTTAGACCCAACCTGGTTACCCCAGATACCTGAGAACGGTGCCCTGCCTCTGCCCTATGGAATACCTACTCATGGGGTGGTATGCAATTCCCATAAGACATTGATCCCCGATGGCTGGTTGCCAATCTCCACTAAGGTAGCAGCTGATAAGGGTCTCCTCTTAGGAGGATATATTTTTGGTGGGGAACTCTGGGAAATGGAAATTTTGTAGATGCAGAGATTGTAACAAAGAGATGTGGAGAATAAGCAGGAAAAAGGAATGTCAGAGCAGGAAGGAATCTTAGAAGTCAAGCTGTCCAGGTCATTGGTTTTACAGATTAGGACAACCAAGGCCCAGAGAGGCTAAGTGACTTATGTGGTCAGGGTAACATAGTCATTTAGTGCCAGAGCTGGAACTTAAATCCTGTTCCTTGACTTTTTCTAGTCCAAGTCTCTTTCCCTGCCACCCTGCCATCCAAAGGGCATATTTCAAGGGCATGACAAAGCACTGGGGGAGATTACTTGGGTATAGGGCTCAGCGTCCCTTACATCAGAAGCATCAAACTCATGGCCGATTGAGGCCTGCACTCCCAAGTGCATCTAAAAACCAGATTAAATAAACAAAATAAATAAGTAAATAAATATATTTATAATATAGAAATAATATATAAGTAGATTCATATGTCACATATAGATATATCAAGTAAATTAAAATATAATACTGTATAGATAATGTTAATTTATAATTTTCCAAATCAATATGGGGCTTATAGGGATCCTTAAATTTGACAAGTAACATCCAAAATTGCAACTTACTTAAATGACAATAACAATGATTTCTGATATTTATATAATACTTCAAGGTTTGCAAAGCACTTTACATATATACCTCAATTGACCCTCAGAATAGTACTGAGGGTGAGATTAGAGGAATTATTGTATCTGTGGGTATTAAATCCTTTTCAAAGGAAAGGAAACTGAGGCTTGGGTTACAGAACTTAACCTGTGATCTAATAGCTTGCAAATCTCAGAAGTGGAATTTAAATTAAGGTGTTTTTTGATTGTAAGTCCATCCTTCTGCATCTCTTAGTAAGACTCCTTGATTTTTTTGGACAGGATGGGTTTGAAGGAATGGAATGTGGAAAGAAGGATGTAGGGGAGGGATATTAGGAGAAATCCTTGCTTTTTACAGTCAGGGAAAGTCAGAGCTGAAAGGGTTTTTGGAGATCATTTGGTCCAACCCATTCATTGTACGTAGGAGGAAACTGATGGACAGAGGGAAGTGATATGCCTGCCAAAGATATACAGGAGTCATGAACTGGGTTTTGAGGTCAGGTGCCTGAATCTTTTTCTATGGGACCACAAACTCATCAGGAAGTAGATGAGCTTTGAATCTTTTTTTTCTTTTTTTTTGTCTTCTCAGAGATAGGTGATACCATTTCCAGGGTCCTAGAAATTGTAGTTATCTGTGCATGCTATATGCATCATATAGTGGTTCCTTAGTGTGTGTTTGAGCTAATGGGACAATTGACCATGTGAATCAGGCTACTTATTATTCATGAGGCCTTAGGTATAGCTCTGCTCCTTAAGATCAAATTTTGGTGGGGATGGTTCAATATGGACATGCTATAGCCTCAGTGGAGTGGGGAGTGGCAAAGGTCAATGATGAGAGAGAGGTTTCTGTGAGGGGAGGCACCAAGAGGCTAAAAGGAAGATATCTAGGATCCATGTGTCTCCCTTGTCCTGGGGTCTTGCTCCTCCCTGAACCCCAAGACTATCCCTTTAGAACTACTTGTGATTTCAGCACTAAACAGAGGCCAAAAGACCAGTCATCCTACTTCTTCCAAGAAGCCAAACCAGAGCTGTTTAGGAAGGCAGCTTGGAGATGGCCCCAGTTCAGCTTTCCTGGGCTGAAAAAATGACTCTGTGATTTTTTTCTTAGCTTTCTCAATCAGAATTTGGCATAGCTCATTTTTTTAAGTTGCAGAGGAGGCATATTGGGTGAACAGGGCAAGAATATTGACTCTCATTTCCCCCTCATGACTCTAATTTCATCTAAAGGACTTAGAGGTGGGAAAGGATTAGTTTTGGAGATTCAGGTAAAGGTGCGATCTCTTCCCTTCTCTCGTTCCTCACTCACTTTACTTCCCCCAGCAAAGGTTTTAAGGTCCAGTCTCTTAGGATGGGGCTGTTTGGTTTGCTCCATCCTAGGACAGAGTAGGAATGAACAGTTTGATGAGGTGATGGAATCCCACCTGGAGAGGCAGACCATCCTGGGAGTCCAGCCTCCAGAATCACTCAGATCCCTCCTTGTGTCTGATCTCCTCAGGCATATTTTTCAGCTCTATACAGAAGGAGAAGACCAGCACCAGGAGGGTGAGAGGTGCCCAGGGTCTCATGGTGTCCCTCTGTGGAAAAGTGTAGCCAGGACAGGGAACTTATACCTTCTCCTGAGGCCCATGAAAATAAGTCTGAGAGCAGGGGAGGATCTTGGAAGAACAAAGGTAGGGCATGGGATGTTGACTCATAGCCAACCTGCAATGGTCTAGCTCCCTGATGCTGTCCTAGGATCACAACCCCCAGGGAGCACATGAACAAACACTGAGTTCTCTGGAACAGGTTGTGCTGCCATAAGAGGACATGCTCTTGCTTTAACCCCTTTGGAGCTTAATCTGATCTAGCATCCGAACCTTGGTTGCCACAAGAATCTGACACTCCCACTTTAATATACTAACCTTAAACATACCAGTTCAATAAATATCCATTGGATTAATAAATAAGCAATGGCAGTATGTCTTCATCTCCATTACCTTCAGAATGAATGAAAAGAAAGGAAAAAGCATTTATAAAGCGGTTACTGTTTGCCAGGTACTGGGCCACATGCTGTGGAAACAAATAGAAGTGAGCAAGACCATCTTTAACCTTAAAGAGAATATAAGCATTCTTATAGGGAAAGACAACACAGAGTTGACTGATTGCCAAGGATTGAAGCCACTGGGCAAATGACTGACTTGCTTTTCATAAAGGATTGTCATGATTTGACTGCCGGTCTCTGAGTCGGAGTCAGAAAGGGGAACAGAAGGGGAGAGAGGAAGGTAAATATCCATGCACGGCAAGGAGATGACTGGGGATGGGCAACATGGTAATAATCATCTCTAACAGATCAAGGCCTGGAGTCATGGGGGAGGGAACAAAGTAATTATTAGAAGTTTATCTTGAGTTTCATCCCACCCAACCCTATCCAATCCCTTTCCATCCTGTCCAGTCCTGTCCCATCCCATCCCATCCCACTCCATCCCATCCCACACTACCCCATCTTACCCCATCCCATCCCATCCCACTCCATCCCACTCCATCCCATCCCACTCCATCCCACTCCATCCCATCCCACTCCATCCCATCCCATCCCACTCCATCCCATCCCACTCCATCCCATCCCATCCCACTCCATTCCATCCTATCCCACTTCATCCTGTCCTATCCCATCCCATCTCATTCCACCCCATCTCACCCCATTCCATCCCTTTCTTCCCATCCCATCACCTTCCATTTTGTTCAGTTCTATTCCACTCTATTGTTATTATTCAGGGAATAATACATGCAGGTTGATACTAAAAAGGGGACAGATGCAACTCAGCCTGAGGGAGGGGCAGATAAAGCTGTTGACTTTTCCAAAATGACTATAACTTTAAGAAAAACTGAGCTGGGACCACAGGAAAAATCAGAACGGGGAACATGGATTCCATTTATTCAACAAATATTTATTGGACTCCTACTGATCATAGAAGTAGTCTCCATTTTAAAATAGATTTTAAAAATCACTATTACTTCCAAATATTTCCCTCTCATAGATTTCTTTCTTGTGTCCTTATCTTCTACCATGGAAATACCTGGCTTCCCTGAGTTCCCTTGCCCTATGGGGAGGAATAGCCTATTGTGGCTATGAAGTCAATCAAAGGACTCTACTTCCTCTTACATGGTATAGGAACTCAAGGATACCAAGTGCCTCCATAGTAGGAAATCTAGTCATGAACAGGCAAATTTCCTTACATTTATGAGAAATGAAATTAAGCAAAACAAATGTTGTCGTCAATGTGTGTTGACACATTGACAGCACATACCTGATTTGGTGAATGTGGTCCCCTATTTCTCTCCTGAGGTGGGGGAAGAGTGTTTTGGCATCAGTTCTCTCGAATTAAGATTTGTCATCACCTTGATCTGAGTTTTGTTGTCGTTAAATGACAATCTCCTTTCTTTTGTTGGCTCCATTGTGTATTGTCCTGCTTCTGCATCAGTTCATACAAATCACCTCAAATTTCTCTAAATTCCTTATCTATCATTTCTTGCATTTATATTTGTTCACCCATCCCCAACCTGATAGACATTCTTGCTTTGCTTTGACTTCTTTGCAGATTTTATAAAATAGATCAAGAACCATGGAGAAGCTGAGCAGAACCAGGAGAACATTGTACATGGTAACATTGTGTGATTAGCCATGATAGCCTTGGTTCTTCTCAGAAATGAAATGACCTAAGACAATTCCAAAGGATTCATAATGGAAAATACTATCCACATCTAGAGAAAGAACTATGGAGTCTGAATGTAGATCAATGCAGAATATTTTCACTTTTTCTTTTGTTTATTTTTTCTTTCTCTTGGTTTTTCCCTTTTGTTCTGATTCTTCTTTCACAACACAACTAATGTGGAAATACATTTAATATGATGGTATGTGTATAGTTTATATCAGATTGCTTGCTGTCCTGGGGAGGGAGGGAGAAAAAAGTTTGATCTGTGATGGATGGACAGCTTGTCCCAGGAGACTTTTTGTCTCCTTTCATCTTGGGCTCTCACCCTCAGGCACCAGCAGGGCATCAGGTACTTTGCCAAGAAGGCAGGACATCAAGGGGTTGGCTGTGAGGCAAGATGCCTTCCCCTACCTTTACTCTTCTTTCTTCTATCCTAAGCAGACCCCCATGGGCTGAGGGTATAAGTATCTACTCCAGGCTGGACCTTTCTCTAGAGTGTCATCATGAGATTCTGGGCATTCCCCCATCTTCTTGGTGTTCCTCATCCTTTTCTCAGAGATGAAGAGGTCTGCATCAGAGAAAGGTGGGTGTAGGGAATGTATGTTTTAGGAAGAGGTTGGGCACCAAGTCGGGAGGGAATGGTTGGATGAATGGTTGGGCTCCTTGGAGGGCCAAGAGTCTCCATCTTTCAAGATGAAGAGTCCATCTCTCCCAGAAAATTCTCCTTCCTGCCCTGTGATGCTATCGAACTGATCAGACAATTCCTGTTAGACTTTAGATTCTCTGGGGCAGAGGGTGGTCATGACAAGGGAAGAAAGTGGTTCTATCACTTTTGCTGTATGTATCTTAGCCAGTATCACCCAACCTCAGAAGAACCCTTCTTACACCGAAGCCCCTTAGATCCAGCTGTTAGTTAATGGATTGCCTGTATTCCCGGATGGAGTTTCTGATCTATTATAGTCAAATATGCCCACTGGGCCCATCACAGTATGGGATGACAAGTAAAATCTTCTTGTGGAATAGAATAAAAGGAATGGAATGAACTGGAATAAAATCAATTCTATGTAGTGGAATATTGGTTAGTCTTGCTTGACTTTTTGTGACACCATACATCATATTGTCCAGGGGGTTTTCTTGGCAAAGATATAGGAGCGGATTGTCATTTCCTTTCCATCCTTGCCACCCTTCTCTGCATGTAGATTTTTCATCATCTTTCCTAAATGTGCTTCCTAGTGTAGCACCAATGCAACACCCACAGCAGCCACGATGGATATGCATGTGTATTTCCAGGGTAAATTTGCAAAATATAAACTCTCTTCCTCAAAGCCAAAACCAAAATATTTATCAGATACCAGAAACACAATTCCACCTTGGTAACAATGAAGTTTGTATACATTATCAATAAAGGAAGCACCACCATCCACAAGTCTTAGGCCTTCCCACAAACGAGCTCCTTTAGGCAAAATCATTCCCTCTGTCACTCATGCTAGCTGCTCTGCTCTGCCTGCTCTCTCCTAGCTCCCTCCATCTCCTCTCTCTTCTTACTCCACCCTTTCAGCAAGCTCCTCCCACTATTGACTCCATGTAACTCAAGCTGTGGGCTGGGCCAAAGCTCAAAGCAGATCACATGGGCTAATTAAGGGGCAGGGAAGAGCTTCAAATTCCCTTAACATTATACCTAGAATCAAACAAAATACTCCAGATGTGGTCTTTCAGAGGATCGAATATAGTAGATCTTCTATTTCCCTTTTTCTGAAGTCAACAGACCCTCAAGATTATGATATCTTTTTTTTTATAACTACTTTTCCCCATTAATTCATAATTAATGCTGCAGTCCATTAAAACCCTCAGATCTTTTCAATAGAAGCAGTGGCCTGTCCACATTTCCCTCATCCTGTATTTGTCCATGTTAATCTTCACATTTCTTATTAAATTCCATCTGATTAGATTTAATCCTTCCTGCTAGTCTGTAGAGATCTTGTAGCTTCTGGACATCATTCAGTTTGTTGATTGTGTCTCTTAGATTCTCATCATCAGAAAATTTGGTAAGCATACCATTTATATTGTCATCCATGTCACTGATAAGAATTTTGGACCAGGGACAAAGGACAGATTCCCTGGGATATTCCACTACAGACTTTCAAAGATCATTGAGAAGGGCTCAGGGCAGTGAGAGCCTGTTGATGATGGCCCATACTCTGGACTGACCAATACAGGCAAAGGATATGGCTAACTTAGTCTATACATTGGGCAGCTAAGTGGCACAGTGTATAGAGCACTAGGCTTGGAATTGAAAAGACTCATCTTCATGAGTTCAAATCTGGCTCCTGACCTTAGTTGTATGACCCTGGGCAAGTTACTTAATCCTGTTTGCCTCAGTTTTCTTAGCTATTAAATGAGTTGGAGAAGGACATGGGAAATTACTCTAGTATCTTTGTCAAGAAAACCCCAAATGAGGTCATGAGGACTTGGATACAACCAAAATAACACAATAGAATCTCTCCCGCTCTCTCTTTTTCTCTCTCTCCCCCCATCTCTCTGTTTCTCTCTCTTTCTCTCTCTGTGTGTGTCTCTCTCTCCCTTGCTCTCTCTTTCTATCTCTCTCCCTCTCTCTCTGTCTCTTTCTCCCTCTCTCTCTGTCTCTTTCTCCCTCTCTCTTTCTCTCTCCCTTTCTCTTTCTCTCTCTCTGTGTCTCTCTCTTTCTGTGTCTCTCCCTTGCTCTCTCTTTCTCTCTCTGTCTCTCCCTCTCTCTCTGTCTCTCTATCTCTCTCTCCTCTCTGTCTCTCTCTGTTCCTCTCTTTGTCTCTCTCTTCCTCTCTCTCCTTCTCTCTGTCTCTCTCTCTGTCTCTCTCTCTCCTTCTCTCTATCTCTCTCCCCCTCTTCTCTCTCTTTCTATACATACATACATACATATATATATGTATATATATATAGTTGTCAAATACAGGGTAAATATGCTTGTCAGAATTTCTTTTTCTAATTCAGTTGAGTGCCCAAATCTTCCTTTTTCTCCATGGAGCTGACCATCCAGTGGGAGCGAATGTATCCATCACCAAGAAGAGAATTCACCAAGTTATAGAAGGTAAGAAGCTGCCTTGGTAGAAGCTTGCTCTTGGGTTATGGACATACTACTATTAATGTTGTTAGCACAGAACTTATCCTTAAACAGGAAATAAAGACACCTTTCTTCTCTATGTGACAGGGGTTAATGGTCAGCAACATCTAATTTTCCTGTGGCTTGTAACCTTATCTCCTCAGCAACCTAAGGACATCCTCCTTGTTATTCTCTCTAAATCAAGGGACAAGGCCTTTTCATAGTCTTAGAAGTGACTTACAATATTTCACTCATTTACTCAGCTCATTAGGATTCTATGATCCTCAGCAATGCAGGACCCAGATCTCTACTCTTAGATGGAAATAGTGCATAGTAGCTTAGTTGGAGGTCACAACATTCTAAGAAAAATCTAACAAGTCTGTCATCAAAGTGACCACTATGGCCTCAACTATGCCCTGGAAGATCTGTTTACTCAGGATTGCAAATAGTCTTGGCGTCTAAGTCCAGAGATCCTCCCTTCCACCACTCCCAATTCTGTTTCTTGGGGAAGGTTGATTCCTTCCCCAGTCATCATCCTTTCTGGGTCTTGCTAATCAAAAGCTTTATCTCCCAGCATAGTCAGGGATGATGTCAAGCCCTTCTCCAATTACCCAAACTTAGTTAAACTTGACCTGTTTTTGGTTGGACCAAAACATCCAATGGAAAATAAAATTTGAAATTAGTTGTTATCTCCTGGCAAACTTAGGGGCAATCTTCCCTGCTTGGGACAGATTTGAGTTTGTATCTCCCAATATGATGGCTTCCAGAAAGAATGCTGTACTTATTCATTGGAAACATAGCAATGTGCAGTACTTCCTCCAGCATCTTTATTCCTTCATTCTAGGGACTATCATTCAATAGTTTTGGGACAGTGTCCTCCAAACTCTATCCTATGGTCCAAGATTCAGGCCACACATCAGAACCACTCACTTGAAGAAGTGGCTCTCAAAGGTTTCAGTTGTCTGAGGTGTGTAGCACCTCAAGAAAACAGACAGGCAGGTACAAATTCAAACAGGAAAAGGACAGGTAGCAGAGTTTTCTACCCCTGTGTCACCATCACTTTAGGCTGAGGGATGCTTGTTATGGTAATAGTAAGATCCACCAAAAAACATTTGCAGCTCTTTCATGGAAGGAAAGGAGGAAGAGAGATGGGGGAGGTGATCCACTCTTCTGTCTCTCATAGGCATAATTGGACAGAACTTCCTCAGTTGCTTTTGGTTCTAGGTAAATGACATAAATACTTCTTGGAACAGCCAACTGATAAAAACGACACGTATTCAAAAGCTATCATAATAGGGTCTATCAACAAGCCTGTAAAATATGTACAATGGGGTACAAAGCTAGCCATTACCTTGATAAAGCCAGTCTTTCAACCTTCCCAGCAGTCTACATTCACCTGGCTGGTTATAACGTTTAGGGACGGCTGGGTGGCCCAGTGAGTAGAGGATGAGACTTGTTTGTGTCCTGTCATGGACACTTGTTACCTGTGTGATCCTGGGCAAATCACGTAAGCACTCTCTGCCTCAGTTTCTCCAACTGTGAAATGGGGACCATAATAGTACTTACCTCCTGGGATAGTTGTGAGTCTCACACCTTAAAGTACTACATAAATACTAGTCATGATTCTTATTAACATCATCTGGACGTATAAGGAAGGATAGGAAGGTCTTGCTTTCCACCTAAATGATGGATTACTTGAATTGTGTGGATTTATGTGGATTCAAGCTCAGATCAAATACAAGCTTCAGTCTTAGAAGGTTCTGTGTCAACTAGAAGGTGCCCCTGCCTATAATTTTAAGCAGTACTCAGTTGGTGATCATGTTAACAGCGATACCAGCCACTTCCTAGTTTAGGGGTTGATTATATGTGACAGTAATTTGAAATATCCGTATTTAATAACCATTAGGCTCGTAAAGGTCTTCAAAAACTTTGAGTTCTTTTTTTTGTCTTTCTAGTGTAATGAGCATGATGGAAAGATAGACTTTCTCATGGAGCAGCACGTGAAGAACACAGGATCTGAGTACTGACCACATTCACTTATAGGTCACCTAATCTCAGCTTGTCATTTGTTTTGTTGCTAGGGGCAAGGTTACCCAGGGAGGAGAAGTCTGTGAGGCCAGATTTAATAAGATAGTAGAGGCATGATTAGGAGCTCATTTTACCCTGGTGGGTGGGGGGTATCATTGAGATTCCATTTCCAAAGGGCTGGCCTTAACCTTCATTGAACCATGAATGGATTTTTTGATCAATCACTCGTGATTAGTGGTTGGGTATATTTGCACTGGGGGAGGCATGGCTTGTCCCCAATGGAGTATGGTCCATCCTCTAACCCCCGATACTATCAACAGTCATCCATGAGTATCAACTACGAACCCCCTCCACGAAGGTGGAGGTAGGGGAAAGACATGGCAGAGGACTGTCTCATCTAGTATATGTCACTAGACCATGCAATATACCTGAGGCCAGTAACTATATTGTTCAATCAATATAGTTGGGGTAACTGGTAACAAGCACCACTCTCATAAATTTCCACATTTGGGTCAAAGCTCTGCTTGCCCTCTCCTAGTTCTAGTTCTGTGGAGAGACCTAGCTCTCCTCAGGACCAAGGTCAACCTCACATATTTCTGATGCTTCCTTTTGTCACAGTTTTCTGGGATCCAGATTCTCTGGACTTCACAAGTTCTCCTTTGAAAATGAAAATATTGCAGAAATGGTCAGACTTATCATCCATTCTCCCCTGGAGTTCTGATGGGGGAATGAGGAAGAATGGGCATAATCTGGGAGTCTGGGGCACTGTTCTTGAATGTCAACTGGGGAGGAGATTCCAAAGTGGAACTTTGGGGTTGTCAGGAAATACTAAGGGTGATAGAGGGGAACTGTTTGGAAGAGGGATGGTACGAAGGGTCTGAGGTATGAGGGAGTTTTGAGGCTAGTGTGTGCCCAGGGTTAACCCACAACACTGGAGACAAGATCCCTTATGTCTGTGTGGGATTTTTCCTGGGAGATCCACATTCTTCTAGGTTGAGAAAGCCTATAGAGGTGATTGGTGGTTCCAGGATGAGGAAGTCCCAGGTGCTGAAGGAACTTCCAGGATGATATAACAACAGAAACTTGGAAACATGGTTTCCAAGTCCAGAGATCAAGAACAAGGCAGTCTAGTATCTTTGCCAAGAAAACCCTAAATGGGATCATGGAGAATCAGGTACAACCGAACTATCAGTAACAACATAAGAGGTCAGCTAGTCTATCTCCCACCCCTGCTCCCCTATCCTCCATCCACTTGCATCTGTAGCTACTGGGGTTTGATTGTGGGGACTTTTAATGGTAATATGCCTAGCTGAGCTGACTTGTGAACTTCTGAAATTATTTCAGGTCATAGTTGTTTGTATCTTGTCCCTCCCATTAGACGGTGATCTTCTTGAAGTCAGGGACTGTCTTTTTGTCTTTCTTTCATCCCCAGTGTTTGAGACAATGCCAAGCACATAGTAGGGGCTTAATCATTGCTTTTTGATTGGCTGACTGATTATTAAGCATCCCAACTCTCTCCTGGTCTCCTTTTCCTCTCCTCAGTGATCTGGTGAGAGGAGATGAAAGCATTCATTCTGATTTTCTCTTTTCTCCTAACACTGAAGCATGGTAGTTAGCTCTCTCTTAGCTCTCTCTTTGGCTCCTAATCTTTCCATCAGCACATTTTCAGGATATCAGAAAATATCTCATGAGACCTGCTGTCAAGTTACAGGGTGGTGGTACAGGTTAGCAGTTTAATCCAGAATAAGGAGATACCTTGCCTCTCATTACCTTCCCTCCCTATGTATTCGCTCTGAGTTTCTTTCCTTTAAACCCTTCTGGATACATCAACCATCTATTGAACTTGGAGACCAGGTTCTTTCAAGGCTCAAGGAAATGAATCATTTAACACCTACCTTGAGGGCTGAATTGTTTAAAGGGAATAGGATGCATAGGATGAACACCTTCAGCTATGAGGTGGCTACCCTTGGGTCCCAGGATGTTTGGACTGTGGAGAACACAGCAGGTTTGCCCAGTGAGAGAGTCTCACATGTGTTTGATCCAAAGGCCAGAAATGAATAGCCTTCACCTACCTCCATTGTTTGCCAATACTCTAGTCTCAGTAATGGAAGAATATTTATAAGGATAGTGTCAGAAGTGATTAGTCAACCTTCAATGACCACCATTCTGAGTCTGGCATGTCTTATATTCCTTAGACTAAATAGGAGATGAGGGGATCTTGTTTCCTAGTTCTAGCCATACGTAGGAACCCCAAACCCTTGGATTGTCTCAACAAAAGCACAAATTGAAATCAGATAAAGATCCCCAGGAGATAGAGAAAGCATGTCCTCTGCCACACAGCCTGTTCTAGAGAACTCACTGTGCTTTCCCAAGTATGCCCCTGGGAGGGAGGGGTCTTGTTACAAAGAAAGCAGTGAAGGGCAAGGCCCCTGCCAAGAAGGGAAAATTGCTGAGGGGACTGGTGGAGAGGCAAAGTCCCATCCCCTATCTTTATTCTTCAGAGTCAGCCTCACCCTCATTGGACTGAGGGCATCGATGTGTGCTCCAGGCTGGCCTCTCCCAATGAGCTGCATCATGAAGAACTGGGCCACCTTCACCATCTTGGTGCTACTCATTCTCTGCTTAGAGCAGAAGACTGATGCAGTCAATAGAGGTATGTATGGAGGACTGGAGTCCAAGGAGAGGGCTTGGTTTCACCTAAAAGCTGGGATCCCAGGAAGATTTATCTTTCTAGATGGGGAATTCTCCTTCCCATCTGACCTTAGTTCTTACCTGACCCAATGATATGGATGTGGACTGGGGGAAAAGGGTAAGGAATTTTAGGGGTAACGATCTCTAGATATTCTCTAATCTTCTAAGAGTAGGACCAGAGTGCCCCTCCTCAATCGTATATCACTATTGTTGATCTCTTTCTCATTATTTCTTTAAGTTTATTTTCTTCGGAAGGAGCAGAAACCATTATAATAGGATACTTTACCAGGAAAACAACCTTCAACATGCATGTGAACAGGATGAACTAAATAACTAACTCCCCTCCAAAAGAGGGGGGCTCAAAGAATCTATTGGGAAGCAAAAGCTAACAAAACATTGTTGATGAGAGACACAGAAAACGTAAAGATTGGAGAACAGTTCAAATGAAGGCTTGGGGCAGAATTATCTATATACTATAGGGGAATTCAGAAAGGAGGGAGAGTGACTTGGAAGTCAACAGATGGCAGCAGGAAGGAACTGGAAAGGAGGTTTCTGAATGATGGTGATAGGTTACATACTTATTTTTCCTCTTGTACAGTGTCTGAGGGGTGGGGGCAATGAGAGGAGAAGATGGTCAGGGATTCAGTGTCTTCTGGAGGGAGATGGTTTTCCATTGGCATAAGAAGATGTCTAGGATAGAGGGGAGTTTCCAGAGATCATAATGGAAAAAGAGAGTAGAGGGGGATAGAGACTGAGGAGGGGGAGGGGTGATGGGTAGAGATGAGAAAGTAAGGAGTAGAAGAGAAGGAAGGGGATCTTCTTCTCAGGTTTCTCTATTCTCTCTGTGTCACATACTCTTCATCCTTCTTACTCGGTGGAATCAGAATGCTCAGTGTCTTTTATGGACAGTTCTTGTGTCCTGCTATCAGACTTCCATTCTTAAAGGGGGTGCACTATCCTGAGCCTTTCCTCTTTTTTTGAGGGATTCCATGTTTTGTTTCCCTGATTCTGGCAATATAGAAATTCTTACCAAGCCCAAATACAAACAGTAATTGCCCTTAGGTCTTCTCTGCCAGAAATCCAAAGATCAGCAAGACTCTATATAAAGGAATTATATCTAAAGTTTACTTCTCCCTTTTCTGAGATAGACCACCACTCTATCTCACCTTGTTCCTGCTTAATGGACTCTCTGTCCCAATAGGGAAGGGGCTTCATTTTGTATCAGTACCCTGAGAGCTGTAGGGTCTCCATATTGGACCTTAATTAGGCCTAGAGTTCCGGGTTTCCCCAAAGCTTTGTGCCTGGTATAGAAGACACAAGTTGCCAGCTGGTGTGCCTTGTTGGATGTTTTGATTCATCTCCATTCCAAAAGAACCCCAGCGAGGCACTTATCACACAGGTACCATAGCTACAACATCTGGGATGCTGAGAAGGAAACAGGCCACATCTGGGAAAACCCGATCTGGAGTCTGACCTGACCACCAGCTCCACCCTTCTGCTCCTCATTTTGCTCAGCAAACCTGACTCCAGTTTTGATCTGTCACCTCTAGGAGGTCACTGTCCTTTTCTGAACCTCATTCCAACAGCTAGTGGGCTTTGGTAAATATTCAGTCTGTGATCACTTGTCATTTCCACCTCTGGTGTTTCTCTTTAGAGTTCTGCAAGGAGGCTGAAGAGCAGGGCTCCTGCCGAGCTCTCGTCCCTAGGTGGTTTTATGACTTTAAGACCAAAGTATGTAGGATGTTTATCTACGGAGGCTGTGGAGGTAACAGCAACAACTTTGAAAGCAAAATTGATTGTCTGCAAACCTGCGATAGAAAAAGTAAGCCTGAGATGCCTCTTGATGTCTGCACCCAGGGGCTAGGTCACCCCCCTGCCCCCGCACGACCCCCTCCATCTAGTTAGTGGCAGCCTGAGATA
>CM053769.1:119957208-119983828 GCA_028658325.1 Potorous gilbertii
GGACTTGCTTCTTCTATATATCAACATGCATGACTCATTCTTTCTGACATCCATGAGATATTTCCTGTGAGCTATCTGTTGTTTTCATTAAATGGTCAAGGTCCCATACTCCTTTGGGGGTGATTAAGGAACTTAATCATGCCTTGTTTTGAGATTGTAGCAAAACTTCTTAAAGCCTTCTTTCTACCATTCCATCATATACTGAGTCAGCTGTGACTCCATTAGCTGAGGTGGGGAGGACTCCTTCCTTGCACTTAAAACCCAAGACAATAGCCCATCACCATCATCATGATCTTTCCGAATGATAAAACTTTCTTTTGGGAGCTGCTGAGCAGAGATTTCATTTTCATATCAGGTCATCCACAGACTGAGTGATTGTATGTGACGGCCAGCCAGGAGAACTGGAATTCACCTGGAAGTCATGCTGTTCTCTTTTGAGAAGCTATTATCACTCACTTGTTAGGTGGTGATAGTAGTGGGAATAGTAGTAAATAGTAGTGGTGGAGGTGGTAGTGTGGTAGTAGTGGTAGTACTAGTACTACTAGTAGGAGAAGGTCATAATACATGATTTAGTCAATAGGTTGCTTTGTCTCTTCCCTGCTTTGGGCAGAAAGTAGTAGCTAGATGATGCTGTGGATAGAGTACCAAGCCTGACATCAGGAAGACTCATCTTCCTGAGTTCAAATCTTGTCTCAGACATTTAGTAGCAGTGTGACCCTGGGCAAGTCACTTATAACAAATGAATTTTGGGCAGAAGGAATGGAGATAGATTTTTAGTCAGCCAATAGTCAGTGATCAGACATCTGAAAGTCTCTCATAGGGAAGGGGACTGTATTAGACATATTCTACTTGGCTCAAGAAGGAAGAACTGGGCCAGTGGGTAGAAGTTGTAGAATAGCAAATTTCAGCTTTGTATAAGGAAGAGCCTCGACATGAGGGCTATCCAAAATATGGCATGGGTTGCCTCAGGTCTCAGTGAGATCCCTATCGCCAGAGGTCTTCAAAGAGGGTCAGGAGAATTACTGATTGGAGATACTTTAGTGAGGAGTCTCAGGCAGTGATGAGTTCACTTAGATGACCTCCATAAATAATTATAAAATATAATCATATAAATATAGTTATATAATGACATAATCATTTACAATATAATTACATAATGAGGATATAAAATTATAATTATTATGAGAAATTACAATCACACAAATAATTAGTAGGAGAGTTAGAATTGGAACAATAGACTTTCTGACTCCAAACTCAATGCTCTTTCCAATATACTGTGCTTGTTTTCCATGGTCTGTCCTTTCTCCTCTGCCCTCAAAGCTCTTGTCAGGCAATCCCCTTATGTATCCTTCCAGCTGCCAGTAGCTTATGCCTATTCCAACCTGGATTCAACCTTCTTTCCTTTTGGATTAATTCTGACAAAGCCCCCAATCAATCAACCAACCAATCAATATTCATTAAATTTCTACTGTGTATCAGACACTGTGCTAAGTGAATTTCAAAATAAACATATTCCTTGTTTGTGATCCATTTGAACAGTTGCTGCACATGAAGCTAGATGGTAAAGAATAAGAAAAAACATCAGTTGTATTTTTCCAATTTTTAAGGCTACAGTGACCAATACTTCATTTCTATTTAACCATTTAATTTCAGATTAACTTTCACAAAGGAGTATTTACTTTAAATATAGAATAAGAACAAACATGCAAACATTTCTCTCCACATGTTGGGACCATGATCCCCCTTATTCCCACCGTGGTCTTTGAGAAGGGGACTAGGCTCACAGCTTCCCTCAGTTCCTACATAATGTTAATCTCTTCAAGGCCAAGTCCAAAGCCTCACTAGTCAGGTTTTCTGTGCCCCTGCTCCTCAGGATTTCCCTACTATGTCTAGCCTAGAACTCTTGTGTTCTAATATCCCCATGGCTCTTGGGTTAGGGAGGGATTCTACTCCTTGCTTCTAAAACTGAAAAGGAGAAATAAATTTGACCCAAATTCCTAGTCAGTTTCTTAGGGCCACGTGGCTTAAGGGAAGAGGGAGGGGGAAAATGCCTCTTAGTTTCTTCCCCTTTATGACATGCTGTTGGCTGTTACATCCACCACCTTTAGTATTGTGGAAAGAGACATGCTGTGCTTGAGAAGATAGTTTTAAAGATGTGGACAGTTACAGCTAGGCAGCTGATGGAAAGAGACCACTCCCAACTACACCTTAGGCCAATGCAGAACGTTCATGCATGCTACAGTTCTCCTGGCTTTCAGAAGTGAGCTCCCGGTTTTTCTTGTTTGTAACTCTATCTTTGGTGATCTGGGCATATACCAACTTCTCATTACACTTGTAATTTTTTTCAATGTTTATTTGGGTGGGAGAAATGGATGGAAAGGAAATAATGCTTGCCAATGGGAAAAATTATATATATGTGTATATGTTTAAAAATATAAATGATATACATATCATTATATGCCATAAATAATGATATATATTATACATCTGCATGTAGATATTTATATAGCTATATGTAACTATAACTATATGAAATATATTTTATAAAATTTGCGTGGATAGATAAAAATGACCTGAAGCAGCTTGAGTTTTGAGCACCATCTGGTGGTCTAGACAGAGACTGCACCACGAGCAACAATCCAGAACCATTCCTCCCTTTTTTGTGCACCTACTAATGAGGGCATCCCCTTCCCCTTTACCTCTGTAGGGAGTGAGCCCATTGAGAATCAGTGCACATGAGAATCAGGGGGCTAACAAAAATAATCCACCTTGTGCAAGCTGACTTTCAGGGGGCTAACAAAAATAATCCACCTTGTGCAAGCTGACTTTCAAAAACTACTTCCAGTCTAGCGGCTTCCCTGGGTTCACCACACTAAGACCTGGCAACTTGGCTTCCACTCTTATCTTTTAACTGGTGTCTGGAGATCCAGCGACCACGTTCAATTTCATTCACTTCAACAAGGATTTATTAACCATCTACTCTATATTCGGTGCTGTGCTAATCATTGGCGATCCAGAAAATAAATGAAATAAGCCCTCCTCTCAAGGAACTTGGGTTCTATTAGGGGAACTGGATTAGGGTTAGGGTCTGGGTATTCATCAATAAAAATGTAGGAGGAGCTAGGATTGGACAATGAAAACTCAGTGCTTGTGAGCATGCACAGAACACTCGGCGGGTACAGTTCCTAAATGGTCTCCAGAGCATGTGTGCTTTTTCTGGTTGAGAGTGAAGAAACAGACCTTTGACTGACTGCTAAGCCAGAATGAGCCATACATCCCAAAGCTTTGGGGAGCAGACCTCAGGCATTCATCCCTGTCAGGGTAACCAAGCCACGGTCATGATGATGGCACGTATTTACTTATTTGCCTTCATTTGTTCTTTCCTGACTTTAAGTGACACTGAGACTTAGAAACTTCAAGAAAGAGAAAAGGAAAGGGAGCTACTAGGGGGTCTGTGCTTTTGCCAAGAACACCTCAACTGGGGTCATGAAAAATCAGACACAACTGCAAAATGACTGACCACACACAGCAATAACAAAAGCACAAACATTTCCCAACATCACCGGAGTGGTACACGGTTCCCTTTACCAGCTTGGCTTCTAGTGTGGTCAGAGGTTTGCTTTAGTTTCTATGTAGTGTTGGTCCCACCAAGTTCATGTCTAATTGAAGCATTGTTATGGAACAAGTCCTTGTCTCAGCATCCATTGGTCTGAGTCTCAGAGGTCACTTCCAACATCACTCTTTACTTCTCAGGGCTGGGCTGATTAAAACATTTAGCATAGGCTCCAACTCCTGGATTCCTGAATTCCTGGAAAACGGAACCCTGGATTCTTGGATTCCTAGAGTCTTGGATTTCTGGAGACTCACTCTCCTGACCTTTCAGAATTCACAAGGTCAGAGCTTCCAGATTCATCTCCTCCACCTAAAACAGAAGAACAAATGACAAGGCAAAGGACCACGGGTCATTTCTATGGGACTCCATGTTGACCTCTGAGGGTAAAAGGTCCAAGACCTCTTACCTTACAGCATTATCTTTCACCAGATGCCATTGGTGAGGGTTCCAAACCAAGAGCAGAAATCGATGAAAAGAAAACAGCTGAAGATGATGGCCGAACTCTGATTGGCTGACTCTTTTGGAAGCCACTCCTACTTCTAGGAATGTAACCATCCAATAGGTTTCCATTCACCACATGGCTAGTAGTCTGGAACTAGGTACAGTAAAGGGCTATTCTTGCTCCAAGGTCTCAAGACATGTCATCACTACTCTCCTGGAAGGAGGCTCCCCAGCTTTTCCCATATGGAAGGCAGGGTTAGAAGTATTCTGCTCATGTTCCAGACTCTCATGAGGCAGCTAAGGAGCACTGTAGGGGCCTAAGGTAAGGAAGATCATCATAAATAATAAGATTGGATTGAACAAATGAAAGCAAATAAGATTGGATCACATTGGACCTAGGGGAAGGAAGATCTGGGTTCAAATCTGGTTTTTGATACTTGCTAGTTGTGTGACTTTCAACAAATTGCTCAACCTCTGTGTGTCTTAGTTTCTTTAATTGTAAAATGGAGATAATGATAACCATCTGTTTAATAGAGTTGTTGTGAGTATCAAATATCTGAAAAGTGCCTTTCACATAATTGGCATTTAAACACTTATTCCTTCCCTCTTCCCTTCATTAAATTTGTAAAAATGATCTTTTTAAATTCTTTTTAAAAGCTCAGACTTTTATTATTTTTTCAGTTTCAAACTCAATGAAATGGCAAGAAAAACAAAACCCATTAAAATATGAACATTTATGCAAAGCAAATTTGCATATGAGTCATGTTACAAAAAGAGAAAGAAAAAGAAAGAAAAAAAGATTCTTCAGCATATTTCATCATGAGTGCCTTAGGATTGTGGGGTAGATGAGTGTATTGGTCATAGTTACTCTTTCAGAATTGATTTTTAAAAAACCATATGGCTGTTATGGTGTAGATGGTTCTGGTTGTGTTCACTTTGCATCAGTTCATACATGTCTTTCCAGGTTTTTCTGAAACCATTCTCTTCATCATTTTTTAAAGCTCAATATTATTCTACCACAATAACTTATTTAGCCATTTTCCAGTTGATGAACATTCCTTCAGTTTCTAATTATTTGACACTATAATTGTAATTGAGTTCATATAGTGACTATGTATGTCTTGGCAGATAGACTCCCAAGTATTTTATACTGTTTGTAGTTATTTTAAATGGAATTTCTCTTTCTATCTCTTCTTGCTGGATTTTGTTGGTAAATAAGGAAATACCTGTTATTTATGATGATCTTTTTGAATCCAAGTGTAACATTTTATTTATCCTTATTACATTTCATTTAATTAGATCCAGTCCAATGCTCTCATGTGACAAGATGTTTTAGGCTCATAGACTTATTTTGTATTTGATCTATTTTCATTCTATCTTTTTCTATCCCATTCCATTCCAGTTCATTGTAGCCCATATCACCTGATCTAATTCTATTTCTTCCCCAATCCAACCTGTTCTACACCATTCCATTCCATTTTATTAAATTTTGTTCTTGAACCATTAGTCAGGGTATGTCATACTAAAGAGAGATATGGTTAAAGTTTAACCTGAGGGTGAGAATAAGGACTGGAGAATTAGAGAAGGTAGTTGATTCTTCCTAAAGGAAAGACCTAGGAAATTCTTTGTTTCATAAGTATTTTTTCAACTCAAATTAAAAAATTTGCTAATTTTCATATTATTTGATATGGTTTATTAAAGTTTTGGATCCTGACTTGGTCATTTGGTGTGTCAGGTCACTTCATCTTTGTGTTATTACAGTGATGAGAAGGTTAGGAGAACTTCTTACAGAAGTCAGAGGGTTATGGATCTGGCAGATGCTTAGTTACTAGATGTTCCAGCATCTGTAGGGAGATGGGAACATATGCTAAAATCCTGTTGTACCCTGAGCAACTCACCAGAAACCATGTGTCACTATGTCGTTGGTTGATTGGAAAAAGGCAGTGTGGCATGGTCACTTGACTTGCAGTCAGGAAGACTATGTCACTTTGTCCAAAGGACTGGGTGAGAGATAAGGGATTCTGTTTCCCTGATGTAACCTCATACAGGAGCTCCAAGCTCTTGAAATATGGTAACAAATGAACAATTTTGGATCAGATAAATACTCTCAAGGAAGTAGATAGACCATGTCCTCCGATACGTGTCCTATTTCAAGGGACTCTATGTTCTCTTTCATGAACTTCTGGGTGGGGAAAGGGGGGTATTGTTCTTAAGGAAGCAGTAGGGGAGCAGGGGCCCTTGCCAAGAAAGTCACTGAGGGGTTATCTATGACTCAAAGTCCCATTCTCTGTCTTGACTTTTGCTAAAGCCTCTCTCTTCCCCTGGCTGCCAGTGAGATCACTCATTGGGTAGAGAGTACAAGTGCCTTCTCCAGGCTAGCCTCTTCTGTTGAGAAGCACCATGAGATTCTGGGCTTCCTTTACCACCTTCTTGGTATTGTTCCTCCACTGCTCAACACTGATGGCTATCACAACAAATAAAGGTGAGTATAGGGAATGGGTGTCTGAGGAGGAGATTGAGTATGGGGAGAAGCCTAGTAAAGCCTCCAGTCTGGGCTCCCAGAAGGATTTGTCTCTTCATATGGAGGACTGAGGACAGCTCTGTGGCACAGTGGGTAAAGTCCCTGGCCTGGAGTCAGGAAGACTCATTTTCCTATGTTTAAATCTGACTTTAGACATTTACTAGCTGTGTGACCCTGGGCAAGTCACTTAACCCTGTCTGCCTCAGTTTCCTTATCTGTAAAATAAGCTGGAAATAGCAAACCATTCCAGTATCACTTGAGTATCTTTGCTAAGAAAACTCCAAATGGAGTCCTAAAGAGTTAGACATGATTGAAAATGATTGAAGAACAATGGAGCATTGATCCCTTCATGGAATTCTCCATTCCACCTGACTCTAGCCCCCAGCTAACTAGTCAGCTCCTTATAGAAGTGGTGGAGGAGTGGGCATGGGGGAACTGAGGGAAAGAAAAAGCATTTCTCACCTTGACCACATTTACCAGCATCAACCTTCCTATACCCAAGGTCTGTAGGTCCGAATGTTAGGCGTAAGATTGTTTGAACTCCTGGATGAAGTCTTTAGTTCATAATAGATGGGAGGCTGAGTATTCATCTATGAGTATTATTCCTGGCACACTATTGGGCACATGGGAGACACTCAATATGACCTTGTGGAATAGAATTAATGCTCTGGAGATGAGTAGCCACTCAGCAAATAACATTGAAAGATGCCGCCTTCTAGTCCTAAGTTATCCATCCTTTGGCTCTAGTTAGGTTTGTGTGAATAAATGAATGTGGTTCTTTGTCAACCCAGTGATGAGTCTGGGATATAATATGGGGAGGAAAAAGAGGGAGGGGTAAGTATTTATTCAGCACCACTATGTGCCAGGCACTCTGCTAAGTATTTTTTTCTTTATAAAATTTTATCTCATTTAATCTTTGCTATGACCTTACAAGACAGGTGCTATTATCACCATTTTACAGATGAGGAAACTGAAACAGCAGTTATGACTTGCCTAGGGTCATACAGCTAATAAATGTCTTAGGCCAAATTTGAATTCAGGTCTTCCTGACTCCAGGCCCACTATTCTGTCCTCTATCAGTTATATCCCATAATATGAATATAGGAGAACTTTCCTCTTCTTATCCTTCATTCTTTACTGGATCTGAACATGAACTTGGTTTTTCTCCATCCCATAGAATTAGTTGCAAGGTCATCTATAAGTCATCAAGGATTTATTTAATGCTTACTATATGCCAGGACCTGTGGTAAGTTCTGGAAATACATATACAAGCAGAAAGCCAATTCCTACCCTAAATGAATTTATATTCTAAAAGGGGGAACATAATACATTAAAGGAAGATGAGAAGGGGTGAAGGGAAGAGGAAAGACTTGAGAATGGGGCACTGAAGAGAAAATCTGGAATGAAGAGTGTAGGTGGAAAGGGAAGGATACATGGATGACCTGGGCATCCTCCTTAAAATGGATGTTGTGGGAGGAACCAGCCAATCGGAAGGCAAGGCCACAGGACTAGAGGGTACTGATATTCATCAGGATGACTAGAGATGGCCCAGGATGCAATGGGACCCCTTTAGGTCAAAGTCTATTCAGGTACTCAG
This sequence comes from Potorous gilbertii, assembly GCA_028658325.1. Taxonomy (NCBI): domain Eukaryota; kingdom Metazoa; phylum Chordata; class Mammalia; order Diprotodontia; family Potoroidae; genus Potorous; species Potorous gilbertii. The sequence continues at coordinate 119,965,381 of CM053769.1, forward strand.
GGACAGCTAGGTGGTACAGTGGATAGAGCACCAGTGCAGGAGTCAGGAGGGCCTGAGCTCAAATCTCACCTCAGACACTTGACACACATTTGCTGTGTGACCTTGGCCAAGTCACTTAACCCCAATTGCCTCATCTTGGGTCATCTCCAGTCATCCTGATGAATATCTGGTCACTGGATTCAGATGGCTCTGGAGGAGAAGTGAGGCTGGTGACCTGTACAGCCCTCCCTCACTCAAAACAAAGTGAAGTGCAAGTCATGTTCTTATTTCTCTGATGTCATGGTCTTCGGCAGTGAAGGATGAACACACACATTCAGGTACTCACTTAGGGTGAGGTAACATCCACTCAGTGAATAGCAACAGTTACTATTGATAATCACTCTAAAGCCAGGAGGGTCCAGAAAACAGCCTTTAAGTGGAGCTTGGGCAGGGGCCTAGTGGGAAGGGAAGGGGCGGGGAAGGAGAGGGGGAGGGAAAAGAGAAATCTAGTTGGTAATCCTCTGGCCATCCAAATTTACCTTCTTTTGGAGAGGAAAAGGAAGGGGAGGAGGAGACAGACAGGAGAGGAGGGACTGAGTTACCCAGCTAGCTAGGCCCCCAAATATGAAATTCCGAGATATATAGAAAGACTTTTATCTTCATCATGTCCATTAAACTTCAACCTCATATACCAAAGGGCCAAAGTTTAGGCCTCCTTATCATGTTTGATCGTTTTAAAAAATGATTTCCATGAAGCTTCCTAAACTTCATTCAACTATGTTTCAAAATTTTCATTTTTTATTACTTCTCTTCTTTAAGGATCCTCAGATATCCCATTTTGATTTAACTGCACTGACTCAGACATTTATTTTTCAAATTAAAAACACCTTCACCATTTAAATCCATCCCACTGACAACAATTTTAACTAAAGCAATGAGATATACAATTGTGTACAATTCTCCAATTAAGGTATAATTATAGTAAAAACATTTTCAAAGACTATATTTTTTCTTGAAATCTTTTCCTTTTTTTCTGTCTTTGCTCTTCTATTTGCAGTATTTGACATATGCTAGTAAAAGCAATCTATTCTAAATAATTGTGATTTCAGCTCATCAAAGAAAGCTAAACTTTTTTATTCTATTTTAAAGTAATGGATTCTTCTGCAAGAGAGCACCAAAATGTTCAGGACATGAATCTTCCCTTGAGAAGTTTGAAAAGTATTCTTGGTATATCTGTGGGGATATCAAAATGATTGCTCTTTTATTACAGTATACCCTAGAAAGAGGGCCTGATATGTGATGGACCAAACCATGCTTACAGATGGATCATTGCTTTTGTGGGACTCAAGTGTAGAACAAGAGGGTGCCTAGATACAAAAGATAGAGGGGAATAGATGATCAAGTATCAATCAATCAAGTATCAAGTATCAAGACTATTAATGAGGCTCTTTGGAAAGGAATTACATCCAATTTTCACTCTCTCTTTCCTCTGCTCCCCAATGACAGACTCTAACACTCATTGCCAGAGAGTTACTGGAATCTCTCTCCTCAATAGTGGGATTCCATTTGACATCATTTTCCTGGGAGTGGTAGGATCTCCATGTTGGACCATTGTCAGGCTAAGAGCCCCAAAATTACCTGAAGCATTATACCTGGCATAGAAGCCACAATTTACTAGCTAGTGTGCCCGGATGGACCTTTTGACTCAGATTCATGGCAAAAGATCCACAGCAGGACCTCTCAGACAAGTATGTAGCTACAATTTCTACGGTACTGAGAATGAAATGGGTGATATCTGCAAAGACCAGATACAGATTCTGATTTGACCAGAACCCCCCTTCCAGCAGACTTGTGGTACAGTATTTTTTTGTGTGTCCTGGACCCTTGTGGTAGTCCAGTGAAGCCTGTGGACCCCTTCTCAAAAGGTTTTTAAAGGCATACTGAAATACAGTTGTCAAAAAATTAAAAAGAAACAAATTCTCAGACCCCAAATTAAGAATCCTTGGTCTAGTGGAAAAAGTTAGCAAGTTTGGCCACTGTGGGATTCTAGATTCTGATCCTCCTCAGGGACCCTCAGCTACCGGGCAATATGAGTTTGGTTTTGGCCAATATTTGCCTGAGAATCTCTTGTCTTGGAGGCAGTTGGGGGACAAAGTGTATAAAGTGCTGGACCTGAAGTCAGGATAGATCTGACTTCAAATTTGGCCTGAGACACCTGCTAGTTGCAGGTCATTTAACTTTTGTCTCTCTCAGTTTCATCATTTGTAAAATGGGCATAAAAGCCCCCACCCCCTCAAATGAAGTAATATCTACAAAGTGCAGTGCATATAAATATTAGTGATTATTATGTCTTCAATTCCTACCTTCCTGGTGTCTCTCTTTAGAAATATGCCAGTTGTCTGAAGATCAGGGTCCTTGCCGAGGGATTTTCACTAGGTGGTTTTTCAACCCGAACTCCAAGGAGTGTGAGACCTTTGTTTTTGGAGGCTGTGGAGGCAATAAAAACAATTTCAGAAACAAATTCCTATGCCTGAAAACCTGCAATAATAAAGGTAAAGCTGAAAGCAGTTTTAACATCTGGATCCAGCCCTCCCCAGGGCTAGGGGTAGCCTTGGATATTTCTCCAGTGGTACCTTACTTTGCCTGAAATTCCTGCACAGGCCACAGTTCACTGGACTTCCCCAAATACACTTTGGAAATGCAATTACCTGGTGGGGTGGGGTGGGGAGGAGCAGGGTTTGGGAGGGGTGAAGCTGCTAGTCATTCACACCTTAGAATGAATTTCTTTCACCAGAGATTGTTCCCTTCCAAAAGCACTTTGACTGAAGGCAGGAGGGAAGGTGGGGTGTGATTTTAAAATCTGGGGGGGTGGGTCTTTCATCTCCAAGTGCAAGTTTATTGTGTGACCTTAAGAGAACCAGAGATATCCAGGAGGGACCTGGCCTAAAGGAAGTGGGGGACGGGAATAAAAGGAGGTGGTAATAGAATGACAGAAAGGCAATTGCTCCCCCCAATCTGAAAGGAGTTGTTGATACCAACTGTGAACAAGGCACTGGGTGTCCCAGTTTATTCTGGGAAATAGAGCTGTGGATGACTTTCATGACGGGCACAGGAACTCTACAGCTGTGTCCTGGTGACAGTTGGCTTGGGTGCTGTATCCCCAACTTCCGAGATCTTGCCCATTGTCTCTCTAGCTTTTCCACTTGGGGAGCAGCCTTGAGTTTGAGTTCAGGATTGAATTTTGTCCACTGTCTCCATCCCATAAGGGAAGATTTGTGGCCCTTCTCATGATAAGAAATAACACTGCTGCTGGGGCAGAACTTCTTGGTAGGATCTATGGTGGTATTGGAGATAGAGGGCAGGGACAAGAAATTGTCTTGTCTTGTCTCATATGAAGGTGGACCCACACAATAGACTTCCTCCTAGGACCAGACAGGGAGAGCAGGTGATATTTGAAACTTCTGGGTTTCCATGCCTGGGTGACCCATTCCAGCAGGCATAGCATCAGAAGGTTTGGATGCCCATCATCTCACTTGGATCTGCCAGAGAGAAGAAAATATCCATCCAGATTGGAGAACCTGAATCTGGAAGTGGTCCCACTCTGGAGTCCTGTTCTCTGCTTGTTTTCTAGGCTAATGAGCAGAAACCTTATTCAGTCACATCTCTGCATACACTGAGCTTGGTCTGGGTCCTACCTTATCATCCCAGTGATTCTGAATCCCTACCTATCATGATAGAGAACTCCATTCTCCATCCATCACTAAGTGCTCCCTCATTCCCATTCCCTTTATTTCTGGTCTTGCAATGTCCTACTTTAAAACTCCTTGCTAGGTAGGTAATACACTTACTTTCGAGTCTTTTCCTTTCTTCTTCTGGGTCTCACTGAAATCTAGCTCCTTCCTGAAGACCTATCCATCCTTTCTAACAATGGCTATGCTTTCACTCACTCCCCAACTCAATGGTCAAGGCAGACTACTCTTTGCTCCTCATTGTCACTTCCAGTCTCTCCCTCCACCTCCATCACTCAGTAACCTCTATTCTTTAAGGTTCACTCATTCCTTATCTACCATTCTGTCAAAATTCTTGGACCTGGTGTCTGGGAAGCTAGGTGGTACAGTGGATAGAGCACCAGTCAGGAGGACCTGAGTTCAAATCTCACCTCAGACACTTGACAATCACTAGCTGTGTGAACTTGGGCAAGTCACTTAACCCCAATTGCTCCTCCTGGGTCACCTCCAGTCATCCTGATGAATATCTGGTCACTGGATTCAGATGGCTCTGGAGGAGAAGTGAGGTTGGTGACCTGCACAGCCCTCCCTCACTCAAAACAAAGTCAAGTGCAAGTCATGTCATCATTTCTCTGATATCATGTTCTTCTTCAGCAATGAACGACAAACACACACACACACACACACACACACACACCTGGTGTCTACCAGCTCCAGTATTGTTTTAGTAAGTTCAACACTTGGCTTACAGTTTTTCTCTCCTCTCCATTTTTCATCCCCCTTGTTCTAGGGGACTTATATGTATCGCACCCTCAACCTATTCATTTCCCATAACTCAATCCTTCATTTTACCCCAACTATACACAGAGAGGATCACCTCTTTGATCTTGTCATCACCTATAATGCTCTACTTCCATGTTTATGAACTATGAAATTCCCTTGCCTGATAAAACTCTATTATCATTCTCTCTCTTTGTGTCTTGCCACCAATCCTCCTTATGGTCTCCAGTTCCTCAATTCCCTAGTTCTTTCTGAGGCCAGCACTGCTGTACTGACTACACTTTCCTCCTTTTTCCCCTCTTGACCCTTTGGCAAACTCTACACTCTCCTTTACTCTTGAGTCCCTCACCTTTTTATCCTATCAATTGGCTAGGACCACTGCCATGATTCAGCCCTGAATGACTCCCACCATGCATTGCCTTTCCTCATATTCACCTACTGCTAAATAAAGGTGGAGAAAATCATAAAACTCTACTGACTGACTGGGTCCGCTACAAATATGTCATATCATCTCAACTGGGCCCTCATTGTAGCAGAGGCAATCCTTTTAGACTTCTCTAACTGACTGACTATCCCACTCTCCATAGCTGTTTTTCTAAATTTCTTCATCTTTCTTTAAACCTCACATGACTTTCCCCTTCTCCACATTCTCAGTTGAAAATCTTGCTTCATATTTCATTGAAGAAATTGAAGCCTTTTTGCCATGAGCTTCTGACTCCTCATTTCATATTATTCAGATATTTTCTGACTCTATCTCCTCCTTTATCCTTGTCTCACATGAGGAGTTAGCCTTCTTCCTTACCAAAACTAACCCCTCTACCTAAGAGATCCTTCCATCCCATATTCTCCAGCAGATTGCCCCTTCCACTGCCTCTCACTAATCTTCAATTTTTCCTTGTTTGCTGGCTGCTTCCATATTACCTACAACATGCACATGTCTTCATTCCCAGAAAACCTTCACTTGTTCCATCCATCCCTACTAGTTGTCTGCTCAGGTCTCTCCTTTCCTTTATGGCTAACCTTCTTGAGAAGGCCATCTACAATGGGTGCTTCTACCTTTTTCTCTCTCTTTTCTTGATTATCCATAGTCTGACTTCTGTCCTCACCATTCAGCCAAAACTACTCTCCAAAGTTACTTAAGAGCTTTTAATGGTCTATTCTTAATTCTCATGCTTCTTGACCTCTGTGTGGCTATTGACACTGTCAACCACTTTATTCTCCTTGATACCCTCTCTCCAAGTTTTTGTGAAAATACTCTCTCTTGGCTCAACTCCTGTCAATTTGACCACTCCTTCTTAGTCTCCTTTGCTGGATCTTCATCCAAGTCATGCCTGCTAACCATGGGTATCCCATGGGTATCCCACAGGCCTCCGTCCTAGATCCTTTTCTCTTCTTCCTTGATACTATTTCACTTGGTGATCTCATCTGCTTACATGGATTCAATGATCATTTCCATGCTGGTTATTCTCGAATCTATTTATCTAACCTTAATCTCTCTGTTGATCTCTAGTCTCACTTCTCCAAATACTTACTGGTTATCTCAATCTGAATTTCCTGTAGTCTTCTTGAATTCAATATTTTTAGAAATGAACTCATTATCTTTTCTCCTAAATCCTCCCTTCTTCCTAACTTTTCCATTAGGGTCCAGGGTACTGCCATTCTCCCAGTCACCCAGGCTTGCAACCTAGGTATCTTTCTCAAGTCTTCCCTCTCTTGCCTCCCTTCCCTGAACCCCCCATCTACCTGCCATATCTAACTATTGCCAAGGCTTGTCAATTTTAGCTGTGTAACATCTCTCACATACACTCATTTCTTTCTTCCGACATTGCCACCATCTTGGTATAGTCCATTATCACCTCATTTTTAGGTTATTACAATGGCCTTCTGCTTGGCCTTCTTGCCTCTCCTGCCTTAGTTTTCTCTCCTTTTCTTTATTCTTTGCTATTTTCACTTTTTAAATATAACTATCTCTGGTTGGGGCAGACTTTTTTCAAGCACTAAGGTAGGTGGTAACCTATGAGAATTTTGTAAATGTGATTAGGTTGGATTTGTATGGAGGTAAGTATCATCTCCAGGCTGCTGTGGTAGATGTCTCACAAAACACTGTTAATTTTCAGATTGTCCAAGAGCTATGATACAGACTTTGTCCAGACAATCAAAAGGACAGTACTTGAGCCTCCTCATAGCATCCTGAATTAGGAATATGGACAAACATGCCCAACATGCACCAGTTAACTCACTGGGGGCAACATATATATAATTGGGGGGAGGAGATTGCAAAAGAACTTTGAAGAGTTTTCCTCTGATTCTATAGCAAGGTGTGAAGAGCCTAGGATACTACCATTAAAATGACCCTTAGACCATAGCTGTAGCACAGATTATGTGGGAAGGAAGAAGGGTTCAAGAGTGAGGGAAGACCACTGTTGGGCAGAATAGTAAAACCTTGGGAGTCTGGTTGACTTCATATATTTGTACACATTTGTTCCCTGGTATTCTATGTTTCTTTTGGAGAATCCAATGTATTAGGTTGGCTATAAGTTGCTTGATGTCTTAATCATATCATACTCAAAAAGAACAGTTATGTCATAAAGTCAGCAATAGAAGTGGCCTTGATAATGCCTTCTGAGCATTTATTCTCTTGAGCTGGCCTGTGGAAGTGATTCCAAGACTCTTAGAATCAATAGTTACCAGACCTTGACTGAAGTTGTGTCTCCTTACAAGCCTGGTATTTTACTGTGTGTCAGTATTATCTCTTAGGTAATGTTGTCTATTGAGCAAATCTCCCATATGAAGAACCTCTCCTCCTTGCTCATTATTCCATCTTTTCCCATTGGACATGACTAAGGAGGTAGGAACCCACACCTAGGTTCAGTAGTTGTGTGGAGGGTGGTGGTGAGGAGGAGAGACTGGCCAAAGAATGCCAAAGAAGGATGCAAAAAGAGCCATAGAGACAAAGAAGGAATTCACAGAGGATGTGGCAAGTCTGGAGAGATCAAGGACAAGACCAGGGGGACCCTAGTCAGGGGAAGAATCTTTCTCTATGCCTAAGCCTACTTTTAAGCTGACTCCAGTGATTGCACATGTATAATCTTTGTCAAATTACTTGCTTTCTTGATGAAAGTGAGGTAAAGAGGTGGGGAAGGAGGGACGGAATTTGGAACTCAAAATTTGAAAAAAGGGCTAAAATTGTTTTTACACATAATTGGGGAAAAATAAAATATTAAATTGAACTGACTCCTCTATACTCAATACTCCTCTACTAATGAACAAGCCACATGGAGAGCTTAGAACTTAATTTAGAGCTGTCTCATCTGGTGAGACAGCCATACTGAGAAGCAGTTAGAGTGAAAGATCATGTAACCCAGAAGGCCACAGGGCAGTAAGTGAGGAAAAGTGGCCAAAGGAGGAACTGGTACTAGTTTAAAGTTTGAAGTTCTCACAATTTATTGATATTGATTTTTTGGGAGGCCATGAGTGGAACAGCCCCAGGAGGAGAACAAGGGAAGGGTGGTATTTAGGAAGCCAAAGAAGGAAAGAGTATCTTAAAGATGGAGTGGTGTCAAATTCTTCAGTGAAGTCAAAGAGAAAACAAGAAATAGACCATTGAATTTGGTTGTCAGGAAATCGTTGGTGGATTTCAATGACTGTTTCTATAGGCTAACGAAAGGGAAGAGAGGGTGGGCAGTAGGTGTGGTGGGCAGTGGCTTTAAGAAATTTGGGGATTAAGGGAAAGACAGAGATAGAAACCCTGGAACTGCTTGGTTTGCATGACTAGGGAGAGACTCATGGGCACACATGCATACATCCCACATGCTTGCATACATCCTTGTGCATGCACAGGAAGAGAATTGAATGACATGGAACTAGAGTCCGAGGATTTTGGTTCTATTACCAGCCTTGTCAATTACTACCTGCCACCATGCATTTTCAGGCCTGAGTTTCCTCACCTAAAAAAATGAAGGGATTGGATAAGAGGATCACTAAAGACCTTCCCATCCTCTAAGATCCTGTGATGTAGGGCATGATGTCCATGGTGTCCATGTTACCACTCCTGGGACACTTTGAATGATACCATATCTTGGGAGAGTCAAAAAAATGATTCTAATTTCATCCACTTCCCCACTGAATTTGTGCTCTAGAGCAAAGATCACTGAATGATGAGGTCACTGATTTAGGGTGGAAAATACCAGAGTCAAGATTTGAACTGAGGTCTTGAGACTTTAAAAATCCAATGACCTTTCCTCTAGAAACCACTAGAGTGTCTGGAAACCTGGGTTCTAATTTCAACCCTGCTAACCATGTGACTTTTGAGATACTAATTACTCTCTTTGGACCTTACTTCTTTGGTAACCATGCACTGAGGAAATGGGGTTTTGATGTAGATTGGGGGGAAAGAAGAGGTAATTTGGGGCCCTAGGTGTTGTCCCTAATGGGATCAACCTGGGACTCTATGATGTTGGAAAGTCCATGAGTATTAGCTGGGGCTAGGATGGGGAACAGGATACAGTGGGAAGTGGGAAGGGTATACTTAGTCAATCTGGATTTGGGTTTAGTGAGCATCAATGTTGTGAGCATCCCTCACCTGCCATGGTCACCTCTCTGGGGTCTCCTTTCAGTTCCATGCACTCTCCCCAAAGATGATGGCACATGCTGGGTCTTCACACGCCATTGGTTTTACAATTCGACTTCTACAAACTGTGAGCCATTTATCTTTGGAGGCTGTGAAGGCAATGATAACAACTTCCACTCCAAGAAAGAATGTATGTCGATTTGTAAAGCACAAGGTGAGATGGAGAATCCTTATAGGATCTTGTCATAACCCTTGATCCTCTCTTATGGCTGTGGCCAGTCTGAAATGATTGGATGTTCCAATATTTTCCTACTGACTATTCCCTTTGTCATAACTGAAAATTCATCAGCATCCTATTTTAATTGAGCTTCCTAGGTTTATTACTGAAAATGCAAAGAAGGTGAAAGAATTAGAGCTCTTAGTCATGCATATGTCCTCCAGGAAAGTCATCACCTGTTTTCTGTTCTGTTGGTTAGAAACAATTAGCTATAGTGAGGAGCTGGGATTTTGATAGGGGTTGGGGGTGATAAGAGATCTATGGGCTCATTTGGGACTCTGTTCTGCCTTGGGAGATCTGATCTATGACTCTGCAGTGAGGTCTTTGGGAGACCAGAGAACTTTCTAATATTACTGGATTTGGTAGGCAGGGTGGATAGGAATATAGAAACACACATCCTGTTCTTTCCCTTAGGGTACAGAAAGGGAAATGAGAGAATCTCAAAGAGGAAATTTAGTTATTCCATATCTGGAAAAATTTATTAATACCTATGTGCATGTCCCAATTTTGCAATTGTCTGAGCCTACCAATGTCAAAGATATGACCTCCGTGCTAGACACAGGAGCTCCTGTCAATTCAATAGGAGTGCCTGTGTATCCAGGGATAGAACTGTGGGCATGCCTTTTATCTGGGAGCCCCTAATTAGTATTCCTGTTCTCCCACTCAGTCATCCTGCGAATATCTGGTCAATGGATCCAGATGGCTTAGGAAGGGAAAGTGAGGCTGGTGACCTGCACAGCCCTCCCTCACTCAAAACAAAGTCAAGTGCAAGTCATGTTATCATTTCTCTGATGTCAGGATCTTCTTTGAAAACGAAGGCGTAATACACACAGAATGTCTCCTCATATCCAGGCCCATTACATCTTCAGCCTTTCCCCATATGGGTTGCCGCAGCCCTCAGGTTTCAATTTTATCTCCTTACTTCAGAGCAGTAGAGTCAGATATGTAGCCCTGATTGAGTCTAACAATTTCCCAGGACCACCAGGGCACCCTAGGGTTGGAAGTCTTTTGGAGGGGCTGGGTTTTTTCTGGCATATCCTCATATGGATATACTAGGTGTGTGTGTGTGTATGTGTACACATATCATTCTTCCTCTTTCATTGGGGTTAAACAGAGACCACAGAAGGGAAATCCCTAGGATTCCTAATTTGATTGGGTTTTTTCCCCCTGGCTAGGGGGATGGGCTGTGAATGGAAGGTGAGAGAGGAAAATGAAAAATCACAATGACTTATAAAAGGATGGAAATTTGTTTTTTTTTCCCCTAGATTGAGGAAGAGAAATTGTATACACGGTCCTGTCAAGACCTGCTCTCTGAAGGACACAGCTTGAGGATCTGCCTGCCACTTCCTGGGTCTTCATATCCCCACCCTATGGCTTGCTCAAGCTAAACACATTGTTCTCTCCTTCTCCCTGCCCCATTTATTGATAATTACATGACGATATGCAGAAATTACTGTATCATTACATGCATGATTAGATGCAAAAAATGGCCTTTGAAATAAAACCCTCTAAGCATAGACTTTGAAGGGGTGCTTTTAATATAGCAAAGAGTATATAACTAATGCCAATTAGGTGATGTGATAGTGCACAGAGCATCAGGACTGGAGTCAGGAAGATTCATCTTTGTGAGTTCAAATCTGGGCCCAAACACTCACTATTGGTGTGACCCTGGGCAAGTTACTTAACCATATTTACTTCAGTTTCCTCATCTGTAAAATGAGCTGGAGAAGGAAATGTCAAACTGCTACAGTATCTTTGCCAAGAAAACCCCAAATGAAATGGGGTCACAAAGAGTCAGATGTGACTGAAATGACTGAACAATGAAAAAACAAAAATAGATCTAAAATCAGTAGTTAGCCTTATCTGTAATAGGAAAACATTAGAAGCTTTCTTGTAAATACATTTAAATACACTAAGTACATGAAAAAAGCCAAGAGACCTCCTTTCTACCACTGGTGTTTGAAATATTCATAGAAAAGCTAGTGATAGCAAGGACAAGAGAAAGAAATTAAGGGTAATGGCACAAATATGGGGAAATAAGAAGTGGTTTTTTCTATTTGTTGGTGAACATGAGTTTATTTAGAAAACCCTTGAGAATTAATAAAAATTAATAAAAGACCAACTGAGACAATTAAAACCTTTAGCAAAGTAATGGGATCCAAAATAAATCCACAAAAATGAACACCATTTCTTTATAGCAATAATAAAATCTAGGAGAAAAATAACAGAAAGGGAAATCACTTTCAAATAAGTATAAAATGTGTAAACTTTCTCTAAGTCAACCTCTGAAAATGCTTTCAAGACTTACATAAATTTACTTACAAACACTCTTTAAAGAAATACAGAATGACAAATAAGTAGAAGGAAATTCACTGTTCATAGTTGGGACTTATCATCATATTCAAAATGATATAGTACCTAAAATAATTTACAGATTTAATTATACTAATTAATTTACTAGGGGGATGTTATCTTTGGGCAATCCAGCTATTCATTCAGAGACACAAAAGGTGTAGAATTTCAAGGGAAAATAATGAAAAAAAAATAGGTATGAAGGGGGAGTATTAATTTCATATCTCATATTATAAAGCAGTAAGGAACAAAACTATTTGACATTGGTTTAAACCGAGTAGATGAGGAAGCATTAGGAGCAGTAGTCAATTCTCGGTAATAGTGTTTGATAAGCCTGAAAACTTACATTTCTTCAGGAAAGAACTCCTTATTGATAAGAACTACTGGGAAAAGTGGAAAGCAGTTTGTTAGAAATTAGATTTGTATCAGTGTTTTGCATGTTACCGTAGTAAGATCAAAAGTGTATATGCAAAGGGGTCACATCGTAAACAAATGAGAGGTTATTGAAATGGTCTAGGTAGAGATCTTTGACTTGGAAGATGGATCAGCAAGTAGAAAGAAGGGGACAAATGTGAGAGATGGTGCTGGAATCCAAAATACTATGCAACTGACTGATCAAATGAGAGGATATTTTTAAAATGCTCAGCACAGTCCCTGACACATAGTAGGTAATTATTCCCTGCCTGGATTGGATGTGGGAGCTGAAGTCTAAGATGATTCCTGAGTTGTAAACATGGGTGACTGGAAGGATACTAGTACCCTGAAAAGAACCAGGGATGAGTTTTGCAGGGCAGGGATTGTCTAGAGATAATTAGTTTAGTTTGGAATATATTGAGTTTCAGATACCTTTGAGACATTCAGTGGAGATGGATGAAGGCTAGGTGGTTAGCAATGAGATACTGAAGTGAAATTAGATACAGATCTGTGAGTCATCTGTAAGTCATCTACCAAGAGATAATTGGAGCTGATGAGATCATCAAAAGAAATGTTATAGGGAGAGGGGAAATGAGGTCCTGGAATGGGGCCTTGGGACACTTCTGAGGTTAGGTGCTGAGATTTAGAAAAGAAGACTGAGAAGCAGACAGCAGGTTCATGAAAGATTATGGAGGAAAGAGCAATGAAGGAGGGAGATGGTTCAGTATCAAAGGTGCGGTGAGGTGGAGAAGGATGAGGACTGAGAAAATGGTACTGGATTTATGAATTAGAGAATTCTTTATAATTTGGGAAACAGCAGTTTTGGTTGAAGGATGTGTTTGGAAGTCAGATTGCAAGGGTGGAGAAGTGAATGAGAAGGGAAGTGGAGGCCTTGGGTATAGTTTTCTAGCACACAGCTGAAAAGGGAGGAAATACATAGGATCATAGTTTCCTATTTTGATGGTGTTTGCTAAAGAAGTGGCAATAAAGCAGATAGGGAGATCTGAAGTCATCTGCACCCTCCTACCCTGTCTATATACATGCACCATTTTGACAGCCTGGGGTACCCATCATCCCTCTTTGTAATGACAGTGGGTGAGTCTTGGCTTCATAAAGGGGTGTGTGTTTGTGGAGGGGGTGCATACAGAATCTCCTACATGATGATCAGACATGAGTTTTGGGAGACAGTCTTCCACTCCCATTCTTCCTGCCCCAAACTCACAGAAGATTTCCAGCATGTTGGTACATGGTCTTGGGTACCTGTCTCCTCCTGAGCTTGAGTATGCACAGCCACAGGTGTAGAGTCAAAGAGGGTGGATGCTTCTAAAGCTGATAAAGTCCATCAAAAAAGGAAGACAAATGGTTGGTTGGTTTTGCCCTCATGGCATTCAGGTGCCAAACTGCGGCTCTCTGGTCCTTATGCCTTGTTCAATAGTTATCATGAGATTTTCAGTCCCTCATCTGAAGGCTGGCCTATGACTTGGCAGAAGGGCTTCACCTGTCTCTTCCCTGTGCCCAATTTGTCTCTGGCACAGATATTTAAAGATTGGGGCTTGCCACCCTAATCTCTATGCCAACTAGGTGCTTTGAGTTGGACATGAGGTGCCCAAAGTGCTAGAACCCTGAGGCTCCATCTGGGTCCTCCTTTCCCAGACTGTGATAGACAAATGAATTTGTTGAAGGATCCCTGAGGGTTGGTTAGTGGTCCTCCCCCTCCCCTAACATACAGAGCTAGAGCTGGTCTCCTCCCACTCCCCTCATGCTTATGATGTTTATTTCATACTCTTTAAATCTGACCATGCCTGGAAAAAGCCCTGCTTGCCCTACCTAGTTATAGCTCTGCAGGTCAATTTGGAGCTATTGAAGATCATGCCAGCAGAACGCAAAGATCTGCAGGTCTTACAACTCAAGAGAAATGTGTCTCAGTTTCTTCATTTAAAAGAAGAGGGGGTCAAACTCATTGCCCTCTGAGGTATCTTCCAGCTCACAGAGGTTCATCTCTGGGCTGGCTGCAAGGTGATGGATATTTAAACTGTAGTAGATTCCCAGGGTATGGAAGGGCAATTGGTCTGTGCCACTGGATGGGGAGGGTGAGAAACAAACAAAACCCTACACTAAAAAATCCTGAATCCTTGAGGAAAGATGAGTCTATGCTGATTAGAGGTAGAATTTGAATTCAGATCCTCTAGACTTCAGGGTCAGAGCTTTCCCTACTCTCTCATAGTTCAGTCCTAAGGCCTGTAAATCCACTGAATAGATACTTTATAGTAGATTTATAAAGAAGTCTATAAGATAAGGACATGTAATCACACAAAGGAAAAAATGTACATGTATATATGTATATGTGTATATATACATACATATATAACATATATTTTATCAACATTAAATGTATAAATATTTATATATTTATTAATATATAAATATTAATATATATTTATATATCACTCACTTCTCAACCCCTTGCAATCTGGCTTCCAAATATATATACATATACTGTTCCCATTTCACAGATGAGGAAACTGAGGTCCAGAGAGGTTAAATTGAACACATGTCACTCAGGGAATGGTGACCTGAAACAGTAAAGGTCACTTTGCCATCTGGATGACTATGGAGGTCAATGATCAGTGGAACAAGAAGAGCCCTTGGATCCAGTAGGAAGAACAGGTGGGACCAGGTACCTTGAAATGGAAAGAAAGGCAGGTTGTGCTTTGTGTTTTGATGAATCTCAGCACGTACCTCCACTGGTATAGGTGCCAGCCCCTGCACGTATCCGTGTGATTTCTGCTCAGACTTTCTCATTAATTCTCTATGAAACATTTCTCACATATAGGCCCTAACACTCCAGCCTCCTCCTGCTGAAAGAACACTTGTTTTTCAGTCCCAGAGAATCTGGGTTTAAATCTTACCTTTGATCAGCTCAAATTCCTATTTCCCTGCTTTAAGTGCCCAGGATTTCTTAGTGTGGATGTTCGCTGCCCTTCCTCCATTGGCACACATTATGGAGCACTTGATAGCAGGACTTTCGAGGAGGTAAGGTGATTATTACTGTTCCCATTTCCCAGGTAAGAGACTTGAAATGACTTGCCCAAAGTCAACCAGCTCGTGAGAGGAGGAGTTTGGAGTGGGATGGGGGAGGAGCTCAGGCAGTGAGTCACGAAGAAGCAGATCGTGACTCTATATTTGGAAGAACTGTCTGTCTGTCAGAGCACACAGTGTGCATCTCACATGTCCTTGTATTGGTCTCCCTCATTCGAATGTGAGCTCTCTGAGAGCAGGGCCCGTGTTTTTTGCCTCTTTTCACATCCTCAGCGTGCACATGGTAAGCGCTGAATAGGTGCTTGTTAATGACCAACTCTCCAACAGATGTACGATTGGTGGTGGATTTCTTTGTCTCTGGAGATATCTGAACAGAGGCTGGGGGAGCCCATGGTATGGAGAATCCTTTTTTTTTTTTGACACAAAGAGGCTCATGTGTTACCTCTGACTGAATCTCGAATCTGTATTTGTGGACTCGGGCACCTAGTTTTATAAAAGTCAGATAACAGGATAAGCGGTCATAAGCTTGCCCTTTGATGTACCCTCTTCCTGCCCCTGCTAGAGGTCCATGTCCCACAAAGGAAATGGCCTTTTAAAGGAGGAGGCTGAGGCAGAAAATACTGAACCCCAAGTCATGACGCAATGAACAAATTTGAGCCTAAGAGGAGAGACCATCCGGGCCAACATTCTTGTTTTTGGGGATGAGGATGCCAGGGAAGATAACACACTTAGTGAGCAATGGAGCGGGGCTTTCGGGATTCCAGTCCTACTCTTTTAACTTGGTCCAAGGAAGGCAGTAGGTGGTAGTGGGGAATGACAGGGAGAAATAGAGGCAGGAGCCTCTAAGCCTCCTTCTGTTCCATCCAGCTCTCATCTGTGACTCTAACAAGTTGTAGCATGCATCATGGCCACACCCTGATAAATCTTTTCAGCAGATGGGCTAAACCAGGGTGAGAGAAAAATATAATACAGAAAAAGAGATACTTCAACAAAACGGTTTTGAACTGGGCTTCTGATTCTGGAGTCTGGCCCTGGTCCCTTGCGTGGGTCCAGCGTTTGGGAGTGACTTAATGAATGCTAACTATGAGATCAGACTTTGGATTAAGGCACTTTATTTCCATAGGAGGAGCTGAGTTCAGAGGCTAGGAAGATGGAGCCAGAAGGTGGAGAAAGGGAGATAGGAAAAGCCCTTCTGTAGGAGGGGAGGCAACTGGGCCAGTTGGAGAGCCAACCTTATCCTGAAACAACACAAAACAGAAGAGTGGATTACAGTAGATTCTCTGAGGGCTGCTCCTGCCCCTCCCAAACTCAGCCTGGCAGATCTGATAGATGGCCCGGATCATCTGCAGCCCCTCTCCAGTCCTTTGTTACTCTCACTGGCTCACTCACCCAGGGAGGGCATTTGGCAGTTTGGCTCCATTACTCTCGGTGGCCCTGAGGAGTGTTGGCTCCACCAGGAGCCATGGGATTCCAAAGGGCCAGTCTAGTGATGAGTACGGAGTACAAACATGGTCCTCCACATCCCTTCCCTCTCTCCCTTCTCACTTGGCCATTCCAGCAGTGACAACTACGAGGAGCAGCCTGTATTCATGGGGGTGACATTTTGGTTACCATCATCATTACTATTTTTTGAGGCAATCAGGATTGTGACGTGTCTAGGGTCACACAATTTGAGGTCAAATTGGAACTCAGATCCTCCTGACCCCAGGGCCTGTGCTCTATTTACTGTGCCACCTAGAGAGCCAATTGCCATCATGACTACTTGGACTTTTGTACCAACTTCCCATAGACCTTTGCCTCTTTTATTCTCTTCTAACCCCTCCCCCCCATCCCCAATCCATCCTTCACTTCGATGCCACAGTAATTTTCCTTTTGTGTCATCACTGGCCTTCACTCCTGCGTGTTAGTCATTAGTGGGTCCTTATTTCCTCCTGTGTAAAATTCTAACTTCTTGGAGCATCCAAGACCCTCCACAACACACGGCTTCACTTTTCTAACTTCATTCTATGGTACTCTCTCTTTCTTCCTCTTCCCAAATATGCCTTCCCAATTCTATGCCAAGAACTTTGCAAATTCATTTACTTCTTACAACAATCTTGGGTGCTATTTTTATCCCTATTTTACAGATGAGGAATCTGAGGTCAACAGAGGTAAAGTGACTTGCTCAGCTTGCAAGTATGTAGAGCAATATGTGCCAGATCCAGCACACTAATCACTGCACAACCTGGCCATCTCTGTGCACCCCTATCCTTTAAAATGCCAGCCCAAACACTGCTTCTTCCAGGAAGCCTTTCCTGATTTTCTCTGTTGGTAACAACTACTGCTCCATCTTTGAGTTTTCCCCTCTTTAGTCGTGTAATGTTGCATATTGTAGTTATTTGTGTTTGTGTCCCATCCACTTATTAGGGTAGATGTTTCAGGAGGGTATGGAGTATAGCTTATTTATTTTGTACAGTTTCAAGAGCTGGGCACAGAAGCCACTTAATTTATCTCTGCTAAATTGATTCAAATAATCATGTCTTATTGT
This sequence comes from Potorous gilbertii, assembly GCA_028658325.1. Lineage (NCBI taxonomy): Eukaryota > Metazoa > Chordata > Mammalia > Diprotodontia > Potoroidae > Potorous > Potorous gilbertii. The sequence continues at coordinate 119,983,047 of CM053769.1, forward strand.
ATGAAATGGAGGTGGGAACTGAACCTGTGATATCATTAGTACCTGGAACTCTCAGATGAGGAAATTCCTTCTTAGCAATGCAGGTTAGTCTTAGAAAGCTATCTAGAACCCAAAGGCAGTAAGTGACTTACCTAGGGTCACACAGCTAGTATGCATCAGAGACAATACTTGAGCCTAGGTCTTTCTGGCTCCAGCATGCTGCCTTTATTGTGTATAAAAGCTATCCACTTTTGATCTTATTCCTCTATTAGATAGTAGCCTCAGGCTCTGGACACAGCAAGGGATTTTAAAATTAATGTCGACTGAGTGGAATGGAGGAGAGAAGGTCTCCCCACCCCCTATCCCATGCCCTCTGAACCAGAGACATCACTGGCACCTAGCTCTATCTGGTGCTTTTTGACTCTTACCCCACAAGCAGCTTGTCTCACATAGTCTCATTTCTACGAAGTTGTTAGAGTTCCCATCACAGCCTGAGTAGAGGAATTCCTTGCATTTTTTTGCAGACCGGTCATAGTACCATCTCTTTTTTGGTGTGTTGCAAGATCCTACTTTGAGAGGGAGCTTGCACAGATCTGAGGGAAGAGTTTGAATCAGGTCAATTCAATTCAATTAAACAAATATTTATTAAGTGCCTACTGTGTACAAGTCACCATGTTGGGCACAAAGAACCCAAAGTTTTATGTTTAAGATATAGTCTCTGCCCTTAGGGAGCTTAGAGTATGGTAAGGCTTATGGACACAAATTTCACTTATGGTAAAAAGTCCACCTGTTCCATCCAACTC
>CM053769.1:119984328-119999541 GCA_028658325.1 Potorous gilbertii
GCATTTTGGGCTTTTCTTGGCAAAGATACTAGAGTGACTTGCCATTTCCTTCTCTAGCTCATTTTTTACAGATGAGGAAACTGAGGCAAATAAGCTTAAGTGACTTGCCCAGAGTCACACAGCTAGTAAGTGTCTGGATTTGAACTCATGAAGTTGAGTCTTCCTGATTCCAAGGCCAGTGCTCTGTGCACTCTCCACCTAGCTGCTCACTCTCCATTAATACATATGCTCTATTATACAGTATATACACTATACATAACATAAAATATATACTCCATTAATACAACCTGATATCTCATCAGTTCTTTTGGCTGCTGTCACATTATACTACTCATTCATTTTGAACTTGCTGTCTATTAAAACTCCCAGGGCTTTCGCACTTTGAACATTCTATAGTCTCATCTTAGTTTCAAGAATCTCTATCATGGCCTGAGAAAGAGGGTTTTTTCTCTGACCCAGGAGCCAGATCTAATCATGGGGACCTGACCCAGTAATTTCATTGCTGAGAGGACACAGGGGCCTGCTGTGTGCCTATTGTATCCCTTTGGTACATTGGCCTCACCTGGGGTTCTCTAAATATACTCATGATATAACTCATGTCTAACTATCTCCAAGTATGGGTAACACAGTCCCCATCTCCTATATAAACATGAAAGATTATCAATGCATATTAGATAGAATATAGTCTTTATTTCACTCTATAAAAAATGCACAATATACAAGGAACACAGAAGAAATACAGCACCAATACAGAAATACATAAAGTACTCAAATGGCCTACTAGTCTAAATCTGAAAAGTAAACACTCTTTGGAGGCTGCTAAACAAAAAATATCTTCTTGCCTGTGTTCCTTTGCAACTCAAAGCAATGGTGAGAGAAGGTAACAAGGTGTAGCTCTCATGGCCACTATGACATAGCTCTAGTCATCCAACTATGGGGGCCATATTGACAATCCTCTTCCTTCACCTCAGTTGTAAAAAGTTCTCCCTCTAGACTAGTAGTCAAGCTTCTGATTCAGGATTTCTCCAACTTGGGGTTATCTACAAGACCACTCCTCAAATCTCTCCTTCCTCTACACAGGAGCTTGGAGTTCACAAAATCATCCATGAACCAACCCCCTCCTTGGTCAAAACAGGCCTAAACAAGTCTACTTTTGCCATATACTTCTGTTGCAAGTCCTCATTAACTGCCCCAGGATTGGGAGTGTGGGGATGAAGAGGAGAGCAACCCCTTACTGTTCCTCCTAACTCCACTCCCCCTTTTCCACTGCTTTTGGCTGCATTTCACAAGACTATGCCAGTGATAATGCAAAGAGGGAGTCTTGGAGGGGACACTGCCAACTCATTTTATGTAGAACAGGAAAGGAAGTATATGGCTCTTCTACATGAGTCTACCCCTTTAACTCCCATCTGCCAGTCATGTGGGAAGCAACCTTAGTTCCTAGGGACCGAATAGAAGAGTCTCTTGTGTTCTCTCCACAAGCACCCATGAAACAAGGCTCTCTTCCATTGGGAGGGGCCCCTCAAATGCCTTCAAGCAAAGGACCATGCTTTATAACTTCACCAAGTGGATCAGCAGAATGTCTGATCCCCCTTTCCATATCTGTAGTCCTCCATCTCCTAATTCTGAGGTTAGTGCACATCCCATGCAGGTTTGGGTGCTTCCCTCTATCTTTAAAGAACTCCCAGATATCTGAGTTCTGAAGCAAGGTGCAAATAAGCAATTCATTTAACAATAATGTATTCAAATCCTTCCTCTTATCCCCCCAGCCAAGAAGTTTCCAAGGGACTTAAAAAGAAGCAGTAGAATATAAAAAACATAAAATCCACCAGCAATAAGGTTAAAGGCTGTCTGTCAGCAGCAAAGTTCCCTAGAGTCTTAGGAGCTCTCTGCCAAAGTTCAAAAACCTGCCTTGATACTCTTCCAGTCTGGGGGGTCACAGCTGGGACCCAGATTAATCCCCCTGGAAGGAGAGGCAAAGTTAACCCCAACAGCCCCAGAAAGTTAACCCAAAAGTACCAGAATCTTACCACTGTCCACAGCCCCATTTTGTGGTGTGGGAGTTTGAAGGGAGTTAACTCAGCCCTCCCCAGGTCCACCAGAATATCCTGGCCAACAGCACAAGATCTTCCAAGCAAAGGTCCCAGGGGCAAGGGAGACATTATCTGAGCAGTAAGACCTCTGACAGTGACCATGGCATATCTCACTTCCACTTTTTAGTGCATACCTACAAGACCATGATACCAGAGACAGACCGCACAATGGAATTCTACCATACGGCCAGAGTGGATGGCCTCGTGAAGAGATCAGAGACCCCCCGATCAATGACTGAGTACTATGAGGGAAGGCCAGATTTCCTTGCCTATCGACATGTTGATTATGGTGTCCGGACCAAGAAATTTAGCCTCAACAGTGCGGATACAAATCCTCGACCCATGTTGGTAGGAGCTTCCTTTAGGCCTGTAGCATGCTGTTGTCCCTTACCTTTAAGCCTACACATTGTTAATTATGATAAGGACAATGATGATCATTCTACTAATCATGATACTGATGATATGAGCACAGCGTACTATGGTAGAGGTGTTGGAAGACTTGAGTTGGAGTTTTCTGCCTTACACTAACAATCTTGGGCAAAAAGTCAACATTCCTGAGCATTACTTTCCTCATCTGCAAAAAATGCTTACATTAACCACATGAGATTCGAGATTTAGGTACCTTAAAAGTTATTAGGTTCAACCTCCTTCATTTTAAAGATGAGGAAATCAAGACCCGAAGGGGTAAAGTGGTTTGCCCAATGTGACATAGCTAGTGTGTAACAGACCTCCAATTCTAGATCTATCTCTCTTTCCACTGCTACCTTCATTTTCTCCTATTGTATGTCTCTCATTGGTCATTAGACAAGAATATCATATTTGCTATACTTAAGCAGCTAGTGTGCACTATAGCGCATAGAGCACCAGAACTGGAGTCAGAAAGACCTGAGTTCAAATATAGTCTCAGACATATATTAGCTGTACAACACTGGGCAAGTCACTTAACCCTGTTGCCCAGTTTCCTCTTCCGTAAAATGAGTTGGATAAGGAAATGGAAAACCATTTCAGTATCTTTGCTAAGAACACCCCAAATGAGGTCGTGAAACGACTGAAACTGAATGTCAATAATAGTTAAATTAATATTAATATAGTCAGTCTAAAGATTTTGCTTACCCTCCATTTCCTTTTCTGCTACTTTGCTCCCATTCAGCTAGCTGCGTCTACTCACAGGATTGTGTTCAACCTTCATTACCAAAGAACACCATGCCATGAGAGAAACGATGACATGACTAGTACTTGAATGGGGACCCAGCTAGCTGGGTAACTCAGCTCTTTCTGTCCTGTCTGCCTCCCCCTCCTCTTTCTTCTTTCCAAAGGAAGGTAAATTTGGATGGCCAAAACGTGCCCAGCTGACTCCTCTTCTCTCCTCTCCTTTCTTCTCCCCTCCCCTCTCCCCTCCCCTGAATTTGGGACCCCTGCCTGAGGGCTCTTCTGGACCCTCCTAACTTTAGAGTGATTATCAATAGTAGATGTTGCTCTTTCCCTTGCAGCCTGATGTCTTTCTTTTTCTTAGTCTCATTAAAGGGACCATGTCCTGGCTACTTCTTAAACAGGTCTATTCAATGAATGGGTGTTACCTCAACCTAAGTGAGTACCTGCAAAGACCTTGGCTTAGTACATCCTAGGTCATTTCCAGTCATCCTGATGAATATCTGGTTACTGGATTCAGATGGCTCTGGAGGAGAAGTGAGACTGGTGACCTGCACAGCCCTCATTCACTCGAAACAAAATCAAGTGCAAGTCATGTCATCATTTTTCTGGTGGCATGGTCTTCTTCGGCAATGAACACAAAACTTTACTCCCATCATTGAAAAAGCCAAAGAGGGCCACATGAGATTGGGGAGCCTCCATTTTATATTCTTTTTTTGTTTTATGGTCTACCGTGGCCAAGTAGCATCACCAAGTGACTAACCTCCAGATGATGAATGATGCTTTCTCTTGGATGGTCCTTGGAAAGTAGACAGTATAAGGTTATTGTGATGAAGGTACTTTATAAGGTGCTATAGAAATGAGAATAGTGTCATTGTCAATATTATTATTAAAAATATTTTATTATATACTATAACATATACCACTTATATAACTATCAGTACCTATAACTTATAGAGCATCTTCAGGTTTGCAAAGTGCTTTAAAAATATCTTTTCATCCTCACAATAACTGAGAACAGGGCGCTAAACATTATCATGAATGTTGTTAAGTATAAATTAAAATATGACTCTTAACTTCACCTCATCAGACATTCAATAACTCTAAGGTTGAAGGGACTATGGTGATCTGGAGGACTAAGATTTTCTATCACCGTCTGCCACTCTGACCCCTTAAACTACAGTGGCCTAACCCATCGCTCCTTCAGTTTTGGTACCTTTACCGTTGTTCAGTCATTTCAGTTATATCTGATTCTTGGTGACCCCATTTGGGGTTTTCTTGACAAAGATACTGGGGTGGTTTGCCATTTCTTTCTTCAGCTGGTATCTACTTTGACACAATCAATTTCTTCTCTCCACCTTTGACAAATGAAGAGAATAGAAGAAAGGGAAAAAATGGGAGTAAGAAAAAGTCAAGAAAGAATAAAATCAATGTGGCTTTCAAATAACTGATTAGATTTTTGACCCCCACTCCAATAACGGGATCCCAGATCCCTATCCCTGAATCTTTCCTCTTTCCACAAACCATAGCTCTCATCCTTCAAGCATCACCCCAAACTTGCTGGAGGGATGCAGAGAAAACAGCAACAATTGCTCTGGCTACTGTCCTTTCCACAATTTCTCACCCTACAGTTTCTTCCCCTAGAAAATCACAGAGCGATTCAACCGAAACCTTGAAAAGCTGGCAGATGATGATGTAGCTGAGCGCATATTTATGGTCGCAGAGGAGCGGATTCAACTTCGGTACCACTGCAGGACTGATTGCATCACTACCTCAAAGCGGGAGTTCCAAAAAAGGAATGACGTGGACAACAAAGGGAATAAGATCATCATGACTCCAGACATGTGTATTTCCTATGAGGTAGGGAAACAGACAGACTGAGAGACAGGTAGACAGATAGGAAGACAGGAAGACAGAGAGAAAGGCAGACAAACAGAAAGACAAGCAGACAGGCAGGCAGGCAGGCAGGTAGCCAGGGAGAAAAGCAGACCAAGCATTCCTTCTCCGGTGATTCTGTCTGGGCTAACTCTTAAGTATAAACAGAATCCTGAAGTTCAGACCTGGTCACCTCATTCTGCCTTCTTTTGGGGGATGAGAGGAAGAGTGATATGCCCCTTTTCTCTTGCAGAGTAAAGCCCTTTGAAATCACAACCAGGAAATATTCACAGTTCCTCAACTTCTTGTCCAGTCCCGCTTCCTGAGGAACTCAAGGACTGTAACTTAGATGTCAGCCACTTTAATTCTAAGCCAGCAGGAGGTCACTTAGATAAGCCATCCAGTGACCTCCACCTTAACGGGCATGCATTTCAATAATGGGAACTAGGGAGGGAATGGATGGTGACAGTACAGGGGCATCTGCCTCCCTTACATTCATCCTAGGCATGACCTGCTGCTGCTGTTTAGTCATCTATGACCTTAGCAGCGAAGATGGGCATGAGGCATGAAGACAGCAAATTACATAGAGGCAGAGACTTAACTCAGAGAATATCTTAGAAGGACCAGAGCTAGAATCTTGGTATCTCTTTCATCACCATCACTGGGATTCCAGGTAGAACCCCGGGAACACACCAAGAAACTACTATTCCAATACGAATTGATGATGGACTTAAAGAATGAAGAAAAGCTATCCAAACACCAAGTCTGGGAATCTGAAATGGAGGTAATGGTCCCTAGTCTGTGAGGTGGGGAGGTGGCATTGGGGCTCATGAGATCAAGGGACATGCTTAAAGAACCTCAACATGCTAGGGCTACAATATGTCACATTGTTGTTCATCATTTCTGTTTTTAAAGGGGACCAATGACTTTACAGATGATGTCTGTACATGTGACTTGGATTTAAGTGAGGCAGAGTTGTGGACCCCTGGCAAATGGCTATCTGGGGAAGCTTACAGACCCCTTTTCAGAATGTTTTGTTGCCTACATTCCTAATGGAAGACAAAGCTAAATTTCATTTAGATGTGAAAATAAAGATGTAATTTTTCCCAAAGTTTATAGAACCTCTGAATTCACTCCATGGATCTCAGGTTAAGAACTTAAAAGAAACTTAACACAGAGGATGGTAGAAAATGTATTAGAAAAACCTCTGAACACAGAATGTCAGAGCTGAATATCATAAGACTTAGAGCTGGAAGAGAATGTAAAGAACATGGAAACACAGAATATTAGAAGGGGAATGACGTTAGAAGTTGCCTGGTACAACTAGCCTACAGAGAAGGAAACTAAGATCACAAAAGATGAAGTGATTTGCTCAATTTTACCCAGAAAGTAATGGCAAGCTTAGGATTAGAACCGCAGACTCCTGACCCTCCATCTAGTGCTTTCCATGACACCTTATCCTCTCACCAGCTCTCTATCAGCTGTCCCCATACTACTATCCTTCTCTATTCCCTTGTTCATCAACAGCTTGTACCATTCAAAATGCTCCACTCCTGGCCTCATCTACTCAAATCTCCTCTTTCCTGCTAAACTGTGTGTCTAAATTACACCCCCAATGACTTATCCTTCCAGAAGGTTTTTAGGCTTAACCAAAATGGCCACTTCTCAGAAAAAGACTTTTCATTCCCTCGAGTTTACTGAACCAAAATGGCCCCAGAGAACAGATCAAGAAACATACCTACCTCCTCTCAGTAGATTTGAGGGAGATTACTTGGGCAGAATTTCGTATACATCATCAGATATATTTTTGCTTAGCCATTTTTTCTGAGTTACATTGGAGAGTTCAATTCCTCCTGTGGGAGCATTTCCAGAAATGTAAAAACAAAAGCATCAGTAAAACATATTTAAAAATAAAACACCACTCTTCAGCTACCTGAGAGATGCTTGAGTAATCCAATTAGAAAGTTGTAGAAAAATCAGTCACTCCCTACCCTACACAGAATGATGATGCTTTCTTCTGTGAAGATACCATTGATATGACTGATTTATAAAGAGTTACTTCCATATAGAATTGCTTGGTGGTATTATGGGAGAATTGTAAATGGGGAATAGAGTTTAACTCTACAATTCTTTATCTTTCTGGGTGTGCTAATACCTGAAAGATGACCATTCTATGTCTCGAATCTCTCTAATAAGAAGCTTTAGAGTTAGGGTTATTATGGATGATAAGTCACAAGCCAAAAACCACAGCCAATTTAGCAATTAGAGAGGAAACCACTTCCCCATAACACCAAGTTGCTTTTACAAGAAAAGAGCACTGGGGAAGAATGTGACATGGGGCCCAAATGTGTGCTTTTCTTCAATTCCTGATAAATCCTAGGCAAGTAGAGAAGCCACGCCACTGATCTGAATGTCTCAGCAGATTTATATTTCCAAATAAGGTCCTCGAAATCCTGAAGGTTCGTGAGGAAGAGGAAGATACTCACAATCTGACCATCTCCATCTATGATACCAAAAGGAATGAGAAGAGCAAGGAGCAACGTGAAGCCCTGGTAGGTGGTGGACCGAGGGTGACCAAGGGTACCCTTCAACCCCCAATGGAAGCCGGAAATCACCTTCATCAGTCACACATTCATTCAACAGAGCTGCTATTTCAGGAGTGATCAGGGACTGTAAACCCTCAGTCTTTCAAATGTCCCTGAGGACATAGATACTATGCATCTAGCTGTGCCCATGTTTTGAACCTCAATCATACTTCCATGATCAAAGGGGATCCCAGGCGATATCTTGCTTTTGCAGTTGATGAAAGTGAAGCACAAGGAGGTTAAATGACACTTCCATGGGTAGTTAACATCAGAAATGCTAGGGCCTCTGACTATAAAGCTATAAAGCATAGTACCACTTGTTCCAGAGTGAAAACAGATTTTTTTCCCAGATGTGTTTGTCTTTCAATGATATAGGGATCCAGTTTAAGATCCAACAGGTCAACAGGAGTAGACATTGTTAGGTCAAAAAGCAATTGGATTGCCAACCTATATGAACTGCTTAGGCTGGCAGAATACCATTCAGTTGGCTGAAACTCTACTGGTCTCTTTGCCTTTTCCTATTTTCAGCCCAGCATTGACAGTGCCTATCCAAGTCTTCATGATAGGGCCAGCCTGACTAGCCCCAAGTTCTGCAAATTCATCAGGGAGGAGTTAGGTGAGACCTTCAGGTTCTAAGACAATGGAATGAGGGAGGGAGAATGCTGAATCTCTTGGAACTTAAAGATTTTCCCCAAATAGGCAAAGTAACTCTTGGGCTTGGCTAAGCAGGAAAAGTGGATAAAGTCAATGGTACTGAAATCATTGAGGAACGTGAATCCATAGACTAAACTTGTTCTGTACAACAACTGTGTTAAACTGAAACCACAACAGAGACTGCTAAACTGTATATAAAGATCCCTGCTGCCTATGTATTGACTTAGAAACCCCTGTATTAATCTTATCTGTGTTCAATTGTATTTTTATTTATTTTGTCAAATATTTCTCAATTACATTCATGTTTTGTCAATGCTGTGGTCACAATCCCCAGGCCATGTACAAGACAGTATGGAATCCCTTGTGTCCCCAGGTCCTGTGTGCTGCCCTAATTGGGGGAAAGGTGGGAACTACAGCACACACAGAGACACAGACTCACAAAAAATATGCTCAGAGAGACACACACTGACAGAGACCCAGAGAGAGGCATAGGACTCAAATTAATGGAAAGAATGATCACCCCATGTTGATAATTTTTTTTATTAAATAACCACAATGAAGTATCCATACTTGAAACAAAAGCAGAGAAACTACTTTGATAAGCATTGATACAACAAAAGAGACCAGGGGTTATCTTTGATACCAGGTAACGGAATGGAAATCAAGAGACTTGGAATCCAAGCCAAGCTGTGCCCCTGACTCTCTGGGCGATCATGTGCAAGTCACTTCCCCATGGCTGATCCTCAGTTTTTCCAACTATAAAATAAGGTTATTGGAACACTGAAGGGTGGCACAATACAGTACTCATAAAGGCGTCAGAAGATCTGGGTTCAGATCCTGGATTCCTTCACATGCTTCTGTGGCAATGAAGTCTGGCCTTACTCTCCTAGACTAAGCCCTGCCACCCCCCAAATGCTGCTTTTGTGATCCTGGACAAGTCACCTCATCTGGAAAATGAGTAGGTTGGGAGAACAAACTAGATAGTGTGTTTTATCATATATAAAGTTCCCTTGTATTTCTAAATCCTAAATCCTAAGTCTTTTCTAGTTTCAGCCTTCTTGATTCCAAGTTCCTATGCTTCTGCATACTCTGAAAACCACTGGACCAGATGAGGAAAGGACAGTTCTTGCTCTTTCAGGCCATAGGAGTCTTGGATTGCCATCCTGGCTGAGGAGCATCCCTACTTTCCTCCAAGGCATATTTCCTTCTGGATGGAATCCAATGGTACATCACTAAATGAATGTGTCTCCCTTTCTCTCACCACCTAGGAACGGCAAGCCCAGGAAGAGCACATGCGCCAGGTGGAGGCTGAGTTGGATTACTTGGCACCTTTCCTGGTCCAGCTCCCTCCTGGAGAGAAGTTGACTCGATGGCAGGCCTTACGCCTGAAAGATGAATGTCTCAATGACTTCAAGCAGCGGCTCATTGACAAGGCCAATCTCATCCAAGCCCGCTTTGAGAAGGTACGTCCTGATTGTATAGTCTTGACTGAGTCCCCCCACCTGAGTGGCGGACCTGGGGTCGGGAAGACATGAGTTGAGAGAGAGATGGGAGGAAATGAGAAAAAGAGGAAGAAAGGGAGGGGGAAGAGAGAAGAAAGAGAGAAGGGGAGAGAAAGGGAGGAAGAGAAAAAGGAGAGAGAGAGTCAAGGGGGGACAGTATGACACAAGAGAAAGAGCATTGACTGAAGTCAGAAGGCCTGTGTTCTTCATTTACTACCAATGTGACCTTGGACAAGTCCTTTCAAGACTGAGTTTACTCATCCATAAAGTGTGGAGTTTTAACTAGACCTCCTCTGGAGTCTCTCCCAACTCCAGAGCTGTGGTCCTATCATCCCATGACTTAGTGGGTGGTAGTCAAAATAATTCTTGTGAGTGAGATTGCTTAAGGGATATAGTGTGGAGAGAAGAGAAAATGAGTAAAAGTAGGCCCTTGGGGAATACTCATGTTAGGATACTCTAAAGAAGAAAAGGAACTAGGAAAGGAAGAAGGCAAGTAACAATTAGTCCTCCAGTGAAAATCAACCACCTTGGATCAGGAGCAGAGAATGTCAGTAGATCAGGAAGCAAAGGATTCTGGGGTAACAACTATTAGGGAGAGGGAGTGGCAAATTGTGATTTCACAGCTAGCCAGGGGAACCAGCAAAGTCAGAATGGGGGAGATGGACTGGGAAAAAAGGGATTGGCCAAAGAACTGGAGGGTCACCTTAAGGCATGAGTCTAGCAATGGGTAGAATGCCAGGAGCTTGTGCTTGGAGAATAAAATTTCAAAGTTCCAAATCTTAGAGATTATGGCATTCTATGAAATGGCCAGTTCTGAGGCAGACTCATGGTGTTGGGATGTGCCTGGAGTAGGCTGTGGAAGGACATAGCTAGGCTTGAAGACTGAGGGATTGTGTAGGCAGGATATCAGAAGGGTTGATAACATGAATGCTGAAATCCCCAAGAAAAAAGGCAAGGGATTGAAGACAGGAAAAAAACTGTGAAGGAGGTACTAAAGGACTCCTTCATTCCTCATCTCTAACCTTTATCTCTCTCTCTCTGTCTCTCTCTCTCTCAATCTCTCTCTCTCCCTCTCCCAATCTCTCTCTCTCCCTCTCCTTCTCCTTCTCCCTCTCTCCTCCCCTACCCAAAGGAGACTCAGGAGCTTCAGAAGAAGCAGCAATGGTATCAAGAAAACCAGGTGACCATGACAGTGGAGGATGAAGAAGCCTATCTCACCTACTGCTCCCAAGCCATGTTCCGCATCCGTATTCTGGAGCAGAGACTCAACAGGTGAGGAATGTCTGGACTGGGCTCATGACTCTTCAGTAGGATCAAAATAGGGGGGCCAAGGCCATTAGATCCTGTTCTGCCATGAGTTCAAAATATGTCCTTGGGGAAGTCACTTTTCTCCTCTCCAGCTCTCAGTCTGCCCAGCTGCTAGAGATATTTGGGCTACATCATTTTTAATGCACCTTCTAGCACCATTAGTCTGGGCTTCAGCAAATGGATTGGGATGTTAGTCTTTTGCTTTTCATTGCGGTCTCTTATTCCAACACCTTTTAGTTTCAAATTATGGATAAAGGACTAATCACTCAAACCATTTTTTCTGCTTTCAGACACAAAGAACTCGCTCCACAGAAGTATCTGGCCCTGGAGGAAAAACTGTACAGGGACCCACGCCTGATCGAGTATCTGAAAGTGTTTGTCTGACATTTCTTGGGCATTCAGCATTGCCTCTCCCTCAGAAGGGAAATCTCCTCCACCCCTCCCACCCCTGCCTCTAACTCCTCGTGGCCAATAAATACTCCTCCACTCTACTCATTGGCCTTACAATCATCCCACAAAATTTCCAGTGCCACCTGTAGTCTGCTAGTAGAGCCCGTCAAGAATCTCATGTACATTAATGGTTTTTTGGAAATAAGGCATTTCTTTATACAATTTCTTTCAGTTTCCCTAGAAGTAAAAATTTTTTAAATAAGCTATTTTGATCCTTATAGTTCATAAGTTCCATCTTTAACTCTCTTCTCCCCTTCTCCTTCCTTGCTGTAGCCCTAAGGGTTAGATCTAATGGCCATGTTCTGTTTTCTTCAGGCTCATGTCTGAGTCCAAATTTCCAAACCAAAGACCTCCACCTATGTAAAATGAAGCTCTAGAGTTACCTTGAAAACCACTGTACACATTTCCAGGTTTCCAGATACATTTCCAGCTTTGATGAAAATAATCAGAGACCATGTCTTAAGTATTTTTGCTTCCCCTAACCTGCAGCCTCGAGGTCACATGTGGCTCTCTAGGTCCTCAAGTGTAGCCCTTTGGTTGAATCCAAACTTCACAGAACAAATCCCCTTCATGAAAGGTTTTGTTCCCTAAAACTTGGACTCAGTCAAAAGGCCACACCCTAGGTAGAGTGTACCTAGCATGGTACCTAGGACATGTTTGATAAATATATGCTAAATGTACAAGTGAATCAATCAATCAGCATTCATTAAGCATCTACTATGGTTCAGACATTGTGCTAAGTGCTGGGAATACAGAGGCAAAAGACAGTCCCTTCCCTCAAAGGTAGGGAATGGAGGAGACAAAAAGTAAACACATAAATACAAACAAGCTACATACAAGATAGAGGAAATAATTAATAAAGGGAAGACACTAGAATTGGTTGGGAAAGTCTTCCTGTAAACGATGGGATTTTAGTTTGGACTTAAGAAAGTCAGGGGGATCAGTAGGCAGACATGAGGAGGGAGACCACTCCAGGCATGGGTAAACAGCCAAAGAAAATGCCCAGAGTCGAGATGGAGCAGCTTAACCATGGAACATTCAGGAGAAACAATGCATCAATGAGAATAGGAAGGGGTATAAGGTATAAGAAGGTATAAGAAGACTGGAAAAGTAGAAGGGGAGGTGATGAAGGGTTTTGAATGCCAAATAGAAGGTTTTGTATTTGATCTTGGAGGCAATGGGAAATCACTGGAGTTTATCTTTGGAGGGAGGGGGAGGATGACCTAGTCAGATCTGCACTTTAGGAAAATCACTTCAGTGATTAAATTGAGGACAGAGTGGAGTGGGGAGAGACTTGAGGCAGGCAGACTCACCAGTAGGCTATTGCAATAGTCCAAGTGTGAGGTGATGAGGACCAGCACCAGAGGGGTAACAGAGAGAAAAGGGAATATATGGGAGATGTCACAAAGGTGACATCAATAAACCTTGGCAACACACTGGATAGAGAGGGAGAAGAACCTAGGATGGGTCCTAGGTTGTGAATCTAAGGAACTTGGAGATTGGTATTGCCCTTTACAGTAATAGGGAAGGTGGAAGGGGCATTTTAGGGAGAAAATAAAGAGTTCTGTTTTAGTTTGATTTAAGATAATCCATTGAACATCCAGTTCAAGATGTCGGAAAGGTAGTTGGAGATGTGAGACTGGAAATCAGTGGAGAGACTGGGGCAGGAAAGGTAGATTTGAGAGTCATCTGCCCTGTTGTTGTCCAGTCATTAAAACATATGATTCTGTAGTTCATACCATGCCAGGCCCTTCTGTCTTCCACCATTTCCTGAAGTTTGTCCCAGCTCATGTTAGTTGCTCCCATGACATTATACATCCCTCTCATCCTCTTGTTGTCCACTTCTCCTTTTGTCTTCAATCTTTCCCAGTAACAGAATCTTTTCAATAAGTCGTCTTCTCATTATGTAGCCAAAGATTTAAACCTCAGCTTCAGTATTTGACCTTCCAATGAGAGCCTGAATTAAGTATGGACTGATTTTATCTCCTTGCTATCCATTTTTTAATTTTGTGGCTGTGTTGCCATCTGCAGAGATTTTTGAGCCCAAGAATATAGAAGCTGCTGCTGCTTCCATTTCTTCTCCCTCTGTTTGCCAGAAAGTGATGGGACCAGTTGCCAAGATCTTAGGGTTTTTTGGTGTTAAGCTTCAACTCAATTTCCTTTTACTCTCATCAAGAGGCTTCTTAATTCCTTTTCACTTTCTGCCATCAGAATGTTACCATCTACATGTGAGGTTGCTGATATTTTTCCTGGCAACCTTAGTTTCAGTTTTTGATTTATCTAGCCTGGAATTTTACTTAATGTACTCTGCAAATAAGTTAAATAAAAAGGTGATGATATACAGTACTCCTTTCCCAATTTTAAACCAATCAGTTATTCCTTGCTCAGTGATAACTACTGCTTCTTGACCCAAATACAGGTTCCTCAAAAGAAAAGTAAGATGGTCTAGCACTCCCATTTCTCTGAGGACTTGCCAAATTTTGTGGTGATCCACACAGTCAAAGGCCTTAGTTTAGTCAATGAAGGAGAAGTCGATGTTTTTCTGGAAATCTCTTGCCTTCTCCATAATCCAGCCAATGTTGGCAATTTAGTCTCGTGTTGCTCTGCCTCTTCAAAAACCAATTTGCTTTTATAGTAATTTTTTATTCACAGATTGCTGAACACCAGCTTGTAGAATCTTAAGCATCAACTTGCTGGCACATGAGATGAGCACAATTGTTCATAATTTGAACATTCCTTGGCCTTGCCCTTCTTTAGGATTGGGATGTAAACTGATCTTTTCCCATCAGTGACCAATGTTGATTTTTCCCAATTTACTCAAATATTGAGTGCAGCACTTTCACAGCATCATCTTTTAGGATTTTAAATAGGAAAGCTCAGCTAGAATTCTGTCACCTCCACCATCCTTGTTGTTAATAGTGCTTTCCAAGTCCCACTTGACTACATTTTCCATGATGTCTGGCTCTAGATCAGTAATTATACTTTTGTAGTTATCAGTGATGTCAAGATCTTTCTTGCATAGTTCTTTCATATTTTCTTGCCACCTCTTTTTAATATCTTCTCCTTCTGTTAAGTCCCAACCATTTTTGTCTTCCATCATGCCAGTTTTTTCATGAAACATTTCCTTGATATCTCTAATTTTTTTGATGAAATCTTCTCTTTCTCATTCTGTAGTTTTTTCTATTTGTTTGCATTGTTCATTTAAGAAAATTTTCTTATCTCTCCTTGATATTCTTGGCATTTCTGCATTCATTTGGATATATGTTTCTCTTTTTCCTTTCCCTTTCCCTTTCCTTCTTTCATCAGTCATTTGTAAAGCCTCGTTAGACAGCCATTTTGCTTTCTTGCCCTTCTTTTTATTGGGAATTTTTTTTGTTGCTGCCACCAGTACAATATTGCAAATCTCTGTCCATAGTTCTTCAAGCACTCTACCAGATCTAATCCCTTAAATTTATTCATCACTTCCACTTCATAGACAAAAGGGATGTTATTTAGGTCATACGTCTGATGGTTTTCCCTATTTTCTTAAATTTAAGTCTGAATTTTGCAATAAGAAGCTCATAATCTGAGCTACTGTCAGCTCCAGGTTTTGTTTTA